>NDXB01011691.1:64882-109040 GCA_002631895.1 Agapornis roseicollis | reverse complement strand
TTTTTTTTTTTTTTTTTTTTTTTTTTTTTTTTTTTTTTTTGTTAGAGTTTGCTCTGTCAGTTGTTAGATTAGGCAGAATCTGTATAAAGAACTTTGGCTGGAGCAGGCAGCTATATTGGTCAGGAGTTGCACCTTCTTCCTACGATGAAGTAGCTATTCCTACAGAAGCTACTTGACTAGATAAAACTGAAATGTCAGCATAATAACTTGCCTTTTTGAAGTTAGAGTGGGGAGCTAAGGGAATTCTTTGGAGCTGTGATGAGTAAAAAAAATACAGTTAGTATGAGCTGTACTTGCAGTTGAAGTGCCTTTTGATATAACGCTAACTTGTATTCTTTGATACTGTTCTGGGCTTTTTTTTCTGCCATAGTCAGGCACTTAATTGGCTAGAAACATGCAAGCATCTTGTTAATGTTGGGCCTTCATAAGTAGGTGTATTTATTTTCACCATGGAGAAAATCATCCTCATCTGTAACATAAAATGTGCTTAGTAGAGAGTTTCCACAGGTCCTACATTCCTAAAAATGTCTGTTGTTCCTAAGGTGTGTTGGTTATTTTGTATTTACGTTTCTTTTTCTATATATGCAGATGCTTTGGGAAAATGGTATCAATGGCATTTTAGCTGATGAAATGGGGCTGGGGAAGACGATCCAGTGTATTGCGACAATAGCACTGATGGTGGAGCGAGGAGTCCCTGGTCCATTCTTAGTATGTGGTCCTTTGTCTACTCTTCCAAATTGGATGTCTGAATTCAAGAGATTTACTCCAGAGGTAAAAGATTTTTCTTTTTCTTAGGTTTTAGAAGAACAAATTATTCTTTTTTTTTTTTTTACCTTGAAACTTTCTCTGTATAGAACGTAAGTTTAATTGCAGTTGCTGGTTGCTACACACTGTGCCATGATGTGCTATGTATTGACAGCCTTCTTGTAACAGATAGTTATCTCTACTATCTTCTTTTTAGGTTTAAATGAGCTTAGTTCACCTGACTTCTTCAACCTCTTTTTTTCAGATTCCCCTAATGCTCTATCATGGAGCTCAGCAGGAACGTCGTAAACTAGTTCGCAAGATTCATGGGCGACAAGGATCCCTGCAGATCCATCCTGTGGTCATTACTTCATTTGAAATAGCCATGCGAGATAGAAATGCCCTGCAGGTACCTAAGTTTTCCTGAAATCCCTCAGGAGGGTGGAATGCCTCATCACTAATAGCAATGCTTTTGAATACAGTAAAAAAACCCCTATATGCTGCCCATACAATGAGCGTCATATTGTTGCATTTGTATTATCACTTTTTTCTGTTTCATTGTGGAATTTCATGTTTAAGAAGTTCGTGGAATCATAGAATAGTTAGGATTGGAAAGGACGTTAAGATCATCTAGTTCTAACCCCCCTGCCATGGGCAGGACACCTCGCACTAAACCATGTTACTCAAGGCTCTGTCCAACTCTGCCTTGAACACCACCAGGGAGAGAGTATTCACACCTTCCATAGGCAACCCATTCCAGTGCCTCACCCTCCTCACAGTAAAGAGCTTATATCTGACCTAAACTTCCCCTGTTTAAGTTTGAACCCATTAGCCCTTGTCCCTACCACTACAGTGCCTAATGGAAAGAGTCCCTCCTCAGCATCCTTGTAGCCCCCCTTCAGATACTAGAAGGCTGCTATGAGGTCTCAGTGCAGCCTTCTCTTCTCCAGGCTGAACAGCCCCATCTTTCTCAGCCTCTCTTCATATGGGTGGTGCTCCAGTCCCCGATCATCCTAAGCAGATAGTTACAGCATACCTGCTTTTCTTGCTACCTCTCTGTAGGTGATGGTGAGTGAGGCTTAGAATAAAAGCTATGCGTACTGTATAAATATCTTGGTTAACATCAGACTGGCTGTTTCAGCAAGATTAGTTTCTTACAGAAGTTTTATTATAATCACCTAAGCTTTCTAAATGTAACTGCCATGAAGCAGGTTTATGGCATCACCTGTTTAGACTTAGCTCTTCCAGTCTGGCAAAGTGAGAATCAAAAGTAAGTAGAATCTTTAACAAGCAGTCAGTCTTATTAGTCCTGCTTTATCTCTATCTCACCTGGCATGTGTTTTGATGGAGTAAAGCTAAGATTTATTGAAATATCCTTTCTTTTTCCAGCACTGCTTCTGGAAATACCTTATAGTAGATGAAGGTCACAGGATTAAAAATATGAACTGCCGCCTTATTAGGGAATTGAAACAATTCAATGCAGACAATAAACTCCTGTTGACTGGTACTCCCCTGCAAAACAACTTGGCAGAGCTTTGGTCATTGCTTAACTTCCTGTTGCCAGATGTGTTTGATGATTTGAAAAGGTAGGTTGCAATCTGACGGTGAAAATTATTCCCGTTTGTTCTGTTCAGACATTACTGTGAATCTTTTAATTATTAAACTTATATCAGCATATAAAGATCTATTTTATGGTATGGTTGTAATTTGGTATGATTATTTGGTGGCAAAGGCTTTGAAATATGTCTTGCCTTCACACTTTGCTTCAGAAAGGAAGTGATTTGTCAGCTCTGTCATTAGTGGAAGCTCAACTCTGAGATAAGACTTGAGTATTTAATGGGGAGATGTTTGCCTAATCAAAGGGCCTTGTGCTGCTTGAGGATTCTCTCAAGGTGCTGGAGGAAGCTGTGTGAGGCTGGCAGATGTGGTACCCGTGAGAGATTGATCCCTTCCTGAAGCAGTATGGGGTCAGGTGAAAGAATGTTGCCAAAACAGTCTTTAGACTAATTTTGGAAAAAGATATAGACTAGATTGAATAAATTGTAGTGAATATTCCAAGCAATAAAAATATTTTTACCAGTCACTTCAAACTTCAAGCATCTGAATTGGCAGGTATATTTCAGAAATGCTTCCTGTTCACTCTGTTCATGATGGATGTTAGTGCTTTGTTTTTCTTAAATCACAGGGTAAGACAAGAATAGATTATTTAAATAGTGAAGAATAATAGATGTGAAGTGAGCTATTTTTTTTCTTTCTTTGTTTTTATAGCTTTGAATCCTGGTTTGACATTACCAGCATTACAGAAACTGCTGAAGATATTATTGCTAAAGAAAGGGAGCAAAACATCTTGCATATGCTGCATCAGGTTTTCACTTATTCTTTGTGTTGGTTTTTGATGGTTTGTTTCTAACATTGACCATTATTCTGAAGTGTGTGAAAATCTTGTTTGTGGAGCTCAATTATTGTGACACTTCTGGACTTCCCTAGACTTGTGGGCTTTTCTTTCAGTCGTTACAGCACATAAATGCTGAAAGCAACAATATACCTCTTTGACAATGACTCATTTTTATTCTTGCAAATGAGTCAAGTTTAGTCAAACTTAATCATGGTTGCTTGCTTCTGTTTGCCAGAAGATTGAATTGATGTATTGTTTTTGTTGAAAGGAAACTTTGAAGGAATTTATGTAACCTTTATGTGTTGAACAGAATACCTTTTGACAAACTAGCTGTATAATGTGCCTGTCTTCAAAACCTTAAACTCAAAACTTAAATGCTTGTATAACTATTTTTTTTCCATCACAAGCTGATGGCAAGTTATAAATTGTATTGATACAATTGACATTTACAGTGAATTACTTAGTTAAAGATTTGGGACTTTCCTGGAGTAATTTGATTTAAGAAAAATAACAAGTGAAATAAGCTGTTTATAATAATAAAATTACTTTCAGTTAATGAAAATTCTTGAAAGGTCTGTAATATAGTTACTACTGCACCCTTGTAAAACACTTCAGAATTTTAAAAATGTCAATGTATGTGGTGTTTGAATGCATATATTACTGACATACACATAAAAGTTTTGGAGAAGGTATCCATATTAAGAAATGAAATGCAAACTCTGCAAATTAAGTCCCTTGTTTTAAATTGTCAAAACAGCATTATATCAGTAGGCCTGTTTGTGTATTGTTTTGTTTAAAACTAACAATGTTGAGAGCTTTGAATAATAGTAAGTCATCTGCTCAATGTTTCAGATTTTGACACCTTTCTTGCTGAGAAGACTGAAAACTGATGTTGCTCTTGAGGTTCCTCCTAAACGAGAAGTTGTGGTATATGCACCACTGTCAAAGAAGCAAGAAACTTTCTATACTGCCATTGTAAATCGCACCATTAGGAAGCTATTTGGAAACAATGAGGTATCTACTAATGTGGATATTAGAAATGTGTTTGATATTAATGGTTTGTAGGCAAAACCACGTTAGTGTTGCTTCATTACCATTGTAATCAAACTGACTTTGCTTAAATATGTAGTCTGATTCGTTTGTTATCTATTTCAGTGGTATTTACTGTGGCTGACCTCAGTTTGCACAGAACTAACACAGTATAAGCGTAAATGTGTTCTTGATTACTTGTAGCCTGGGGGCAAAGAAAGCAGGTTTAATAGAGTTGACAATTTCTGCTGTAAAATCAGTAAGTTACTAATGCAGCTTTTAAAAATCAAGCAGAAGCTTGAAGCTACAATTATCAACCTTTAAAATTTGAATTGCATTTTCATTGTGATGAAGCTTACAGCTGCTGAGTCTAAGTAGGTATTGCATGATGGATATCAGTGAGATCTCTTTTCGGTATTGAGAATTACTCGGTCAACAAGCCTTTGCTTGAAGATGTCTGTTGTTGATGGCAATGTTATCATTTCCTACAGGAAGAAGTAGTTGAGTTGAGTCCTACAGGCCGACCAAAACGCCGTAGTCGAAAAGTGGTTGATTACTGTGAAAAGAATAATGGTTCATCTGATGACTTGGAAAAATGGATTAGCAAAATGCAAGAGGAAGCAGAAAAAGAGAGGTGCCTACTCTAAATGATTCTTCTTTTTATCATTATACTACATATCTCAGTTTGTTTTCTGAGCTTTGCTTATTCAGATTGATCAAGAAGAATAGAATTTGTCAGTCACTATCTTTGTAGTTTTATGATTTATTTATTTGCTTTTAGCTAATATTTGCTGGGCCGTAATAGCAATGATTAGGTTGTAACATCACTCATTAGAGTTACTGTTAAATAAGACATTTACTGCTAGACCTGTGGCGTTTGCTGAGTCTAGCAATAAATTTGCTTCTTGAGTCCCTGTTTTCATTAGTCAGTCTTTTGTAGAACTTGTGACAATAGTGTTGTTGATAGCCATAAAGAGCTAAAGTATCCTGGTGTGAAGTGTAATTTTCTGGGGCTATTAAAACATTTTAATAGTGAAGAACTGTGTTTTCACCAAAGCCTCAAGGTCTAAGGTAGTGTTGGGTGCCAGCCAGGAAAGAACTGTTTCATCTTAGTTATTAGGTAGTTGAAATTTCATTGTAACAGCTTAGGTCTTGGCTATGGCTGTCAATGAGGACAAGGAGCTGAAAAGCTTGATTTGTTGCTATGTTTTGCAGAGTTTTGGATAAGCCTTTTGTCTCTGATGTCCAATTATGTTCACAGGTGTATCTTTCACTGACTCCAAGACAGGACAAGGGATAATGCTTGTGTGCTAACTACAGTTAACTCCTAGTTTTTTACAGAATTACTAGGAATACTTTAAGCAAAGTTTGGGCTCAAGACTGGAGAAAAGAGAGGAGTCTTATTTCCTTGTTAAATTTTCTAAAATACGTGAGCTTAAACTGAGGTCTGGAACCCAGATGGTCAGCACAGTTATTGCTGGTTTTGTGACAACCATTGGTCACTTTCTGGTGGTTAAGATCAGAGTTGAGGTTCAGGACTGAGGAAGCTGAAGAACCATGTTCGTTCCTGAGTTGGGGCTTGGAGCACAAGTCCTATGAGGAGAGATTGAGAGAACTGGAGTTGTTTAGCCTGGAGAAAAGGAGACTCAGAAGTGACCTTATCACTCTCTACAACTTCTTGAAAGGAGGTTGTAGACAGGTGGGGGTTGGTCTCTTTCACCAGGCAGCAACGGACAGAACGAGAGGACACAGTCTCAAACTGCGCCAAGGAAGGTAAAGGTTGGATAGTAGGAAGAAGTTTTTCACAGAAAGAATAATAAAATATTGGAACAGTCTTCCCAGAGAGGTGGTGGAGTCACCATCCCTGGATGTGTTTAAAAAAAGACTGGATATAGAACTTGATGACATGGTTTAGTGGAGGTGTAGGGCATGGGTTGGACTTGATGATCTTAGAGGTCCCTTCCAACCTGGTGATTCTGTGAGTTTGATAAGGTCTGTTGGTGGCTCTGAATTGGCTGGAAGTGTCTTGGCTGTAAGGAAAAGCAGGTTAATCTTCAGGGTTGAAATGTATTTATTTTGCTAGATTTTTATTGTAATCCTGTTCTTTACAAGAACAGGCACTTAAATACATGTTTACATTAGTTTTATGGTATGCATGGATCCCTTATGTTGGAAGCAGAACTTAGATGTGGAAGAAGTAAATAGCTGTATTTGTTCCAAATCCTGCACTTTATATGTGTGGTCAAAATGGGATAGGCAGAGAGCTGATTTTGGAATAGCTTATGTATTGCTCCACAGGAGACGTCACCATTTGTTTTACAGAGGGCTTGCTTCTGTTCCCTTTTCTGCTGGGTGACTCGCACAAGTTGGGGTTTTTTTGCTTCTGATTATTACTGATTGCCCTTTTGTATTTTAGACCAATAATGGCAAACCCATCCTGAGTGTGACACTAGAAGTTTTATCTGATAATAGCTATACTAAATAGGAGGAATTTTGAGGACATTTGACCAGCATATTGAATCCATTACTTGCTTTTGATTTTCTTGTTGTTATGCTACAGATACTGCTCTTCAGTATCTGTAGCATTATAAAGTGACAGTTTCCATACTAATAAGGTGACATATTTTTTCAAGGCCAGTGGTAGCAATGAGTGTTCCCGTGGATTCTGAGGTGAACCTGAAACTGCAGAATATTATGATGCTACTGAGGAAATGTTGTAATCACCCCTACCTTATTGAATATCCTTTGGACCCTGCTACACAACAATTCAAGGTAAGTATTTTAAAAGGATTACAAAAAAATTATTCCAGGCATTAGAAAGCAATAGACTGTGAGGTGACAGCAGTAAAGAATGACCTTTTCAGTGTATTTGGCAAATGCCTCCCCATTGAATTCCAGCATTGTCCTGAATCCATTATTTGACATTTCCTGCAGTAGCAGTTGCAGAGGCCAGTTCAGACTCTGTGCGTGTTCAGCCTTTGCATAGTGATGCTTAATGTTCTACATTATGACAGCACTCATCTGTTGAGAGGGGAGTTCAGACAGTAGCTGGGTTTCCATTGACCTGAGGTGTTCTAGGATTAGCCTTAAGCTCTCCTCACAAAGGTTTCTTTTGAAAACAAAAATGCTGACGCTGGTGGACTGTTTATAATGTAACACACTGCAGGAAGTACAGTGGTAACTTTAAAGTGTGAGGTATTGAAGGGCTGAACCAAGTACAACAGAGTTGTGTGCTCAGAGAATACAGCATTCCTTCTCAAAAGGGGAAGAAAAATCCAAATTCTATCATGAGGGCCAGCTGGTAGCTTAATTTACACAAAGCAGTTGGTAATATAGGAAACTGAAGTAATTTGAATTGAAAGAATCTTGAGCAACTGTAAGTTGCTTGCACATTCTAAGTGTATGTTTGTGGGCATGTGTAATGGTGTTTCCTGTTCAATGAGTGATAATAGATTCAGCTGTGCTCAGGAGCAAGTTGTTGAAGCTTATCAATGTAGAGTCAGTGCATAAAAAGGAGACTGCCCAGTCTGGGCGATGAGAGGAAATTATTGTAGAAAATGCAGGCTGACAGTTGACACCACTTGCAGGAAAATGGATTGGGAATTATTGAGGTGATTGTTATATGGCTCAGGCCTGAGAAGTTTTCTACATCCCTGCTCTTAGCCTATACCAAGAATTAGAAAAAGGAGTCTAAGGTAGCAGTGTGGAAGCTTGTTTTGTGGACTTTGTCACTTGGATGATACGTGTGCAGTAACTTATTCAGCAGTGCTTCCTTACAGCCAGTAGGTGGAAGTCTTGTGCATTAAAGAAACAGTAGTGCTTTTCTTGTGGAAAAAAATAGTGTCATCAGGGTTTTGCCTTCCAGAATTGGCATAAAAACTAATTTTTATCTTTTTTTCTTTTTATATAATTATTTGGGCTTGGTTTTAGTTTTGGGATGATTTAATTGATTTAGTGTAGTTTGCTAAAGTTAGTGTTTCTTTTAATTAAAAAGATGGTACAAGCTTGTTTCTATGAGAAGCTTTCAGACATCTTTTGTTAGTGCTTCTGAGTTGGTGAAACCTGTTATATCATTCCGTCTTAATACATGATCCTCTCTTCCCTTTTCCAAGATTGATGAAGATCTAGTAAAGAATTCAGGCAAATTTCTACTCTTGGACCGAATGCTTCCAGAACTTAAAAAAAGAGGACATAAGGTAAAGCTTATGATTTGACAGAGAAACATAGCTGTCCTCTTTTGACCAAAAAAATGGTATTAAGGAATCTTCTTGCTTTTGTAGGTCCTAATGTTCTCACAGATGACTCAGATGCTTGACATTTTGATGGATTATTGCTATTTAAGAGACTTCAAGTTTAGTCGATTGGATGGCTCTATGTCCTACTCAGAGAGAGAAGAAAATGTAAGTAGATGTATATACCCTTTCAGCCTGATAGTAAATTGCAAATAGCTTGATCCTGTGACACTGGCATATTATTTCATGCAGCATTTAACCTTAAATAGGCAACAGATCTTTGTTGAAAACCGACACCCTTCCTGCTGCTTTAATATCTTTAGCTCCCAAATACTAAAGCAATGAAATGTGTTACTACAAATATCTTGGGGTATGCTTAGAATGAGGAGTGCTCACTTACTCTGTTGTACAAATATGATATGTATTGTATGTATGAGGTGTGCATGTAATATATCTAGATTGTGGAAGATGCTAATCCTAATTTTACCCCTTCATGTATCATTTCCTAGTATCCAGGATATGATGCCGACATCTATGGGGAACGTACTGCAAGTCTAGTGCCAATAAAGTAGATTTCCAGAACATCAATTTTTTGTACCTATTAGGAGGCCAGTAACTTCAGCCTGAAATTGCACATGTATTAGTTCCAGCACAATCCTTTATGCTTGGTTGCTTGTAATGGTTTCAAATAACTACAAAATACCTTACTACTGATGCATATATTTATCACGAAGAGCAGCCATGAAGGGTTGTTCTGGAAAACCACCTCTCTAAGGGTTTGCAGGAATGTAAAAGAGGAATATGGAGGAAGAATGCAGGATATATCATGGGGGTGTGCTACAATTGCCATCTGGTCTACAAAGTATGCACTAGTGCTTTTGAAGATACGGAAGAACAGTGACAGATGACAGATACTCTAGCTCAAACTGTGCTTCCTTTTGTGCAATTTTTTTTCTATGCTGAGGAAAACCAAACCCTGCAACATTTAAGTTACAACCGTTAGAGCTGATTCTTAATGAGGAAAGGCTAATTAGCAATTTGTTGGTAAGGTATAGTGACTTTTATTAAGCTGGTAAAGTTCTGAACTGGCTTGTTGCTGTCGGGGGGATTAGTCAGTTGTGTACAAACCACAGTGTGGTGTGGGTGCAGGATGAGAGAAATCCTTGGGTCACCAGTCTGAAGTTCAGCAAGGCTCTATGATTTGCTGCTGGTGCTGCAGATGCTGATGTCCAGGAAAGTCCAGAGAATATGGACACCCTTTCTTTTAGAGAGCTTGGGTAACTGCTTCCACCTGGCAGTGGGGTGATAGTTTCTTTTTCTCTGCTGTGATCAAGGACCTGAAAATTACTGTACACTTGCAGTTTTCTACCAGTATGTGACTGGTCAGAGTTAAGTAGACCATCTTTTGACTGGTACTGCAAACCTGGCAGGAGCTGTGCTGACACTTGGAAACATCTTGCATTGAAAGTAGGCTTAATGTTGAGTAGGAGGCCAGAAAGTTACTCTGCTTTGAAGTAAGAGGAGGGGGTATACAGGCTGGCTGGAACTTAAAGTCAAGTTGGCATCAGTATTTTAGATTGTTGCTTGTGTCAATAAGTGGATATGTCTTTAGGCTCTGGCAACTTGGACTGTGCTCATCAGTCAAGAAAATACAGTTGCTTCACTTCTTGGTATTGTCCTCTCCCAAATGCATGCAATGTTTCTTAAAGCCTTGCTTTGGCCTCTTTACAGTGTGTGCTGTATTTTATCTGTGTTAATATTTTTAAACACAGATGTCTCAAACTAGAGCACTAACTATGTTGTGTTTGATTTATCTGCTGTTTTTTAATGAATTCTCTTCCAGATGCATCAATTTAATACTGATCCTGAAGTCTTCCTCTTCTTAGTGAGTACAAGAGCTGGAGGCTTGGGCATCAATTTAACTGCGGCAGACACTGTGATCATATATGATAGTGACTGGGTACGTTGAGAAACTGTTAACTTAGTGAGAAGTATCATAAAATGCTTTCTATTGCTGCTTTTGATAATTATTAACTAACCCATTATGCTATAGACCATTTCTATAACTTTAATGAGGTGTTACATAGTAGTGTATGCAGACATTTATGTATGTAATATGCAGCCTTGTTTGAAAAGTTCTATTTTATGGAATAAAATATTAGGGCTGGTTTCCACAACTAACCTGTTTGCCCCTGAGTTATACAAAAAGCAGGAAGGGTTTTTTTACTACTGTTGAAGACGTTTCCTCCTTTAGATTTACTAAAGTGTGAATGTAGCTGGACTTTCTACAGGTTCCCTGTTTCTAACAGCTGACATACTAGTATCAGCCCCATGAATTTCCTCCTGTGACTTGACACATGTGTTTTATCTAGCTAGGATTATGCTGCTCCTGTGAGTCTGGAGGCAGGGTAGAAGAGAGGTATGGAAGCATATAACTGAGGACCTCTCCATCTTCACTTACTTTAATAGGAATCTTTGCTGTTTGCATGACTATTCAGCTTCAGGAGAGTTTTAAAGAGGCTTCACAAATGGCTGGAAATTTTTATTTTACTTTTTTTTTTAATCCTTCATCAAGAAACCCACAAACCTGATACTATGACACCCTCAGCTAAATTTGTGATACAAAACCATGCCCGTTTGTTGAAAACTGCAGCATATAATGCAGAAGCTGACCTAAATAGTTGGGTTACTCTGGCAGTGTAGCTACAGCAGTGGAGCTTGTGAAGGACAAGTGTAAGATGCAAGATTCTATTATGCCATGGATGCCCTGCTTACTGCTTCTGCTCTGACTCTTAGAGCTCACTAATGAAAATGCTGCCTGTGGTATGTGTCTTAAGAAAAGGTTAATGGTATAACTAGCTTGTTTCTTCATCTGCTCAGAACCCCCAGTCGGACCTGCAGGCCCAAGACAGGTGTCACAGAATTGGCCAGACAAAGCCGGTGGTTGTTTATCGTCTTGTGACAGCAAATACTATTGACCAGAAGATTGTGGAGAGAGCTGCTGCCAAAAGGAAGCTAGAAAAGCTGATTATCCACAAAAGTTAGTATTTTTCTCTTACGACTTCTAGCAAGCACATGGTGCTTCTTTGAATCTTGAGAGAACTCCTGCTGCTCTGTTTTGTGACTGCTTAGTATTTTTTCTTAAATGCAAAAAGCTTCATTCTTCCAGCAAATGGCTAGATAGTATTACTTTTCAGAATGCTGTCTTAAGACACATTGTAAATAACTTCTGCAGCAAATTAAAGAAAAACACTTCTGTTATCTCTGGAATAACATGTCATGACTACTCTTTACTAGTACATACAGAAAAGAGGGGTGATGGGACACTGAGCTTACCTGGAAGAAATATAGGTAAAACCAGGCAATAAATGAGTAGAGGTCTGGGCTTTTGTGGCAGCTTGTCAGGTAGTTTGACTGAAATGCTTTTGGACTTTCAGCATTGAAAATGCTGGTGGTAGATAAGTCTTGAGTTGGTAATACTTAAAAAATTCTAACTTAAATGAACCAGAATATAAATCGAAAAGCACATTAAAAAATTCTTTGTGATTGAACTTTAATTTGTAACAGTTCTTCATTAGGAGGAGCAATATGCCCTCCTAATGACATCTAGAGCAGTGTTTCATGATGTGAAGTTTAGCAATAGATTTTTCCAGTTGCACTGGCAAACTTGCTTGTGTAGGGAGTGTTCCCATTAAAATCAATAAAATTAATAAAGAGTATAGAATAGTATAGAATGGTTACCTGGGTATACCTACTAAACTTGGTTGAGACTGCAAATCCTAGAGCTGTAGGGAAAAAAAATTCAACATCCTGTTTGCATCTTTTCTTCTGAATTTTAAGAACAGTATGTTATAACCCCCCATAGAACAGTCCTGTTTGAACAATTAACAGTGCTGAATAGAACAATAGTCCTTGATTTTTCGGTGTAGAACAATGATGCTTCTTGTTAACAGTTCTTGATTACATAGCTGGTCATACTCAAAAGTCCTTAGAAGCAATTGTGTTGAAGTGGCTCTTTTAGGGGTAAATTTTTCTTGTTTGAGTCCCATAGGAATCATGCTTTTATTTCATAGTTTATTCTGTTTGTGACATTTGGACAGCAGCTCCATACAGCATTTTTTCAAACACTAGGCTTACTTAAAAAACACAGTTCTTGTAACTTGGTATGGGCACTAATTACCCTTATATTAAACTTGAAAAATTGGTAAAGAACTTCCTGTAGTATACTGGGGGAGGCAGGAAGCAAATTTTTGTGTGGGTATAAATGGGCAGAAGGACACACCTGTGACTGTCTACTGTGCACTGCATGTCAGGCTGAAGCTGTGGTTTGCCTCTGGTTTTGGATGATGTCAGCCAGTCTTTGTTAGATGTTTCTTTTATCCTTCTTCTTTGTATTATGTTTGCCACTGGTCTCTTCATGTGACAGCCAGGACTGCCATCTCACTCATCTGTAGGCATGCTAATGACCATTTTAAGTAAGAAGAAATTGGCTTTTCAGTGATACGATTATGGTCCAATCTGAAGTTAACATCAAAGTGGCAAGATGAGCGCACAAACCAGAATGGGCTCTAATAGTAGATAACTGACATAATCTAAAGGAGCAATGGGAACTGGGTGTAAGCTAAACATCAAGTTGGGTCATGCCTTCAGTTTTGTAGTAAGTTAAATATTAATGTTGGTAACTGTTGGTGGATCCTGCAACTTAGTTAGTGGTGTCCCCTCCAGGAACCTTTGGATCTACTGTGTAAATAAAGGTGCTGGAACGGATCCTATTATTTTGAATATCTTATCTAGAAAGTGTTGGAATTTTGGATGAATGAATGAGGAAGGAATATTGCAAAGCTTACTTAACTCAGGCCTTTCTGTGCTAACCAAGTAGAGTGTATACAGTACTAGTACTAGAGCTTAAAAACTGGAATTTATTGCAAAACAGAATGCTTTTTTGCCCTCGGTACCAGGTTACTCTTTCTGTCTTCTTCTGTTTTATTGGCAAAAGTTGCCTAGCAAACTGTATGAGAGCCAGCATTTTTTTAATTAAATTAGTAAAATTCAGACTAAGAGGAAGTAATGATAATCTTCTATTTAAAGTGTCAAGCACTTGATAGGGTTCTCTATATTTTTCTGTATGTTGCTATTATGTCAACCCAAAATCTGTACAGCACTAATTCAATGCCATGTAGTTTGTGAAATTCTGAAAACTGAAAGGGAGAGACTACATCACTAATAATGCATGACAGGGCTGATCCTGTGTCTCAGCAGGGATATAAGGAGAACCCCATAGCTCAAAATCCTCTAGAACTTGCATCTGATTTGCACTTCACAGAGAAACAGCCAGTCCTTGGAGGGAGATGGGAAAAGGAGTGAGAAGGACTTCTGAAACCAAGATATAGGAAAGAACAACTTGGAGTATAGTGAAAGGGTTCAATAAAGCCTCAATAATAAAATGTGTAAATGTGTTGATAAAAACTGAGGAAACATGGCACAAAACAGTAAGCCTTGCCTGTCTCCTCAAAATGTGCAAGACTGAGTTTGACTTCATCCATGCTCAGCTTTGCTTAAGTAATAATTGTGTATAATTTTTTAATTGGGCAGACATCCAGATTTGTGTTAGCATAGTTTCTTCAAGAAATCAACCTGTTGGGTGTATTACTTTGTCATGCCTATCTAGTTGATCAAACTAAGGGATGTTCTGTCTGCAAACCATGTATCTTTCATGTGTTTCCTATCTTGTGGTTAATACTGCTTACTTTGTTCCAACCAGCTTACAATACAAAGGGAACAAACTTCAGTATCCACCATCTAACTTTATTTACAATATTTTTACTGTAAGTAGAACTAATGGCTCTTCTGCTCTGTGTGTGCCTGTGTGCATGTCGAATTGATGTTTCAATCAGTTTTTCTGCATACTGCAGCTAGAAGTTGAAAGGCCTGCATGTAGAAACTCTTCAAGTACCCCTTGACTTTTTCTCACCAGTTAGATTATTAACATATGGTGTGTTTACCTGAGGGCTAAAACAATGAAACTTAGCGTTAGTTTTTATGTGCAAGAGTAATTTGTTTGGTAGGTGTATTCAGCATTGATGTAACATTTAACAGAATTCGTTCCTGTTTCTGTGTTGAAATTTCTTATTTCTACAGATCAGTTTAAAGGTGGCAAATCTGGTTTAGCACAGTCAAAGAGCTGCCTGGACCCTCAGGAATTATTAGAATTACTGAAATCCAGAGACTATGAGAGGTATGCAGATTTCATATTTTTATTGGATCATGAGTTTGTAACTTTTAGCTTGCCAGCAGCTGTTAGAAGTTCTCTTCTGAAGTGGTATGTGGATCTTCATAGTGGAAAGAATGTGCTAGGGATTCTGCTATGTGGGAAAACTGATTTCTATGCAATACTAACTGTAAAATGCTTTTATCTTATTAAGAGATTGTTTCTTCCTCTGTAGGGAGGTTAAAGGATCTAAGGAAAAAGTAATCAGTGATAAAGATCTGGAGTTACTCTTGGATAGAAGTGATCTTATTGGTAAGTCAGTTTTCATGTGGTGGCTTGAGTTTTTCTTATTTCCCTCTGTTCAACAGTAAATTTATATTTTATGAAAGTCTTTATATATAGAAACCTGCCATAGCTTCACTTCCCCACAGCTGTGTTCTACATCTTAAGAAGGGCCCTTTGGTCCCTTTGCTGACATTTCCAACAGGATCTGCTGACAAAGAAGCAACTTACTTAGACAAAACTATTCCAGACTATATTGCTGTCTGCCTTGAGCATACTGTGAATAAAGAGTACAGATTGGGAAGTGTTCTACAAAGCAGCTTTCGAAGGTTTATTTCAACAAACTTGTATAAAAACCTATGTTGATACTATCATAATTCAAAATATAACACTGGGGGAAGTTGGGCTTTTCAGAGTTACTGGGGCTTGTCAGTGGATCAAATATAAAAAAAAAAAAAAAAAGGTTGTCTGCACATTCTAGTGCTTGATTAGGCCAAGCTGCTATAAAAAAAACCCCAAAACAATCCTTAACTATTTTGATAAAGCAAAGAAGTCTTGTCTGGTTCATCTAAAGTAGATTTAGAATGAATGCTTTGCTTCCTTCAGCATATTCAGCAGAGGTAAGCCTCAAAGCATATATATATATATATGAAAAAAATCAGTCATTACTGGATTTAGAAGTAAAAAATGGTAGCTAGCCTTATGTAAGTGTAATACATATATTTTGAGTAAAATAACTTTTCCTTAGGAGAACTATTGATACCGTTTTTTCTTCATACATTATGTAAAGAAGTTGTTCTATAAAACTGCTTGTTTCAGTTAACTGACTGCTAATAGGAAAAATTATTCCATGGTGGTACTAAGCAAATTTAGTATATTAATTAAAAAAAAATTGTATGAAGACACTGGTCTATCATTATGTACTGAGTATTTACTACAGCTAACTACAGTTAATACTTTAGGAACTGAAATGCCACACCATATGCCATAATTATTAAATTTGATATAAAGACTACTTCATTAGCTTTATATTTGCAGTGATTATATGCTATACATTTATAGTGCTGTATATTTCTATATATTTATAGTGATTGCAAGTGCTAGGAAAACAAGAGGCCGGTCTTTGAACTTTAGAAAATAATACTGCTTAGCATGGCCATAATTTTGTCTTCCTGGTAACTTCACTAAATAGGTTTACTGCATTCTGTTTTATTCTCAGGAAAATGAGACTAGCTCTTGCAAACTTCTAGTGGCCAACTGTTGATGAAGGAGCAAAATGATTTTATCACCTTGCTTTCCAGATCCAAACCAAAATACATGTAACTCTTACGTTGCAGTAGTTAGGTTGCATACACTCCATCTGTCATTGGTGATCTTTGTTTTGTTTTAATCCTAGATCAAATGAAGACCTCTGAAAAAATGAAAAAGGAAAAAATGGGTGTCTTCAAGGTCCTAGAAGAATCATCAGATTCCAGTGCAGAATGTGTGTTTTAATGTGCAAATGTGGCTGGTAGACTTACAGCACAAACGTATGACTGACATCAGATCTTCAGAGATGTTACTTACACATACTGTTCCTTTATGCTGACTTTTCTTTAAGGCATTTTTCAAATCCCTTGTGTTCTCTCAGTGAAATATAACATGTTCTACATTATAATGCAGGTGATAGTTTCATGTTACAGCTTTGGTAGGCTCTCAAAGGATTAAGAAAATGGGCATGTTTCACCTTTACAGCTAGCCCTTGTTATCAGTGGTAAATACTGGCAAATTTGTGTACAAAAAAACTCTTCCTGTGGAAGTCCTAAAACACTTCCCCCCCCCCCCTTATATAGTGTGAATTATTGTTTTATTTGGGAGAGAACGTGTTCCATTGTTACAGCCATTTGTGTAGCTTCTGTGTTTTAACTTCTCCAAATTATTTTGATTAAATAAATGTCTGGTTTGTCTTAAAGGTTGTAGGGGTTTTAGCATATCTTCTTAAATAAGTGAAGCTTATGTTGTGTCCATTAATTCATTCTCTACCTACTGTGGTTAAGGTCTCAGTATAGCATGCATTAAAAGAGGGAGGAGAAAAAAAAATGCAGAAAAAACCCCAAAGAACAAACCAAGCCACAAGCCCCAAATAAACAAGAAAACCCCAACCAAACAAAAAAAAGGCAGCTTGAATTTTGCTGGTGCAGGCATTACTTCAGTATTGACTTGCTTGTCAGCTTGCACAACTAAGGTTCCTGTTTGAAGCACGTTGAGGGAAAAGTGCGGAGTATCTCTAGGGCTGTGTGCATGACCAGGGAGTACTTTCTGGAAAGGAAGGCTTTGATACTGCAGTGAAGCAGAAAGGATAGGTGAAGGATACTACTTGTTTATGTTGCCTCAAGCAATGAGGCTTTCAGTGAAGATGTTTTTCCCAGTATCCAACCTAAACCTCTGGTGTAACTTGAGGCCATTTTCTCTTGTCCTGTTGCATATTACTTGGGACATGAGACTGACACCCACTTCCCTCCATCTTCCTTTCATGTAGTTGGGAGCAGTAGGGTCTCCCCTGAACCTCCTTTTTTCTCTAGGCTAAACAACCCCAGTTCCCTCAGTTGCTCCTTGTAAGACTTGTGTTATATATACACCTTTCACCAGCTTCATTGCTCTTTGAATGTATGCTGACACCTCAATGTCTTTCACGTGGTGAGGGGCCCAAAACTGAACACAGTATTCAAGGCATCAAGTAGCCTTTAATCTTTTGAGTTCTGATTTGTGAAAATGTAATCTAGGTATAAGTAGAAGCTGCAGTCTTGGAATTGCAGCTGGAGCTGTCACAGTTGTACTAGTGATGACAAGGCAAGGCACAGGTAAAATGCAATCAAATAAAATCCTACCTAATCCCATCAGACTTTGGAAACTAGCTTCCAGTCACTTTATGATCGTAATTACTCTCCATAGAGAGTAATCTGATTGCATGATAGAGCAGCGGTTATTTTCTGTTAGAGATGTTTATTCTTGCATCTATAAGGTAACAAATCTTTTCCATGAATGAGTAGGCTAGCTTTGACCTTTGCCTGCTAAAAGTCCGGTTGTGTTTCTAATATCTGAAGACAGGTTTTATGCTCAGTTACTTATTAACCACAATAATGGGAAGACCAGCATGTGCTGTCTCCATGTGTTACTTGTATTTGCTGAGCTACTTTGCTAGTCTCCTTTATGCCTCATTCTATGCTGGCAGAGACCTGCAAGATTGAAAAGTAGATAGAGCTACAATAGTATCTAAAAGAAATAATTGTAAAAGTTTTAATAGCAACTAACATAAGTACTTCCACATGGGCATACTTAACTTTTGAAGACTGATTTACCCTGTTTAAGCTGCACACCTACCTGATTGTCATCACAGGGCAATATGGTGGAAAATAAAAATGAAAAAAAAAGTTTCTATCCCATAGCCAGCATAGCTAGGATTTAATACTTGCAGCCTTCCTGAGTTTGCATAAACTGGCATTAATGCTAATGGCAGCATTAGTGAAATGTCACCATTCAGTAATGTGTGGAGTTTGATGTTCTGTAGAGACTTTGAAGAGCTGTGACTGCTTTTGTAGTCCACCTTCAAAAAGCAAAAGCAATGCATATTCTTTCATGGTTTTTGCTTACTGCCGTAGTGGAACTTATCTCTCCATTTTAGCTCCTGAAGCAAGCACAGTGCCTTCTTTGCATGACTTTATATTTCTTATGCCTACAGTCGAGTAATGTTCATGCTTGCTATCCAACTAAGCTTTGAAGGGGCAGTCCAGCAGTTGTGTGCTTACTGCTGAGAAGCAAACCTTGTGGCATGCTGCGAGGGGTGGTGGTATTTTGGAAAACAGCCTTTCTGTAGCAGGGGAGGTACACAAGTAAAAATGCAGTAATGATAATGTGAGGATGCTGGGGACTTTGTAGAGACATGACTGATGCTAACAATTTTTAGTTGTTCTGGGTGAAATAGTGTCCCCTTGATTGTCTCTTCAAGGGGAAAAAATATTTCCATAGCTGCAAGACACATTTTTGAAGCATAGATTTGTCCTGGTAATGGAAGCAGTTCTGTCCTATGCTGCATCCAGATACATTCAGCTGTTGTTCCTCTTGCTGGGGATGTTTGCAGATATTTGAGTTGAGACCAAATTCATGGACAAAAAGATGGGTCTCAGCTCACTTGTGTGTTAATGCTGTGTGTCTGTTTGCAAGTTGTTTTTTTTCTCTTTGGGGTTTTGTCTGGTTGGTTGGTTTTGTGTTTGTTTTTGTGGGGTTTCATTTGTTTGGGGTTTGCTGCTCAGGACTGTTTTGCTGGGGGCAGTGGTGCTCCTGGTGTAGGGTGTGAGGAGGAGACTCATAGGAGACCTCTGTCTTGATGCTGTTAGTTCAGCAGCTTTTAACCCTTTTCTGTCTTACTTCCTTGGGGCTAGCTCTGTCAAGTCACTGCCAGCAGCAGGGTCTTTTTGACCTTGTAAACACTTGAAAAATACTGATCCATGTACTAGGCTAAGGGAGGAGATGTGCTGCTGGCCCATGTGAGCCCTCTTCTCCAGCCTGCCATGGCCCACGGCTCCTGCTGTGCTCACAGCTTGGCACCCTGTGCTCTGTGGGGGGGGCTCCTGCCAGCCAACAGGGAGCAGCAGCACAGGACCCCTGTCTGCTGCAGAAAAACAGGAGGTGTGGCAGGGAGAGGCGAACAACTGGAGACACAAGTAGTCTGGCTCATATTAAAAGTTACAAATTGTGCTTTCTGCTATGCTGCACACCTGGCCGCTCCTTGGCAGGCTGCTAGCTCACTTGTAGACAGCCTGATACACTTCAAATAGGAACCTTTTATGCATTTCTTACATTACTGTTAAATTCTGGAGCAGGCACCTCAGTGTGGTTGCAGATGTAACCCCGTTTAACCTATTTTGTTATTGTTGACAAACAACACTTCCTCTGTTAAACTCCAGAGGAATTTGGAAAGTGAGACTACAGTGAACACTGCAGTTGCCAAGTATTTTGTCCTGCATCATGAAAAATGAATACATTCCTTTTCTCAGTAAGCTACAGCAGAAAGCTATCAAAGTCCTGCCTAAGTAATGAATGTGAATTGCCCTGGCTAGCCTGTTCCCATAGCGATAAATTGGATCAGCTCTGATACCTTGCAGAGAAACCTCCACCTCCAGAGCTACCCCCCAAGCCTTTTGTAGCTCCCGGCTCCTGCGTCATGTCCCGCACAATCGGTGTTTTCCCAGCAGTGCTGGCAGCCTTCGCCACAGGAGCTCAGCCGGGCGATAAACGCACATTGCTGGACAAAGCCGGGCTTCTTGTCTGTCTGCTGGGGTGGGGAGGGCAGGGGAAATGCCACGCACGGCTCAGGCTCTTCAACCCTGACCCCCTGATGCAAGAGCGAGCTCATGAGGTTATCTGGAACAAGCCCTGTTTTGCTGACAGACGTTTGTACAGCAGGAAAACAATCAGTGACTTAGCAGGCATTGGCGGGCTCAGCCCACCCGCTGGCGTCGGGATGCAGCACTCCAGATGGCCCCAGCAGCCAGCATTTTCCTCCTGCCGTGTGTGATGGGCAGCCAGGAGCCTGCAGCCTGCTGAGAAAGTGGGCAGCAAGGAGCATGCAGTGCTGAGAGCAGCCACTCTCCCACACCATGGCAGGGCAGGAGCACCCATCTGAGATGCAGCCAGAGCAATTTGTTCCTACAGGTTTAGTCACTCCTTCAGCCCTCCGGGTCTGTGCTCTCCATCGCTGCACTGGCTTTTTGTCCAGGCCAGCCTGCACCTGCCAGCACTGCAGCATGGAGTGCCTTTCCCTGGGGAAATGTGCTGCAAATGGAAGAGAATTAGCCCCCATTGGCAGCAGTGAAGGGGAGACATCACCCCTGCAGGCCAAAAAACACCCCACTTGCCTTGAAAATTAAAGCTGCTTGTGTAGTGTCTGGAGCTCGTGCAGATGTGTCCAGGCATGTCCTGGTGGCATGGAGAAGCCAGGCTTTTCTCACGGATGAGCAGGACAAGGAGTTTGCTGTTTGAGCTATGTCATACTTGCTTGCTTGCCACTGCTTACAGAAGGAGCCTGGGGGCATGAGCTAAATTGAGCTGGATTGGTGAAATTAGTTCCCTCCCAACCTGCCAAAAAGCTGTGGAGTTGAGCTGGACCATAGGAGGCTTATAATCTTGGTAATGGGTCAGCTTTACCTCTGAGGATGATTGTTCGGGGGTTTGTGGTTTGGTGGTTTTGCAAGCAGCTGTCCTGTGGTGTGATTCATTGTGAAGGACAGGAAACACAGGGTGCTGCAGTAACAGGTTGCTGAAGACAGCTAGAACTTTCCAAGCTGTTGCAGATGCACCTGTTAACCCTGGGGTAGAGGTAGCCCTGTGTCTGCAAAAGAGGTCCTGTATGCAGCTACAAACCCTTCTGTTTTCAACCTCTGGCAATCTGTTTTAAAGCAAAGATGACACTACATCTTAGAAACCATTTATTTTTACACCAGAAGAACAGCCGGTATCTCGGTCAGAGGTGTAAGCCCAGAAATAACTTCACTGTACAGCTTTTTGCTGTGGGGCACTGCTCCTCAGGACTATCAGCCCTTCATCCCGTGCACATGGGGCATATGCCCCTTGCCCACATCAGTGCTGTGGCACCTCTAGCAGCTGCATGTCTAGCAGCACAGCAATCTCTCTGGCAGCCACATGGGCCCTTGCACAGGAGACTGTCCCAAATGTCTGCAGACAGAAACAACCCTGGCCACAAGTCTGCCCTGTTTTGGACAAGAGGAGATGTGGGTATTCAGCCTGCACCCAGCTCTGAGCCTGTGGGTATGGGGCTGGGGCGCTAGCATAGGACAGTCAGGGACAGCTGGAACAGGGGACACAGATCATGGCCACTCAGACTTTCCCCTTTGTGGCAGGACTCCCCCGCTTCCAGCAAGCATCAAGTGGACGTTTTTTCACAGAGCTCAGTTTGTGACAACAGGGAATGGAGGGGCAGGTGGGCGATGCAGTACAGGAATCACAGGACCCATCATTATGAAGCAGTGCTGGATGTGGAAGGAATCAGGTTTCAGTTGCCCTGTATCAGGGACAGGCCACCAGTGCCAGCTATGGTCTGTGGCTTGACTGTGCCCAGTGGGCCTTTGCTGGGTGCCAGCAGGCAGCTGCTAAGAGCAGCTGGGCAGCATATGAGAACAGTCTGACTCAACCTTGTAATCCCCCTCTGCTATATCTATAAACACAGCCATGCACTGAGTACCTCTTCTGCTGCCCACGGAACCCCAGTCCAGTGCACAGGAATACCAGGAGAAAGCAGAGCCATCTGCCTTGTAGATTCACCCCATTTATTGAATGCAAAGAGAAGGCAAATAACTGGGACACAGAAGAGTGGTAATGTGACTTTGATCTCTGGTTTTCCTGTGTGATTGACAGTGCAAAGGAGGGGAAAAAAATGTAATTCTGTGTATCAGGAAAAAGCCAAGAGGAAACAAAAAAAGAATGTTGAACAATTAGTGGCATCTCATGTGAACAAATGAAGGATTAATAACGGCAAGGAAATCCAAAGCCATGACTAGCATTCCTTATTGCAAACAAGATTCAGCAGGGGGGCAGGGATGATGCTTTCCAAGGAAAAGCAGCAGGGGATAAAGCATCCACACTGGCTTTGTGAGCAGCGCAGTTTACTTTGGGAAGACCGTGACCACCTCGTAGCCCTCTGGGGGAATCACCCGCTCCCGTGCATGCTTCTCGCAATAGATTTGGTCTTCCACGAAGAAGTGTCCTTTCTGCTTGAGGTTGGTGCCGCAGTCACTGCACACATAGCACTCAGGGTGTCGCTGCTTGTCCCGGATCTTCACAAACACCCCTCTGGGGAAGGAACCAGCACCTCTCAGCACCAGGTAACCCCCACTGCCTCCTTCTTCCCCAGCTCCCTTCCACCCAGCCCAGACTCACACCAGTGCTGAGAGCAGACACTTTTCTCCTGCTCCTGAGAAATCAAAGGATTGACTTCTGAGAAATCATAGAACAGGCTCTACCTCCTGCCAGGCAGATGTTAACAACACTTTTAGAGCCCAACATGTGCTGGCATGGGACTCCTCCTCTGGAAGGTGTTTCCTACCACTGGCCTGCCTAAGTTTCACAGGGACACTATCTTGTAGCAGCAACAATCACTGTGATGGCACAACAGCTTTCAAATACCCATAATCAAATGGCAGGCATCAAGTTGACCATCTGGGGAAGCAAAATCCAGGTCCAAACCAGCTGGATTGCAAAAGAAATGCAGAAATGACTGCCTGTCACCAATCTAGGGGGATGAAGGCTGTTGCTGCCCTTTTGCTAGTGACCAATGTGCCAGGTTTGTGTGGGAGAAGCACAGACCAGATCCTTGTTCTGATCTCAGACACTGCTGCTCAGGCGCCACAGTGAATGCATTCAGCCAACGTGGGCCAGTTCTGGAAAATTTCACAGCGTAACTCAGCAGATGATGAGGAAAACACAACAATTTGCCAAGAGTATAATTTTGTTCCAGCAGCCACCTATATTTTCTGTAATTCATTAAGTTTTATTGCTATTTATAGCTTTGTGCTTTCTCTCCTGATCTACCCACCTGTTAGAATAATTGTAGGGTTTGTCTCTGATTCATATTTTACAGGGTATGGATTGCCTCTAATGACTCTGCCAGTCCCTGGTGCTCCAGGCAGTCACAGTGTAGAGAGTCTCAGCAACTACAGAATCATAGAATCATACCTGATAGCTTGTGGTGGGCAGCATGGGAGAAATCTGAATTCTTCCATGACAATGCAGGTGGACTACCAGTACTTGACTGCTGAAGTCAGCTGTTAAGCTAAGGGGGTTGCAGGAAAGAATCTGTGGTTGAGAAACTGAACATCAAACTGAATGCATGGGTTGGGTCCCTCCTGTTGTCACACTTATGGTACAGCAGCTCTGTATCAAACCCATGCCCCTGCTGTGCTGGCAGTCAGACATACCCACATACAGATAACTAAAATTATGTCTGTGTAAATACAGTAGAGGTGTGCTACAGCTAACCAGGGAGAACAAAGCTCACTTGGCCCACACTGCCTCTGACCACCAATGCACCTCTGACCACTCCATGGTAGGGGGTGCCAAGACATTAAAAGCATTGAATACACAGGCCCTGAATGAACAGCACATTTTGTTTCTGGGTGCTTCCTACCTGAAAGGTAGGAAGCAAGATACTGCAGCAACAACTGTATCAAAGTTTTTCTCATAGGGTCTGTTTTGGTTTCCATTGATACTAATCTGTAGAGAGAAACCCAACTCCTGTCTCACTGCAGGAACTGCAAAGTTGGTGCTATCAAAGCTGGTGAGACTAATTGTGCCTTGAGCCCGCTCCTGGATGCTCTGGATGTGAGCAGGTGATGTATTTTGGGTGCAGCACCTCAGCCCCCTCGCACAGGCATGGTATGCTTGGCCTGAAACCCCAGGGACAGGCTTACTTACACAATGCCAGATCCACACTTCTCACACATGGGCAGCTTCTGGGCGTTCCCAATCGATGAGGCCACCTTTGTGGTGGGGGCTTTGACACTTCTAAAGCCAGATGGTTTGGTGGGGTCTCCTGGGGGGTGGAAGGAAAGTGCTTCAGAGCATGTGAGATGCGTGGCTCTAGGCTATCCCTCCCAAGCAGATGTTTTTCTAGGGAGGTGTGACATTCTTTAACCCCAGCTCTGAGGCTGGGATTCATGCATGGAAAGCAGGCAGGGATTTAGGGATGTGTGGGGAGTAGGGAGAGAAAGGGCACAGCTGAACCTGGCCCTGGAAATTTGAGGGCCTGAGATTGTGGCCAGTCAGATGAGAGTTTCTTTTCCTCTTAACAGCCCATCAGACCTCAGCCGATGTGTCTCACATGCACAGATGCACAAAGCAAAGCAAAGCCTCTACCCCTGCCCCAGCCTTGGCAGCACCAGAGACTGCCTGCCATGTCCCAGTCACACACACAGGATCAAGCTAATTGCCAAATTTGGGCTCAGCAAGAGGAGGTGAGCATCCTGGCAGACTGGGGAGGGCTGTCAGAAGTCGTTTTCCAGTCTGCTGTCTGGCATACAGTAGGGCTGACTCTCCCGAGACTCCTGGAAGATTTGGTTAACAAACTCCTTGATCTTGCAGGGCCCTTGGGACACTGGGATAACCTCGCGCCCTCCTGCTGCTGCATAGCATGCTCCAGGTGTCTCCCTAGTGCAGCTTCTCTGGAGCAGGGATGTCCTGCAGGTCCTTTGCAGGAGACATCTGCTGACCTGAATTCCTACAACGGCAGTGGATCCTAGATGCAGGATACGAAGCAAGCCTTTAAATATCTGCAGTGAAAAAGGAGCCTCTTACAAAATGACACCACTGATGTGACTAGTCTTATCTAGATGACTTTTGCAAGTGGTTCAACACAGTGTTTCACCCAAAACAGAGGGTATCAACAGGCTAGGAAGGACACTAATAAAACCCTTCTGACTAGTGTCAAACCAAAAGCACACTGTAGTGGATGCTCCTGGTGTAAGGGAACGAAATATCCTCCAGAGGCATATGCTGTTGACTAGCAAGGTTAAGGACATGTGACTGCCCAGGGCAGCATCACTGACAGGGGAGCTGAAAGAAAAAGGAAGGAACTGCCCTGTCACCACTGCTCACCCATGGGGCAGGTGATGCTGACATGCTTTGCCTCTGTGGCAGCCTTCAGGTCAGAGGTTTGCACTCAGTTCAGTTAAGAGATGCTGGTCCAGTTCCCTACAGCTTATGTACCCTCCGAACACAGAACGAAGCACCTGGTCTCCAACAGTTACTGCAAGTGACCCTTCCTGGAAAGGAAACAGCAGCAACCACATTTGCAGGCTCTTCCCTGTCTATCATCTCTGTTCTCCCCCTGTGCCTCAATCTTTGCTCATATCAGCATTGGCAGCATGTTTTTAAATCTTTCTAAAGGGATCAGCTTAATCAAATGCCCACAGGAAACATAACGTGTTCCACCCTGTGAAACACCCTCGCCCTACTAGTACAGGGTCAGGTCTAAACATGGAAACAGACCAGCCATGGTACCTCCACACACTAGTGCCCACACATATCCCCCACGTCTTGGGAGCTAGGTTCTCAGCTGGTGTAAGTCAGCACAGCCAATAGAGCAATACCCCGAGGAACTTGTTCCAGCTGGGAAGACATCTCCCTGCTGCTACTCACAAGCCATCACCTGAAGACAGGCTGGGAGAAGCTGCCAACCAATGTGCCACTTATCACCAATGTGCTACTTATCACAGCAGACATGATCTGACTCAGCAGCAGGGGTGTTTGAGCCTGGCAAGCAGGAGCACTATCTCCTCAGGGACTGACATTCCTTTGGGGCTGTGTAACCTCCCGGCCCTCCTCCCCATGGGTGATTATCAGCTCTCAGTGGAGTGATGCCAAAGCCCATCCTGGCCTGTGATCTGGCAGGCAAACCTTGTGCCAGAGAATCCCAGTAATTCTGCAAATCTTCGAAGAAAGATAAAGCAGAGAAGCCTTTGCTTCATATCTTCTTCAGCACTACTAAGCATGAGGGAGAACCTTGGCTGTGTAAGAAGTCAGAGCTACTCAAGTCCTTTCCACACAGGAGCTGAACCCTGAGGGCAAGTTGCAAACTCAGTACTTAAAAGATGCTTTCAGGTAGGTGTTCTAACAGCATATTAAAGACTCCAAGATCCTGGTTTAGTTCTTCCTATTGTTTCCTTATTTCCTTCATTTTTCTGTTTCCATGCAGATCCCTCAGACCTACTAGGTCTGAGGCTGATCTGTTTCCCTTTGTGGTGAGTATCTTAGCACCAGGCTTTTGTTGGACGAAATTGAACATACCACTGCCAAGCTAGTAACAAAAGACAAAGTCTCAACTAGTCTAAGGAAAAAAAAAAAGATCATTCTTGGACTTCTTTTCCTATTTACTTGTTTATTTTAGTTTATTTAAGGGGAAAAGTGAGTACAGTTTGGCCCCCATCTAAGTTAACTGGCTTTTTTTATCTTAAGGTCTATAGCCCTGAACTGCAGAAGTCCAGATGTCAGATCAAGAATGCCAAGCAGACTGAAATTTCAGAGTTTAGAAGCTATGAACTGCTTGCTGTAACTCAACATCCATATTTTTACATTCAACTGTAGAAGCAGATCATTTTTTCTTATATAAAAGGATGGCTATCTTGAGGGACTTTTCAAAATCTTGAATCCAAGATGGTCTTTAATCAGTCAATATTATCTTAGAAGGGCAAAACTTTACAAACCATGGACAAATTTTTCAACTTTGTAAATTCCTTCTTGATAACTAAATGTTGTAGGGGGTTATTTCTTGAGCACTTGCTCAAAGAGTGAGCAATGTTACAGGCCTGTAGACACTGACATTAATTAACAAGAGAATATTTTAGGAGTTAAGTTTATGAGAGGGTCTGTAGGTTTCTGTAGAAACTGTTGATGTGTGCTACCTTGAACAATCAATAGCTAAGAAAGGAAAACAAAGTTTTAGATATTACTCTTAAACATCTTATGCAGCCCAAGGAATGGCAAAGAGAAAACCACACTCAGATTAGGTATGCAGTAAGTGCTCACCTTTTTCTTCTGACTCCAAGATTTCTTGCAGCACAAGGAATGAAGCAGACTGTCTGGGTGGCTCATTTGACTCTTGATTCTCCTGGAGCATCTTGTAAACCTCAGATTCTCTGTCTATGACAATACTGCCTGGGGGCTGGTTATGCTGATCTAAACTGAGAAAGGAACACGGAATAAACTTGTTAAAAAGCTGAAAACTAAAGCCAGTGCCTCTAGCAAAATTTTCACAATGCATCATATGACTGAAGAACAAACATGCAAAACAAGTGTGCAACAGGATGCCATAAAACACAGAGGTGCTGGATGTGCTCGCACAAGACCCGCAGCCCAGGTGGGATTGGCACCCTGGGCTATCCACATACACCACTGTGAAAAGGTTCACATTGACTGCCCCCAGCCAGTCCCCAGGTGTTCCCTGTGCTTCACAATTAACTATTTACTCCAGAAACTAAAACTTTCTTGGGAAATCACCACTCTGTTAACAGGAAGATAAAGAACTTGTGCTGTGATGGCATCCTGCATGGTAGCTGTGCCATCTATGCATGTTCTTTGCATGCATAAACTAATACCTTAGACTAATACCTTGCACCACTGTGAATCTCAAATTAAGTAAAGTTTATCCTATTAAAAAGAAATCTTTGCAAGTACACTATGAATGGGTCCTAAAGGCTATCTTCACAAAGTAACAGCTGTACAATCTAACCATAAGAACCCCTAATTGGCAACAATTTAATTTGGTTTTCAAGTGAGTGTTGCTATTTCCATTTTATAGGAGAAGAGTCTGAGCCACAGCCCATTTATGGCATTTAATCAAGGTTAACAAGCAAGTGAAGGGTAGAGGAGATTTCTGTGTGCTAACACTAAGCCCTCCTTTCAGCTGCCACTCATTTAATGAGGGACCTGCACCCTCAGCCTAGAGCCTGAAGTGCATCAGCATCAGTTTTTCACAATGCAGGGTGGTCATTATGCCAGTGGAAGGGTCATTAGGGGGAAAAAAAGAGATTTGGAGGCAGTACCTAGGATGTTCTCCACATCTAGTGGGTGCAGGCTAAACTACAGGCTTAAAACTGCAGGAGGATGTTCAGAATATTCCTTGGGAAAAGCCTTCCAATGGACAGACTCTGAAATGCTACAGAGAAGTGGGCAACCTCCATACTAAAGGATTTAAAAGAGTCTGGACAATATTCCATGGGAATTATTTAAATTGATGGTTTAAATTAAATAACTGCTGGGCTAGGGGATGGACATGGGAGGTTCCTGCCTGCTTTGTATTCTATGACTGGAGTAAAAACGTCTCTAGAAAAATGAGACAACTGACAAGTCTCCTCTGACAGTTCAATTACATAATGCAGCCTTATAAATGTAAATGGTCTATTAGGTTTCACTGTTCCTGCACCCTGTGATTGCCTGAAAAGTACATAAACATTCTAAAGTTAAGACTAAATTGCAGAGGGAAATGTTTTTTTGAGGAGGCAACTGCATACTTTCCATGCCAATGTGCAATAGAGTCATCTGAGAGTTACTCTACATAATAAATCTTCAAGCATCAGAGCTAAAATCATCACATGTGTTATAAAACACTATTTCCATAAAAAGAATTCCATCAAATGTTTCCATCTTTAGTAATTTTCAGTGGAGCAGGAAGCACATCAGGCTTGCAAGCAGTTGAACCCTTGATGCCTGAATGTCATTTACTGAAGCCTCTCACCCAAAATAAAATAATGATGTGCTTTCTATTACACAGAAAATGTCCCAAGTCCTTCATCCAAAATGAATCTGTGCTCCACATTATGTTCATCTTATGTAAACCCATATACTCCCCCCACTCTATAGACCCATGAAAACATTAGGTAAGAAACTTTCACTGCAGCTCACATACTAAGAATGTTTCATTAACATGCATTCAAAAAGCAAAGGCTACCTCACCTTCAAGAGCACTAAAGTCAAACAAAGCCATCACATTTCAACCATGTGTTGTGGCAGCGTGCAAAAGCTACAGATCACCTCTCCCTGGTACACACCCTATAGGTACATTTGGCTCTACAGGAGTTCCAAAAGACTACAAACCCCCCCAAATCCTAGTATTTGTATGAGCAGAGTGAAATAGCTCAGTTTGTCAGGGCAGAAAGCTATGCTGCTTAAAGAAAATAAAATACAAAAAACCAAAACAACAGAAGTACATGCATCGTTTGAATGGGCACAGGCACACAAGTTGTGCCTGCAGAATAGTAAGTCATTGTATGTTTGCTGATTTATGGCACCTCCTGTTACACAGGTACTTTATCTGCAGCAGTCACCAGCAACTGGTCTCCTTTACCATGCACCAGAATTCTCCAACTCCAAAACTTTGTAGGGGACAACTCCAACATGCTTTACTGGGTTTTGGACTCACAAAACCATTACTGAATCTCACTGCTTCTGCTGTGGGCAACTTGCAACACTGACTAACACTGCATTGCTGAGTGTTTAAAATTGGCAAGAAGATGGCAATAAAACCCATAAAGACACAGTCTAGCACAGCGTCTTCAGAAAAGCACAGCTTATTCTTTACTAATGCCATTTTATGATTTCTGTTAGCACATTTTGTAAAGTTTACAAGGATCTCAGAGCTGGGCTCCAACGTACCTGCAGCACTCACTTTTGCAATGAAACAACTGCTGATGCCTGGGGCTCCTTCTGTGAGTGTTATCAGCTGTCTGGACTGGCACAGCCAGCCAGCTGACTGTTACTGGAATGCTCTGGCTTCTACTTTACCAACTGGAAGCCAGAGCAAGCAACTGTCCTGAGTAACGAGGCAGGAGTAAATCCACAGCCTTCCATTATTTCTTGGCTGCTGGCACACAGCAAAAAGACTGGCTGTGTGGGTCCGTAGGTGAGGACACCAGCTTTTCTTCTTCAAAGCATGTGGTGCTTAGCTCAGGAGGGCACTGTATGCAGCAGAAGAGCTATGAGAGCTGTCTGTGCCCTTTCACTCTGTCCCTTGGAAGCCATGAGACTGACCACCTCCCTGAACCACGTTACACAGCTGCATGCTGCAAGCTGCTTGGTTTACAGGGGGGTAACTTTGCTGATGGTTCACATCTGAAACAATTTAGCCTTGGTTGGAGCCCTCCTGTGATATGCCTAAATGTACTTTCTGCTTCTCCCTTCTCAGTACTGAAGTCCTCCCTGGAAAACCCTGTGAGCTGTCATTTAGAGGGATAGGCCAGCTGGTTCCCAACTGCTACAAAGCAAACCCCTAAAAGCACCCTGGCCTTGTGATGCTGAGGCTCTTGTACATCCTGCAGAAATCAGACCATGTTGAGCATACTCCACTCCTATGGGCAAAGAGGCAGCTGCAAGAGCAGCAACCTGTGCAGACAAGTGGGCAGGGGTGGGAACACAGACTGGGTCCTCCATGTGTCCACTGCCTGCCCAGGCTGCTCCAAACTCATGAGTGTTACCAACATAAGATGGAGCCTATGGGGACCTGCTTCAGCCTGAAATGAAACACGCCCAGCGCACACACATGGCCTTGCCTGCAGCCTGTGGAACAAAAGCACAAGGACACATGTGGCAACACCTTCCAGTCACAAACAACAATCATTTCAGGGCAGGAGAAACACCAGCTTTCAGAATAAAGCACTCTCCTGCCCATAGCAAAGCCATCTGCTACAGGTGGCTCCTCCAGGAAAGCCACCAGCTGCTGTCAAGGGCCTGCCGCATGAGTGCACAGGGGGCAATGGACACAGTGACAGGCTGAAATCATGTTTGGTGCTTCCTGCAATGTTGGACACAGACACAATGCAGAGGAAGCCCCTGTGAAGAGTCATGCACTAGTGTCAGAAAGGTGAAATGTAGACACTGTTTCCTTGTGACCAGCAACACCGTGAGCCACAGACAGGGACGAGGTGCTTGTGGACACCAAGATGCAGATGAAAGGATGCACTAAAGCCCACTGCAGAGGCAGTGGGCAGGTTACCTGGGGAAATCAGGGCTAACAGAAGAGATCTGCCCCTTCAGGGAATCCATGATGTTGCTCTGCGAATAGAGCTGCAGGGGAGAATTGAACTGCACGTGTAGCACTTTGAGTCCCGGCACCTCCACTTCCACAGGGCTCTTGGGGCAGATCTGAGCCGTGCGCTTCAGCTGCTCAGGCCCCACTCGGACCTGGTTGGGGATGGAGGAGGTGCTGTGCCTCCGCTCGGAGGTCTGCACCTGCAGAGGGTTATAGATGGAGGCGACGGGAGCCTGCATTGGGCTCATTGGCAAAGGGCAACTAAGGGTGCACATGTTCATGTGGGCAGATTGAGTTGTGTTTGTTTGGGGGTTCATTTGAGTTTTACGTTGTAGAATTGAGGGAAAAGTGCAACAGAGGAAGAAAGGAAAGAAGGAAGATATTAATAGACTAAATACTCTAAGCAGTACAAGCAGTCGCGGAATCCTGTCTGAGGGGCACACCACTGAATACATGACTTTACATTAAAGGCTTCTGGCTGATGCTATGGATCTGGTCTCAAGCTCCAGGTGTGCCCACACAAAAACTTAAAAGGTAGTAACTCTACTGATGAGCAAAGGGGTTGTAAAGGTAAAGAAGACATGGCAGCAGGGATTTTAATATGAACTAGCACTCATGGTCCCACTGTCCAGCCAAAGAGTGCCACCTTCACTGCTACCCTTCCCAAACCTAGCCTGGGCATCCTACGGAGGGCCCATCTCACCTTGAACCCCAAAACAGATGTGCTCAGCAGTGAGGCTTCCCCCTCCCCTCCCCACCTGCTTTGCAACAGCAGTTGCAAATCCAGTGGATTTGCTGGTGTTTCTGTCTGTACCACCCTTGCATTTACATCATACGGGATGGAGCATGGACCAGGCCCCCATGTCATATCACCATGTGCAGTGGCAGGATCAGGCTGTTGGGTTCAGATAGGCTGTGTGTCTACCAGGTGCAGCATGGGGGTGCAGATAAAATGCCAGGTAAACCCAGAGCAAGGTGGACCATGTACAAATAACTCAGAAAACAGAAGGGCAGGAATATTAAAGACAGTTGCAAGGCTGTGTGAAGGGTGAACCTACACATCCTTTGCCTGTGATAATGGTCCCATCAGGCTAACGCAAAGTCAGATTTCTCTTGTTCTTGCTCCGCCTTTGCTCAGCCCCTGAATGAGGCTGCTGAGCTCCACCAGAAGCAAATGAGGAACAAACATCTGGCACCTTGTCTGCCAGCTGCAGCACTGTAACTGCCTAGAAGGGATCCTGCTGCAGATGGGACTTCCAGTGTGAGAAGCCGGTTTCAGTCAGGGGCAAGTTTTTAGGCTTGTGTTAAAACACAGTCTCAGGTCTTTGTGCCCTACAAAAGCAGAGGCTGAAGTTACATTTGGCTCCCCATTTGCAAGTCAGAAATTTAACTGAGTATCATGTAAAGCATTGGTCTTGCAGCTTTTGTTGTAAAAGTGGCCAAAGTTTTCCTGGCAGTTGGTATGGCTAATAGACTTGGAGCAGTTAAGCAACTTGTCCAATAGCAACAGCCAGAAAGATTTCAGACAGCTCCTGCTTTATTGCTTCCAATGAAAAACGAGGAATGTTGGACTTTTGGAATAATGTCTCTGGCAAACTCAGACACAACCACAAAAATCAGCAGGCCCTTTTAAGGTTGGGAACCTTTCCAGTCCCATATATGAAATTGCTCACACAGGTATCATTGTTTCGGCTATCAATGTTTCAAATACTTTTTAAAACTCCTATGGAAAACAAGGGTCAGTAATAAGAAACAGAAAGATCCAGACTTAGGTAGAGTCTGACTATGAATCCCAGACCAGCCAGGAAGGGGGACATGTGTGCTTCCTGCACTGGCTAGTACCCCTCCTGCCCAGCATTACCCACAAAGCCAGCACAAAACTCTAACTAAGTGCTCTTAACAAGCTGTCAGGCACCTGGTCAGACCAGCAGGCTGGCATGTCATGCTGAACGCACGTGGAAACTGCGTCGGTCTCTGCTAAACAAAGAAACACAACAGCATTAATTTCATTTCTGGATCTCTTGAAATCTTACCCACTCCTCCAAGCCCTGCCCTGGGAACCACATTCATGCTCATATATCTGCTCCTTCCCTTGACCTGAAAAAAACCTCTTCTGGGTTAACAAACTGGTGTCCTCACAGTGAACTCACATCTCCTGGAGCCTTTCCAGCCTGTACAGGGGGTCTGTACAGGGATGGGCGGCAAGGAAGATACTTACGGCTTGGTAGATTCTAAGGCCCCTGGTGATGTCTTTGACTCCACAGCAGTGTTGAAGGTCTGGATGTTCTCTGAGGAGTAGAGCCCTGCTGGGTTGTTGTACTGAGCAGTGATCACCCTGGGGGCAGAAGCTGTGGCAGCAGTGAAGGGCACGGCACTCCTGTTGTGTGCACTTCCTATGTGTCTTACTTCCTGCATGCAAAGGAGCAGAGGCAAAAGTCAGAGGTGCTCAGGCATGCAGGTGGGATGTGACAGGACAGCCTGGAGCAGACAGCCACTGCAGTGCTGGCCTTTATGTGTGCTGTCAGCTGAGAAGCATGCAACCATAACCATCAAAGCAGGCAAGTATCCTCCAAAAGTCACAAGGGCCTCAGCCCCATCCTGGATGGCTTCAGGCTGGCTTTTGGACATTTCAGAGTTGACATGCTGGCAACATAAGAGCCCAGAAACATTGCCAGAGCTATTAGTTCAAAGTGCTACATACCTGGGACCTCCTGCAACCCTATGGTAAACCACAGGGCCTACCTTCTCATGCAAAACTTAAGCATTCCTTGCAATTCCTGAAAGCAGGGCTTTCTATGGAAAAAAGATGAGCAGCAGAAAGAGGCAAACTCTTCAATAACATCTGAAAGCTTGGCTTTACTTACACAAGGGTAACCCAAAAAGAAGGGACTGGTTATTATTATAAGTGGTCTGGAGTGTGTCTGCTCCTTCAGCTGAGACTGGGGTTCACAGCTGTCTCTGATGAAAAACTTTGGGCTTTCTGGACAAGAAATTCCCACAATAAGGGTGGGAAGATGGCTGTTATTAATACAAAAGACTGTCCATTGGCAGTGGCAGCTAACTGCCAGAGACTTCTACAGTGTTGGAAGTATGAGATACCACTCAGACATCCTGGGTTTGCTGCAGACTGGAGGCTTTGAGCAGTATTACTGGATACTAAGAAACACTAATTGCAATTTAATAAGAAAGGGGGAAAATCCAAATCTTAAATAAGACATGAGATGATGTAAGACTCTTCTGAATCACAAGCAGTGCTAACAAAAATAGGAAAATTTCTAAGCCCCGTCACTAGTTCAGGAGGCTGAGAATTAGGAGCCTGGGCAGAGATAACAACATTTCTCTCCAGAGAAGACCAAAGCAAGAATAAAGTATGATGAGGCCTCACTAGAGTAGGCATAAGAAAGGACTAACATTTACAAAGGCAGCTGAAATATCCAGGGCTAAAAGATGGCACTCAAATGTGCATTTTGAAATGTTTTAGCCATCTGTAAAGTTTGGGCAGGGCTTCAATACAGGGCTAAGGTCCAATGGCACGAGATGAAACAGAGCCCTTCTTAACATGCTGGGCCCATGGTTCCCAGCACCAATTAACACAACCGATTCCTCCTCCCACTCAGTATAGGTGCTGACTTCTACAGCAACGAAGTGAGCCTTCACCACCCTTTGAACATCTCATGACATTTGTTTGATAGAGCTATAGTTACAGGATAAACACTCAATAAAAACAAGTATGACTAAATTCCCCTACAGATTTTTCTTTAAATCACTTTTATGTCCCCTGATTTCCTTAGGCAGCTGGCTAACATTCCCAGACTGACAGATGGGAGTCATCTCACGTCATGGCACTAAAATGCTATTTATGGCACCAAGCACCGCACATAGGAGCCCTTAGAGAAGAGCAGTGTGGATCCAAATGCACTCATGAGTTACAAGTAATCTGAAATCAGTTGGCTAGCTCAAGATGTGGGGTGGTGGAACTGCTCTCCCATGACTTTCCGGCTGATGCTTATGAATGTCAGCCATGCAGCTTTCCCACACACCAAAGGAAGAAAGACCCCAGAGTAATTAGCTGATCTCCCTTTGTTGCAATCTCACTCAAAGCACATAATAGTGCTCATAAAAATAGTCTTTCCCATGGTAGAAACTGTGGATTTTAGCAAAAAAGTTACTTCAGCCTGTATATCACACTGTAGGGAAAAGTATCAGTTATCTTTTTATCAGCATTAAATGCACATGCTAGCCCACCATTTGGAGGTCACAAGTAGGAAATGGGTTCAGAAGTGCACATAAATAGCCAGTTTAATGAAAGACAGAGGCACAAGTTTTAGGCTAAAGGAGTTATACTCTTAGGTCAAATAGCCTCAAAGTTGAAATCATGTCACAACCTGTATTGCAGAAATGTTTAAGTATTAATCAAGAATTAGAAAAAGGGAAGTAATTTAGAGTTGCTTTTTTTAATTCTGGTTTCCTAAGGAAGCAAAGCATCTCAATTACATACTTCACATGCACATGGGCATGTTCCCACTCCCACGAAGGACCTTTGGATCTGTCAGCCAAGCCCAAATCAGTTTGACAGTGATAGAGGCCTCAAGGATGTTTAGGTTCCTACAAGTGTTAAGAAAATAGACAGCCAGATGGATGAGTGAGGCTGAAATCACATTACTGCTTTGACTCCAAGAGCTCCAACACATGCTCAGACACAAAATCCACACAGGAGATTTTTGGCTTACTTTTGGCCACCAGTTAGATTTTCTTCTGTGTAATAATATCCAAGACCATAAATGAAGCTTTCAAAAGCGTCACAACATCTGTAGTAACTCTCATGTGGATCAAGTCCACTGATTATAAGGGAGTTTATAACAGGTTAAATAGAGATACTGGTGCTTAAGGTATTATCTGAAGATTATATTAGATGACTAGAAAACCCCCATCTACAGAACAGCGTAGAAGGTGTATAATCCAAGAATCTATGGACAAGTATTACAAGAACAGTAACATTATAAAGAGCATTTGGATAATCCAAAGTCTCCAGCACTTCCTGTCATGCTGTTCTGCTCTTTCTGCTCGAGCTGTGAAAGGAATTTGCAAAGAACAAGTGCTTTCATGATCTCAAGATCAAAAGATAGTGTGTTCTCACTGTCAAATGTATTTACCTAAGGATTTGCCAGAACCATCAATGTGGCGTTGCAGCAGTTTTGTTAAAGCCCCAGCTCCTGGAATCATATGTTTATGTGAGAGTCTCGGACTTTGTATGTGAAAAAAATACCAGAAATGTGACATTCCAAAAACCTGACCACCAGAAAGCAAGTGAAAAAAATGCTAGTACAAAACCAGTGCATACTGCATTTGTATGCAGTTGAGGTGCCTGGGGTTTGCAGCATCTCTAAGGCTGTGGTGTTCCCAGGACCAGCACAAAGAAAAGGGGGCAAGCAGCATTAAACAGCATCTCTGGCTGGACATGCACTGCAAGAACAGTAAGCAATGATCCGTTTGCAAAGAAAGAACTGGCAGTCAGACACAAAGACATGATCTTATCCAGTCAGAGCATGACCTACTCTTTCTTTGTCAGTAGCAGAGAGGAATGTGAATAATTAATATTAGATCTTTTTGGAGACATCTTCAGCTGGAATCTGCAGACAGATCCGGAATCACTTGCCTCACTCTTCCTGCAAGCCATGGTGCTGCCTTCCATGAGGTACAGAATGCACTGTAGAGGTGTGGCTCAATAAGTCACTGCTATTGCTGCTAAGCCTGTTGACAGGCAGCCCCAGTCCCCCAACACCAGCCCTGTCTGCAGTGGGTTGCAGTCAGCAGCGAACAGGGGTAATGATAGCAGTTGTTTTGGTCTGAATACAGGGTATGGAAGCTCCCAGCCTCTAGGCAGCATACTTAAGAACAATATTTTACCACTATAAACTGACACCATGATAGTTAAAGCACTTTGCACAGATTATCAGCCATGCTCCCCTCCTTCCTTTGCAGAGGTATGTCTCCAGGGGGGCTGGCAGAGTGGTTAGCCCAAGCTAAAATGGATTAGCAACTGCACAAACTTCTCTGCCAGGGTGCTGCTTCTGAAATTAGAGTGGTCTCATCTTGCTTCACTTCAAAATGAAGCCATTCCTCCAACAGCCCGCTCCCTATCTGAAACTACCTCCTCCTCTGAACAAGCTCTAAGTGGCTTTGGAGCACAACCCTGTGTGCTCCCAAGTCCTTCAGGCACTAGCACAAACCTGGCACCCCGACATCCCAGAGAAAAAGCTATCCCTCAATCCCAAGAACAAACAAGGTTTGTAGGACTCCAGCTTCAGGTCAAATACACAGGTGTCCTGCCTGATGAGTTGTCTGGGTGCCAGCTGGCAGTGGTAGGAGCGCTCTCTGAGAGCACAGGGGGATGCTGCTGTGTGCTGCAGACACTGCACAGTGGCTCTTCCAGCTGGGTGCCAAGTGGCTCCCCTGCTATCACAGCCCTCCTGGCAGGGAGCTGCCAGCCACAGTACCAGGCTGCGGGGATGGGGATATCATCCCTGCGGTGGAGCAGGAAGCTGATCAGCATTTCCTACTGCACCGGCTGCAGGCTGCGTCATGGGGAATTATCTGGGAAAACAATAGCCCCTTCCTCCCACTCATGCCAGGCCATGCTCAGTGACGCTGAAGCCCAGTCTGTGAAATCCCCAAAGCTACATCAGCCACCACCTCCATGCCCGGAGCTGGAGTCGGGCAGCAGCTCGCAGTGGCCGGCTGTTTCCTCCTCACCACGCATGAACACCACCACGAGGCCTGCTTATCCTGGGAATCTGATAATGGGACTCCAGGGAAATTCCAGCTGTCAGCAAGGCAGATGGATAGGCAAACCAGGATGAGCCACCTCCATCAGCTGAGCTGCAGCACATCCCATGCATCAGGGGCATAAAGGCATCTGGATGCCTCCATGGCCCCAAGTGCCCTCAGGCAGGTTAGAGGCAGTCTGGGATGAGGGTGGGCTCTTGTGACCCATCCACTGCTCGGTGAAGTGGCCAAGGCCATCCCGGCTGCACTGACCTCACCACCACCAGAAACAGGAAAAAGCTGGAAGTTCTTTGTACTTGATAAATAAACTAAACCAAGACATGAGGGTTGGGCAGCCTTTCCCCTAAGCAGGGTTTTCCTCTCCCCACAATACAGCCTGAAGGCAGCCAGCAGTGCTGGGGGCTCAGAGGTGCTGGCTACTGCCCTGCTGCCACTGCACCTACAGTACCCCCACTCTTCTGCCCCTCCCAGCTCCCTAGTCAGAGCCTGGAGGCACACCTCAAGAGCCACGCCAAGCGGAAACAAGATTAAACATTTCTCAGCATAAATGTTTATTCAGCATTAAGAATACAGGCCCCTGACCAAACCTCAGCAAACAAGAGCTCTCTGGTCCCACAAGGAGGGACAAGTGGAGCCTGGCAGCCAAACCCCCTGGTCCCATCCTTAACCTTGTGAAGCTGCCTGGGAAGCAAAGGCCATGCTTGTGCCCAGCTGAGGGGTAGACTGCTCTCCCCAAACGTGCAGCAACAGCTCAGAAGGTGAAATCTGCATGGCAAACTCTACCCCATGCTATGTTTCAACAGCTGAGATCACAAGTATTCAGAAGTGCCTTTACTTTCACCTCTCCCACTGTTATGGTTTGGGGTTTTCAGCTATGGAAAGATCTTTTGCAATGCTTTGAAATATGATTAGAAATTAGGAAGGGTTTGGGGTCTTGTTATTGCAGGGGGGTAAAACAACAAGCTGGCTTCCCACATCCTCTCCCTCCACATCCCCAACACATTCCACATCCATGTGGTAATGCCTTTTAACCAAAAACAGGTCACGATATGCCAGCACAATTCCCTTGTCTGAAATGCAATGTTGTTACTTTATATACCTATTGCTTCATGCTTTGCCTATACATGCATGGTCTTATCAAAGGCCAAGCCAGCCACACGCCCAGTTTCTATAGCCCCTGCCTTCTCTGTATCCAAGGAGATAAAATACACAAGATGGAAACAATGACATCACTCTGCAAGGACAGGGATGACAAGGATAAGGACAGGACAGGCACTCAAGAAGCCTTGGGAAGACAGAAGTGGCTGTCTGTCTCTCTCATCCCACAAATACCCTGATTCACCCCTGGAGCTCCTCCAGCTGAATGTCTGTAGGTTATTTTTCATTTAAAACAAAACAAAACATCCTCGTGTTTGAATGACTGTACCTTCTGTGGTTAGGACGAACTGATCTATCCATTGCAAACCAAAAGTTTTTGCTGACATTCTTGAGGGGTGACGTTAATATGTGCCTCACTGCAAACAGCATATGTGGCCTTCAGGGAGCTGGACAAGCTTTTTTGGAGACAGTGATAGTGTTGACCTCCCTCAAAGCTGGCCTCTCTCAGCTCATTCCCTGCATGAGCTCACTCAACTCAGAGACCTAGACCCCACTGATCTCACTGTCCTACAAATACAGGGAGGGATAAAAAAAGACAACAAACCTTTTCCCACAGAGCCTAGGTCTGACAAGACATGGCACAGTCTGGGGGATAGAGTTTTATTGTTAACTGACCAAGGGGCAATACAGACACACACACCAGTGCATGGGTCCTAAGTTTAATCTGTGGCCCAGAGTCACCACAGAGCATGGCTGAGTCTGAAAGTTATGCTGGTCTCTGGTCACTGTCATAAGCATTAAAATTACTTTAGTCACCACATAACTTGCTCTCTCCTGCTGTGATCACTTTTCTCAAGACACATTAAACAGAAGAGAGAGGCAGACATGCTATTTTAATCTTTCTCACTGAGGTGAGGAAGAGATGGGAAAATGATACTGAGTGATCGCCCTTAGGATCTGCAAGTGAAATAATTGAGTAAATATACTAAGACTACTCTGTCATTTCCTTCCCCTAACGTTGCCATGGTCACTCCCAAAACAAAGCTGGCTCAGCCCCTGAGCCATCATCACTGACAGGCTGCTGCACCTTTTGATGAAATGTGATTTTGTCATCACTTTTGCCTCAGTTTAAAGTAATTTCAGAAGATAAAGATAATAATAATAATAAGGCTGTAATTCTTTCATGGGCAAAGGTCAGCTTAGACAATGAAGTCAGTCTTAGGATTCAGGACTTCAGGGAATGCACAAGAGGTTATAGAATGTCTTTTTAATTTCCAAAGCTGCCTAAAAGTATCTTGAACTTGCATTCCAAGTAAGGGAAAATACGTACAGAGGATGACATTGCACTCCACCAAGTATCAGCCTCAAAAGGATTACAGCAATAAACAAGTAGCTTATATCAAATGGGGTAAAAAGAATGTGTAATGAGTGATCTTAAAATATGTGGCTAGTCATCTAGCTCTTGAGACAAACGGGGAAACAACTTCTTTTGCAAGACCTTTTGCAAAGACCTAGATATTTAACTGCACCAACAAAATGTGAAGAGGAAAGGAAGGCAGACAAGCGTGAGAAATTTCAGTTAAGATATTGAAGGTAGTTTCCTACCTGCAACATCAAACTGTCTAAGAAAGGTGGAAACTTATTTGAATAACTGCAGTCCCATGTCTTCAAAGAGTTTATAGCTTTTGTTTGGTTTTGGTTTTGTTTTTTTTTTTTTTCTATTCACATGCATTCTGCATTTTTGAATGGCTGTGTGAAAAAAGTGAGATGTCAGAGGACCTTGGATCAGGACTTAAATGAACCACTTGGACTCCCTGTGTCCTGTTTTCTTTGGTAAGTGAATTAATAAGTGTTCTGTACAAGACTGTTGCCAAGGAAAGCAAATACACTGTTTTCACTGGCGAGCAACTTAAAAAAACCTGAACAGCTCAGCGCTGCCTTCGAAGATTCAGCTCTACTCATAACTTCAACCAATCCTATTGGAAAAGTGAGATCAGCATCTTTGTGCTAAAATTCATAGCAGTTTGCCATTTGGAATGTATATGCGCAGCATCTGCTCCACTCTGCTGCTGCTGGTTTGAAGCAAGCCTGGCTGAAATCCCTGGTGATGCTGCAAAGACACAGACCCAGAGTGACTCAGCCAATGCTTGCCACAGCTCTGGCAGCAGTTGGTGTGCTCCACTGACTTCATGCTCCAAGCAGACAGATCTCACCACAAACTTTACTTGCTGCAGTCAGCTGCTGAAAGAGTAAGCAGGTCTGTATCAAAAAAATAAATTAAGACTAAACAAAACCCACCAACACAACCTTAAAACTTCATGGTGCTCATGGCACCTTTCTTTAACACAGTGGACTAGATCATCAGGCCCTGTGAAGCAGCAAGAGTAAATGGGAGCTTGTGGTTTGGTGACATCATATGTCTTCCCTCTCACAGTTGAATTCCTTGGAGAATGCAGCAGGCAAAACCTTTTAAAGGAAAGCTCCATGCTCTGAACAATAGCAAGCCTCACTCACTCAGGCAACTGCAAATGACCTCCTTGGCTTCATTTTAGGGAGGGGAATAAGAAAGGCAAGATTTCTGTGAGAGCTTGAATGTTCCTTTTACAGTAGGAAATAACTCTTCTATTAGCCATCACAAGAGTCAAAGTTTAATTTTCAGGGAACAGTTTAATCCTAGTATTAGATTAAGACAATGGTGACTGCTCAGAGATAAGGTTTGTAACAGGAATCTCTCCAAAGTCAGTTTCTCACCAAATTCTCCTGCTGAAGTGAGTTACAGGTTGGTACCAACAAACTCAGTTGTGCCACACTTACAAATTGGCAGCATAGGGTTATCTGTATACCTAACTCCATCTGTGGCCAGACCTACAACCAGCATTAGGACTAAGGTTAGGATTTAGGAGGGAATGTGCTCCACTAGCAGTATTATTCCTGAGCCCTGCACAGTCTGACCTTCGTAATGCCCTTTACTTGGATTCTTAGAAAGCAGAGCATGACTTGGAAGTCAAAGACTATAGTTAAGGTTAGTCTCTCTCAACCGTGTTTTTTACTGCAGCAGGCTCTCTGCAACATCCCAGAGCTGACTCACATATAAACACCCTACCTGGAGGGCAGCTGACTAAAAGAAAGCTATTGATTAGGGTTAAAACTGCCACAGGAAAGGAGTTTAAGAGGTGGCATTAATTAATTAAAATGGACTATGTTTAGTACTTGACCAGCAGTGAATATCCAGTTACCCAGGCTGGACTCAGGGAGAAAAATCGGTGAGGCGGGGGAGGGCAGCTAGGGACAGAGATGCTGCAGCAGTAGGTTTCTTGCTGCAGTTAACTAGGTTTAGTGAGCTGCGTTAAATGCCTGTTTGGCATGTATAGTGCCCTGTGTCTAATTATGGGGTATTTAGCTAAATTCTGTTTAATGGCTGGGTTAGGAACTTGGTTTCTAGGATCAGGTCTCCTTCTGAATTAAACAACAGCCCTCTACAGCCTTGCGGCAAAGCCTCAGTGCAGACTCTGCCCCATTCCTTTAGCAAGACATGGCTTCCAAGTCTTAACGTTTGCAGCAGAACATCTCCAGAGCTAGGGTAGCACAAGACATAGGCCAGATCTCAGCTAGACAGTGTCACAGACAGGTGTCATCACATGGCCCCAGCCCAAACCAAGTCCAAATGGCTCAATCTCACACTGTGCCTTGGCTGAGTTATGAAATACCTGGAGAACACCACACTGCATTCTTAAGCCAAGCAACACACAGCCCAACATGAAACAGAACAGGAACAGATCCCAGGCCAAGGTCTGGACAGCGTATTGCTGCAAATGTGCTACTTTTGGTTTAGGTCTTTTCCAACCCAAATAGACTTATTAGTGTTTAATTAATTATAACAGAATCATAGAATAGTTAGGGTTGGAAAGGACCTTAAGATCATCTAGGTCCAACCCCCTGCCATGTGTGAGGGACACTGCACACTAAACCATGCCACCCAAGGCTCTCTCCAACCTGGCCTTGAGCACTGCCAGGGATAAAGCATTCACAACTTCNTAGCCTTTCCTTGTTACTGCTCTTGGGAATCCATGTAGAAAGGTTAGGATTGGAAAGGCCCTTAAGATAACCTAGTTCCAACTCCGTACCATGGACAGGGACACTCCACATAGACCATGTCACCCGATGATCTGTCCAGCCTGGCCTTGAACACTGCCAGGGATAAAGCATTCACAACTTCCTTGGGCAACCCATTCCAGTGCCTCACCACCCTAACAGGAAAGAACTTGTTCTTTATATCCAATCTAAACTTTCCCTGTTTAAGTTTTTAACTCGTTACCCCTTGTCCTGTCACTACAGTCCCTAATGATGAGTTCTATCTCTACTGAATTTGCTAGAAAGACTCACATGGGATGTGTGCTAGAATCAAAATCCATGCCACTGCCCAAGTAAAAATCCAGATAAATGCCACTGATTTTAGCATAGTATTGTAGTGTATTATTTATGTGTAATATGTATTATTATATTTAGTGTAGTATTGTAGATTTTTGCAGTGTAATCCTCTAAATCTAGCCCAGGCTAGATTCATCCCTTGCACAGGTTGCTGCTATTATAATATTTACTTGACAGAGGCAGCAGACCAGTGAAACAAGGCTGTCAACAGGTTACAAACCCAACCTTCTAGACAGAGGCTGAAAGATCTGCCACACAGGTAGAACTGTAAAAGGCTGATGTACTTCTCTTCCACTTTCTCCACAGCTAGACTGCTAATAAGAACCTACTAAGAGGAAAAAATGCCAACAAACCAAAAAAAAAAAAAAAAAAAAAAAAAAAAAAAA
>NDXB01011691.1:36218-64732 GCA_002631895.1 Agapornis roseicollis | reverse complement strand
AAAAAAAAAAAAAAAAAAAAAAAAAAAAAAAAAAAAAAAAAAAAAAAAAAAACAACAACCCAGCAACAGAAAAAACTGTAAGAGTGAATCATTTTCCTCCCCTCTCAAGACGTTTCTTATCTATGAAAATCATCTTGCTTAGCAACAATAGCAATGACTTACTGAGCCACACCTCTACAGTGTGTTCTGTGCCTCACTGTAGGTGTGAGGTGTTCTGTGCCTCACTGTAGGTGTGAGCATGCAGACAGCAGGAGACAGCACCTCTGATCCAAGCTAGTCAGACACCTTGGCAAAGTATCTGACTAGCTCTCCACAGCAGCAGACTTCTCACCATGAGACAGGGAGTCTGTTTCCCAAGGTTTCTGAGTGACATGTGATTTCCAGGAGGTATAGGGCATGGTACAATCCCCAAGGCTACCAATGGAGCAACACATGCTGAGCTCCTTGGAGTATCAGGCCAGAAACCACGCTTAAGTTGGACAGGAGTATGTAGGAAGAGCACTCAGTTATTCCATTACGTACCTGTGGTTGAGAGGCCAGATTCATCTTATAAGGATGCGTCTTTCCCTCCTCATTAACAAGTGGTGACCAGACTTTTGACTCTGTTCTGCAACACACAAATTTTGAATAATCTGTTGTCATCAGGAAGCATCATTATTGTTACCAAAAGACCTAAAGTTCCTCAATTTCCCAAACATTTCCCCAGTCTTTTATAGAATACTATCCACATCAGAAGGAATCTAGACAGACTCATCTTAGGCATGTAACTTGAATGACTTAGTTATGTTGTACAAGGTCCTTGGAGAAAGACAGAATCTCAGCAGTGACTGTCCTGGCTTATCCTTTGGGACTTCACTAGCAACACATCAAGCATGGGCTCCAAACCAGGCAGTAAAATTGGGGGTCACCTAATAGCAGAAGCTGGAGATATCCCTTAGATGCAGATCCTTTAATTAAATGGGACAATTCAGATTACTGTGTGCTTCAGCGTTTATGGATAGCTGGGAAGAGAAACTGCCTATACAGCTAGCATTCTGCTCTTGAAGTTGGGCTGCCTTGGATAACGCAGAAATATTTTTCTGTTTGGGTTTCTGGAATTTTCTTGTTATTTATACAGCAGTATCCATGCTAAACAAAGAGGCTGTTGGGAATTGTGGGGAGGAAAACAAACAAACCAAACCAAACCCCTAAGAACTGACATGACATCATGTGTCAGAGAAAGTCTGCATAACCTTTACTGGTCTGTGGTCTGACCCAGTTACTCACAGAAGCCTGAAACATAAATGAAGATCTATGACCAAAACCAACCACTTTTACCATCATCATTTTGGAGTTTTGCTATGTCCCAGAGAACAACAAACAAGTGGTGACGAAGAAGAAGAGTGCTTTGATCTGCTTGAGATACTTTGTGGGAAACATTACCAACATCTGTCAGAAGTACAACAGTAGTTGATATCTCAGATGGACTAAACAGTGCCACTTTTCCCAAGGTTTTTAATAGTAGGGAATGAGTGGCTGCAGTATTGCTGAGTGAAAACTGTAGTTCAGTGCTAAACATTGCATAATGCAACAACCAGATGGCTGATAAACTTTCAGGATGAGTTTTGAAAACCACGTCCTGTTTTGACAAGAGCCCTTTGTGGAATCTGCAACTGCAGATAGATGTACTTCCCAGGTATCCGTGAGTGCAGGGCCAGCTCCAATTTAAGTACTCTGCAAAACAGGAATGCTTCCACTGAGAATTAGATTGATAACTGGGAAAAAAAAGAAACCAAAAACCTTTAAACAGAAAAGGTTTATAAAACTATCAGTTTGGATGGAGAAATAGGCGACAGAGCTACCAATGATAAATTCAGTCTCATCTATATCATTCTTCCAGAAGCCCTCCAATATCAGGACATTTTTTAAACAGCCCAAACTTAACTGTGATGCACATGTACATCCCAGACATTTGCTGCATAAATAGAACTTGTAACACTTACATCCAGAAGGCAGCTCAGTGGGAGGCATCAGGAGGCAGCATTCTCACTCTGGGAAGAGGAGAAATTTCATTGACCTGCTATTGCCTTTTTGCACTCTGGACTTCACACAGAAGAAACCTGAATTAAGTCTGCTGTGCTGCACCCCCTTTCACAGAAAAGTACAAAGCCACAGGTCACACCAGATATCCTTTACAAGCATTCAGGTACAACAAACCTTTGATTCCAGGCTACTGCATTTTGCAGGACCAGCCGCAGTGCTAATACCTGAGGACCTGTCACCCAAATCCTGACATCTGGCAAGTTATGGCACACAAGACTAACTAATATGAAGGTAACAGCTGCATGGGATCAGATCTATGCCAACCTAATCATTATTTTATCTCAAAAGCTGCTGCTACTGAATGCACAACATACCCCAGGTGAGTATAAAACAACCTATCCCTCCTTGCTTCTGGCAACCCACTCTTTAAGCAGTTTTACCCAGCTTATGGCTATTGACACTGATAGTCACAGCCATATCTAAGATAGAGGTTTTTGCACTTGAAAATTGTATTTGCAGAGCAGAGCAGCTTGTTGACGAATGCAAAGCCTTATTCCTTGAAAGTGTTTTGAACTCATGTGTGACCAAGTTTCATCTCCTCTGGAAAAAGAAGGAACACATCAAAGTATATGGAAATCAAACACCCTGCCAGCCAGGCTGCAAGCAAGTGGACATTGGCTGCTTCATCAAGAGATGAAAGAGCAGGTCAGAGAGCATTAAACACTTCAGCTGATTTCTGGCATGAGGCATCCACGTGCTGGTTCCCACTAGCAGTGATCTAAGTAATTTTGAGGTAACATTATCTTTTTTACAGCAGCTTAATATTATCAGAAGTCAGAAGCACCAAAAGACCTTACTCAGACTGGAAATTTAAGCTCACAGCAGGCCGATGTATGAATACGGAGTGGAGACTTCTCAGGCATTTGCTCTCATCCCACTGCCTCCCACTCAGTGCATTTGAGGTGGCACAGCACACTGGTCTCCAGCATAGCAGAGGCAGATATGGCCAACTACTGCAGCCAGCAGGGTTTGGTTGGTTTGGGGTTTTGGTTTGTTTTTGTTTTGGTTTGTTTTGTTTTTTTTTCCCAGATTTTTCTCCCTTATTTATTAGCAAACAAAAGCTCAAGTTTGTTTCCCAGCTTGCTGCCGTTCTGATCTGTCACTGTATATAAATGGAAGCAGCAAGGTCACTCCAGGCTTTACTTTCAATCCAGTCTAAAAGTTATCCAAACAGAAAGGTTAAATAGCTCGCATGGTTGTCCCTCTAAGGCTGGAAGGATAAAGCTTCCCTTTGTCTTCACAACAGCTGCAGCAAAGCGCCACTCTCAGCAGCCCATTTATAGCCCCAGTGAAGCCACCAAGAGGAAACAGCTTTGCTTCCCTTCAAAGCCTCTATCTAGCTTTGAAAAGGTACATGCCCCATCCCACCACACTGCCAGTGGAGCCCATGGTCTGCAGGTCATCATTAGCAAGGGTTTTCTGCATCTGTTTCTGGTGTCAGTGCTTGCACTTTTACTGAAGCATGGAGGAGAAAGAAAAGTAGCACCTAAAACTTCACCTTCTGTCCCACTGCTAGCCAGGGACCTTCTGAAAGGCTGGGACATATGGGCATAAGACACAGACAGTAGGGCAGATTTATTAGACTCATCATGTTTGTATCTTATCTACATTTTTTCATATCTTGTTTCTATGAAGCCAGGAACAGGCATCAGAGTATATAGCTCAAACCCAGCCTTGGTAATGGTGCCTTAGTTCACAACAGGCTTCTACAGGTAAGACTGCAGTAGCTTTCTGGAGGATTTTTTCCCTGATTTGGGAGAGAAGATCCCCAGCCACAAAACTACCTCCATGCTCACTGTACCTCTGCCACAGAGTGTGGCCATGCTATCAGGGCTACCAGACCTGCCTCTCCACCAGTGGTGGGGCTGGATGTCCAACACCATACTGTGGAAACCCACCCCATCTTTGGTGAAAGCCCCACAGGATCTCACAGACTCCTGCTTAAATTGATTAATATTTATAATATGGTTTCTAATGCATATTCTTTCAAATGAGACTCCAGCAGAGAGCACCACTTAAAACAGTGCAGAAAGAAAATACAGAAACATGACACAAACAAGCCTGGAAACAAGTGCCAAGCAAATTAATTGCAGGCACATGGATATACAAACTTCGTCATGTTTGCAGTTTACATTTTCATGGTGTTTTCCTTACTACAGGAGAGAAAGCAACCAAGACAGGGCCAGGGAATGAGCTATTTCATCCAGGCAGAAACCAAGACCAATGATTAGAAGGGAATTTCTCCAGTTCTAGTTTGGATGGGGAGGTCCTGGTAGGAAGGAAAGGAAAGAAACTGCATGCGAGTCAAGGCAGGAATCTGGAGAGGTATTTACAAAATAAATTTTTCAAGAAGCTTGGCTTGATCATGGTGTAATATAAACATTACAAGAACCTAGATTTTGCTATCAATGCTTTGCGTGCAGAGCTATGCCATAGCTTCAAGGGAAAATTCAGAGCTGGAAAATGAGGGTCTATTTCTGTGCACCAGGAACTGTGTAAGTTCAATGAAGAAAAAAAGTCACATTTACATTCCCATTTCAAACACTGGGATGGACATGACTAAGATAGCAAAGTATAATCATGTAAAGATTGAAAACTTCCCAGTACAACACAAAGTTTGCTAGCAGAAAAAAATGAGGAAAGACCTAAAGAATTACTCTTTGAACCCTCCCTGGAGTTTTTAGACAGGCATTTTAATAACGTTCAGAAACTAGCTACAAGAGCTCTCAGACTACCAGGAAAGTACCTTTTAATTAGCCTTTTAGCTACAACAACTGCAAAGTACATGCCTTTGGATTTAAACATGAGCAGTCACTTTTAGCAACCATCCATTAATGGAATTACTCTCTTTGGCAAACAAAACTGTACTCCAGCGGCATGCAGCCTATTGCCAATTCAAACATCAATGCTAGTCACAACTTCCTAGAGACAAGAGGCCCCAAATTCACTCCTTCACACATGGCCCTCTGCTCCTTGCACTTCAGGTGCCTCTTCACACAACTACTAAAATGAAGAGGGCAACTCCAGCTACATAGAAGCAGCAGCAGAAGTTTATCATAAGCAGTTTCGTTACAGAGCTATGGCAGATAAAACACACCCAAGTGCTCAAACTCACTGTTCTTCTACTAGCCAGGTACAGAGTTAGCTAACTACTTTTGCCTCACCTGAGAGGCTGTAAACCACAATCGGTGGCAAGCTTCACTTGCCAAAATGACTTTGAACTTGCCAATCCCTAGTAAAAGCTGCCCGTATGCACCCAGGAGGGCTGGAAGCACCACATCACCCATGGAGAGGTTGTGAGCTGCCACAGAGGGTCAGGCCATCTGCATGCCCTAATATAGCTGCAAGCAGAGCATCAGCTTTTCCCAGGGCCAGAGGAATTATTAGTAAGATGACAGAGCTGGAAAACGTTTCTTGGCAGGGAAGCAAAAAGCAAACCTAAATGAGTCAATGGATTCCACCAACTTCCTAGAACACAAATTTGAGTCTATTGCGGCTTTGTGCAACTAGGACCCAAAGCCATGTACCTGCAAATATGTGGAGCAAGCAAGAGTGCAACTGAACCTCCTGAATAAAATGCAGATGACATTGCACAGATGCTCTCTTCTTCTTCATAAGCATCTACACATGATCCTTTCTGACAATGCATTTAACATGTACTGGTAGCAGATCTGACTTCACCAATCCCATCCGTTTTCAAAAAGCAAATACATAACTCCATTCCCTGGCATCACTTTCAGAAAAGTAACAGATTGTTTTGCAAACAAAAACAGTGTATTAATATATTAAATGCTGGCAGCAGAGCTGCAGAAAAGCAGCTTGAAAATTGAAGAAAAGGACATTAGGAGCAGAACAAAAGATCACATGTTTGCAGTCCCTTTACACAAATATTCTTCTCTTATTACCATCCCCAACCTGCCTCCAAACATAGAGGTAAGGACAGACTCCCTGCAGGCACACTTGGTGTTTGTTGGGGAAGAAAACAAATGAAAAAACAACCACAAAAAAACCCCCACCAACAAAAACCTCCAAACCACCCACTGTACCTTCAGATTGCCCAGGGCTGCACAGTTCCATCACCCATTTGGTGACTTAAGCCACAGGCAAAAAAACATTTGTTTTAGAAACAACTTTCACCTGTGCTTCAATGAATATTTCTCTGCTTTTGTACATGTTCAGGTACAGGTACACAGATATGTATGTCAAATTCATCATGAACATTATCACTGACATCGGTAATGCCTGGATTTTTTGGTTATCTGGGGAATTTTGTTATAGGAGATTTGTTCGTCCTGAACCTTCCCTTCTTTGAGTGCTCTTCGTCAGAGCAAGTGTCCTTCCCAAAATACACCAATATTCCATAGGAAGTTGATAGCTTTCTCCAGTCTGTTGGACAGGTCTTGCTGCTTACCCCCATTAAAAGAAAATTGGAGGTAAGCTTGGAAGGGGTGCAGACCATGGGGAGGCTTTGCTTGACCTTAGCCTGTTACACTGACATTTACACTCCCTAATTGGGAAAAGAGGGGGGAGGGGAGAAGGGGAGAAGAGCACCTCTTCTCAAAGACACAAGATCCAAAACTTTGTTTTTCCTATGAATGGGAGAAGCTTAAAAATTTGCCTGTGAAATTTCTCAGTTTATCAGCCAGGTGGTTCTGAGTTGACTGAAGCACACTGTCAGTGTCAGTGTCAGTAGGTCAGTCCTTCTCCATGTACCATACAAAACCATGGTGCTGAGCTTGAATTTACACCACAGAAGTCAATAATGGAACCTTTATTACAATTTCCTGGAGAACTACGTTTCTAAAAGCACTCCCTAGCCTTAAACAAAAAGCAAAATGAATGAACAAATACAGGCTCAAAAAAGAGCAGGGAGCTGCCAGACATGTTAACTTCAGCAGGAATTTGGTGTATGCACCAACATTGTTCAATATCCACTTTTGAGGCTGAAAACAGACCTCCCAACTCTTCACACATCAAACAGTAAAGCACCTGGCAGTCCTGCTTAAAAAAGCATATTCAGGGAAAGCAATTTGTGGCTGGGTTTTAAATCCTAGGCAATTAACAGATTTGCACCTTTGGGTGAAAAAGCAGACCAGGCATGTTTTCTTCAGCTAGTAACTTGATCCATTTTTAATGGTGACATGTGTTAAGACTAGATTTCCTGCCTACAATCTGATTTGAAATATTTTTGGACTGTTACCATTATTAAGGAAAATACCGAAACAGGAAACATTGGAATGCTGTTGATATTCACAATCAAGTACACACTGCAAACAGTGTTTCCTTTACCAGAAGTGCTTAAGTCCTTTCAATTTTCTACATTTACACTTCTCTTAAATAATCATCAGTACAGCCAAAGACATCTTAACCACTTCCATTAAAAAAGAAAAGAGGACTGCTTATTTGCAGAACACATATAAACTTTGCTTTGGTCCCCAGAAGGAACACAAGAGACAAGCATAGTGCAATACTTCCCTAAAACTTTCCCAGCCTCCAGCCACTTGTAGCTAAAGGCTTTCTACAGCAGAGATACTGCAGACCAGTGGTCCTTACCAGTACAGCTATTTGGTACAACTGATTCAACAGCAAGCTACAACTGCAGAGCCTGGAGACCAGACCCCAGAGCTGATGATGTTGAAGTATTACTCTTCCATTTTCATACTCAGCCAAATACTTACAGAGCTACTTTGAGAGAGAAAAAGCTTCCAGCTCTGACCTGACTGCATTGTCAGCCTTCCTCACTTAACTGTATGGTCAAACCTTACTGACAGAGTTTGCCCACCAAGGTTCAGGAAGCCCAAGCCACACCACTTCTTCAGGTGGCACTATTTTTCCACCTCTGTAGCTCCCCTTCTTCACAGAGGGGGCTGATCACTGACTCAATCAGCTTTCCTCACACATTTCCTCTACCCTAAGCTGAACAGGAAGATGAAGCGTGGGTTCCAACTGTTTTAAAATGCCTCCTCTATCACCCCTCTAGGCCTCTTCTCAAGATCTTCCATTTTAAGGTCTTGGCCCTAGACTGCAAAGTAAAGGTCCCCAGCCTCAGCAGCAAGTACAGAGACATAACAATTCTGACAATTGTGTCCAGCTGCATTTGGAACAACACAATTACAGGTGGCCAGAAAGAGACAGCTGGGTGCTAGGGATAAATTATTCTCAACAGAGTACAACCAGGAAAGACCACGTGATACATGCTGTTGTCTTTTGGCATTAAAGAAGATTTCTCCTCCAAGAAAGCCTCCTGCACTATCATATTCCCCAATACAAACACATCTCTAGCAGCTATCAAACTATCAAGTACCCAAAGAGTAAGAAATTCTTCCCTAAGCAGAACTTTACTTCCAGCAAGGAAGATGACCAAAGACTTAAAGTCCCCAGAATCATATAAAATGGATTTTATGTACAGCAATGAGTAGCAATATCAAACCCTGAGGTGGATAAGTAGCCAGATCAATGCTTTCACATCCTTGTGGTCTTGACACTCCTTGTCCCTTTTGTCAGCAGTGCTCATCAATCAGTACAGCAGCAGAAGCGTCCAACACACACTCATGCTACCTCATTGAAAGAGGGTCTTAAAAAAGAGTTGAGGTCTGCTAAATCAAAGTCCCTGCGTTGTTTTACACAGCTGCACATCCAGCTAGAAATCTCTCCCTGGGCAGCTTCCATACCCAAAGCCTATGAAACGTGCATAGGGTAGCTATAAAGTTAACGACTTTTTAATTAACATTAGCAAACACATTTTACAGACTCAATGATCTGTAAGAGTGAGCTTGCCCGCAGGCTGAAAGAGCCCTAGCCTCCCCTTCTCTCTCCCAGCCAGAGCCACATGGCACTGGTTTGCTAAGTCAAGCAGCCGGATATTTCAGAGAGGAAAAGGAGCACTCTTTTGCAGGAAGATTACAGGCTGCCAAGTCAGAGGCCATTATGAGAAACTCTGGGGCTAACAGGCTGCTGCAATGCTTGCCACCCGTTCACACTGCCAGCACTGTGCTCTCTTCTTCCCTCAGTGAATTACCAGGCTTTTTTTGGCCAAGACCCATCTCTTCTTCCTGAACTGGGAAATGCCTGCTAAACTCCTGGCATTGTAATTGCTATGGTAAAAGATTTCTGTTTATCACGGAAAAGCCCTGAACAACTAAACTAGTGTCATGCTTTTGCACTCCTTCTGAAAGCACTGCCCTTGCATCTGCCATGATGCTGATGGATGATTGCTCTGGGAGGAGGCAGCCACAGGAAAAACTCCAGAGCAACTACAAATGCCATGCTGCATCTACCACATGACTTTGACAAGTGCTGAGACCCAAGGCTACAATTCGAACCAAGAGGAAGGATAAATCTCCAGCACCCTCAAAAAAACCCAGGTTCCAGTTGTTTATGAGTGAAGTTTTCACAAGACCCATCTTTGCTGTCAAGAGCAACAGAAAAGGCTGCTGGACCCTGCCATACATTATCAGCCTATTTCTCAGTGGGAAAACTGTTTTCATCAGATCAAAGTGCAGCAAACGCAAGCCGCATTAGGATTAAAGGCTGAAATGGAGTTGCTATATAGTACCTGACCAGAGAAAGCACTAAGAGGCCAAATTAAACAAACCAGCCAGAAGTCTTTTGTCAACCCAAACCATAGGTACTGCCCACCCCAAGTCCCTCCGTCCCTCCCTCTCCCCACCCCGCCTCCCTCAGTGATGTACCTGCTGACCGTCAGAGTTAGTTCATCTGTGCAACCCTTGATTTTGTTCTGTGCCTCAAGGTGCGTCATGTTATCTGTGTTAACTCCATCAATAGCTATGATCTGGTCTCCTATACACAAGTTGGCTACTGCAGCTTTGCTACCTGGAGTCACCTAAGAGAAAACAGAAAGAGTGATTGGACTTTCAATGGAGAACTTTCCATAGAAACATTGGAAAAGGCCCCAGACAGTTGGAGCACTCAAGAGTTTCTCTCACTGGCACCTGGAAGCAAAGAGGTGAAAATTCATTGAAGTAAATTCTTAGCAGAAACCTATCTGGGTCCCTCAGATACTCCTCAGTATTAGGGGCACGATTTTGTTTTGGCACCCACAGTCTGGGGAGGGGACAGCAAGTAAATAACAAAAATTCTATTTTCACTTAAGGCAATTTTCTTTGTGCTAGAGAGTGATATTGTACAGAAAGCAAATGTTCTTTGCTGCACAGAGAAGTGCTCTCCTAAACAGAAGGTGCTGAGGAGAGCCAGGAAGTTGGAGTCTCTAAGAATGGAAGTGACAAAAAAGAGTATCAGAGTCATTGCAATATAATCAATGCCAATCACAAACACCTCCATCTGCATCATGATCTCATTTGTTTCTGTCCTTGGGAGAAACATTTGGGGTCAAGATTTTGGATCACTTCTTTAGTTGTAATGAACTGGTTTTGTCAGGAACAGCTGCAACAAACACTCACTGACTTCAGTGAGATCAATCCCAAAGCAGTGCTTTATCTAATAAGTAGACTGAAAGGGGAAAGGCATCAGTAACTTCATCTTTAAACCACAACCTGAAGATACTTTCTGAAAAAGACACATCATCCGCAGCCTGCCAGGCTGACCACAGCTTAGCTTGACGCATTCTGTCATATTACATCTCCTTTTCCTCTGCACATGTGGTAGCTTGGCTTCCCAGTTACACCACTGCACTGCTAAAGAGGTGCTGTGCTCTACCTGAGAAATCATTGGTGGGAAGGAGCTCAGTGTAACCCCAGAGATCCCAAGCAGAAGACACTAACGCCATCATTATGATACTCCTCATGAAAAAGAAGGTCCCAGCTGAAACTTGGCATTTTCAAGCAAATCAACTAAATGGCTCATTAATTTTTTTTCCTACTTCTTTTAAAGGGGTGTCCTCCTAACAACCAAGGCCTCTCTGGGACTAAATTATTGCCTGGGCAGAGGGTGAAGAATGTCACATTTGTTTGTGGCTTTGCAAACACTACATAAGATTTTGTGCAGTCTTAATGATTTTGTGGAAGAAGCATAATGATTACTGTGGGCTCACATCAATTATTTAATAGGCAGAGGAAATTAGAAGGGTGGGCTAATCTCAGACACAAATACAGATTAAAACATGCCTCGCAGCTGAGGCATACCTCGTTTATGAGTCTGTTGCAACTGGCATTCATTCTATGCATTCATGCTAGGTTTCAGCATGCTGGAAAGCAGCTGAGCAAACCCAGCAGAGCTGTCATACATAAATAAACATTGTTCACAAGATTCAGAGATTCCTAATGTGGGATTGGATGGCAAATCATTGCCCCTGGGGAAACCTTCATGTCCTGGAGGTGACATATGTGAGCTGCCATTGCTGCTTTCCCTGGGCCAAAACTGAGGCTGTTCAGCACATCGCCTCACAGCTGTAGTGGGAAATTTTTCCTAACCAGAGGGAAGATCATAAACTGCTTTTCTTTATTTCACCTCTCCACTATGATAGTATTTCATAGAAATGGGAAGGACATAGATGTATATCACAGATGTCCAAGGTTAGCCAAGGTGCTCAATATTTACCCAAAGACCATCGCATAGGTCAACCGAATACCTGCTCACCAGTTTTAATGCTTCAAAGCAGAATACAAAGTGACAGAGGAAGTGCTAGTGAAATGACCAGACAAGCCACCAGATGGATACAGAAAATCTGCTTTAAATGTGAAAATTGTCTTCTCCCAGGCTGCAGCCTGCAGCTGACTGGTGACCTACTAAGACCACTGAGTGTAGCTTGCTGTTGCTCCACTAGATGCATTGCTTTGAGAACCCCTTCATGCAAACCTTGTGACAGGGACAGCTAGAAGCCATGAAAAATTCTTGAGCATGGGAAGTCACCCATATTCACACCAGATTTGGAAGCTGTCATTTTACAAACCGTAAGATAGATCCATAAAGACATCTCTACGCCAGAGGCAGCCTGCAGGAGATGCACCGTGGGTCATTTGGCCTTAACCAAGTCACTTGGTTTCTTGGTGTCTTTACTTCCTCTACTACCAAAGGAGGGACAGCAACGCATTACTCACCCTTGTGAGGAGCACTGAGCTCAGCACACTATTACTGTAATTCATTTTTGATCAAACAAGACTGCCAAAGGGTGAAGAGTAAGTGTGGATTAACATCGCTGCTGAAACACTGCCGGAGGCTCAGCCATATAGCTTGCATTTAAAGACCAACAATCTATACAATGTGGCAGGCTGCTAGAAATGATCCTGTACAACAAGGAGAAGCAGAGCCAGATCAGTCAGGGACACTAAATACTGAAGCCTCCTGAAGAAATTCCCAAGAGCAACAGGGATGAGTTCAGTGGCATTCACAGTAATATCTCAAGCCAGTGCTTGTGGTGTCACATTCTCCTTCTGTGTCCACTTCAGAGGAATTTGAAATGTGAGTGCTCTTCTCCATCAGATAAAAGCCATTGGTAGCACAAGAGCAATTACATCCACTCAGGTACCATACAAACCTCTCCCCTGAGGGGAAGCTACAATGATGCACAGAAATGAAAAAGGTAAGTGAATTTGCCAAAAGGAAACATCCTTTAAGATCCAGTTTCTTCAGTTCTGGAATAAACTTGCCCTAAAATGCAACCATCCACAAACTGCTCCCCTACAACATCCAGCTCGTACTCCCTGCCAGGATTACTCTGAGCAAACATGTCTGCACAAGGGCACAGTACTGCAGGGAACCCATCCCCCATCATTTTACGATGATTTATAGCTACTAATAACATTCCCTTCCCCCCCTCGCAGTAAGGTCTGGGCTTATCTCAGTGTTGTCAATGCTCTTTTGAGATCTGCTCACCTACCAGTTATGCCAGGAAAGAAAAACCATTTCTGTTACTAAGTGAAGAGCAGAGAGCTGCCACTGGGAAGACCTTTTCCTGCTTTTATTTTTGTCCCGTCTCTCCCTGGCCATGGTGAACAGCAAGGGCAGGTGTACAGCTGGGGAGGGCAGGCAGAGGCTCTCAGAGTACTGACAGCTACCAGCCAGCTTACACAACCCAAGCAAAAGGACTCCAAAAATGAGCAAAAGCTTTCAGGCTCACAGACATCCAGTGAATGTTGCACTGCCTGAAACAGCTTTGGTCCTGCTCCCGTCTCCGATGACTTAAAGCTTTGCACCAGCCTCTCTCCTTTGAGCAGACAGAGCTGCACTGCTGCATGGGAAGGCAAGGAGGGCTGAAAGACACTGAGGAACAAAACCTGCAGACAGAACTTTGTACAAGTTAAGTCTCATGCAAAGGCACAGTCTCTGGTCTCCTTCAAAAGAGCTCCCTGACTGGCTTCCCCCACTGATCAAGCAGCATCTGGCAGAGGGGGTATGGGCAGCATCACAGGGTCCCAGGAGCTCCCAGCTCCAGGTACACTATCTGTGAATAAAGCTCTGCACACCTTGTAACATCATGCCCAAGGACTTCCTTTGGACAGGAGCTGTGTTCTACCTTGTGGTGCTCGCTGCCAGGCAATTGTGTAACACTTTGCCATTAGGTCATCTCACTGCTGAACACACAATGCTGAGACAGGCTGAACAACACTGCTTCATACTGTATCCAAAATAGGTCCTAGAAGTCATCAGAGCCTGCTATTTGGCTGGTGTCTCTGTGTAAGAAATCTGGGCTACCACAGATCTAGATACTTATAACCAGACCTATCAAACTAGGTCTCTGATACCAGCTCAGACACTTTTGCCAGCATGTGGAAGAAACAAATAATCTCTATAATCCATAGGCTTGACTGTGCACTCCATACTCATGCAGAGCTCAGTGTGGTAGATTACAGTTTAAACCAGTTACAGTCTTGAGTGCTGGTTTGGTTTTTTTTTTCAAGAGGACCCACAGATTCAGGGTTGGTATGGATAGAAGAAAACCAGACATTACCTTCTTATACTACAAAGTGAAGCTTTGTGCACATGCGCACACACAGAGAGATTGAGATAGATATAAAAGCTCTGTAATTATGAAGTGAGTAGAAAATGATTAGTTCCCCTCACTTTCCCTGCACACACACTTTGGGCTCCACCTTGCCAACACCACTGGGACTCTGCAAAGTTCACATTTCTGTCTACAAGGCAGTTTGTCGGCCATTGTCCCCTTGCATTGGCAACCAAGGAGCAAATGAAACACTCTGCTATGACGTATCGTCTTCAGCTAATCTTTGGGCAAGTGCATTTACAATAGAAAAGGAAATACTGTGATTTACTGGAGGGATATATTTGGAGGAGTGGAGATATATTTGGCTGCTTACCCAGCTCCCAGGCCCCCTTTATAAAACTTCTACCTGTCCTAGAGCTAGCCGAACACAAATATGTTTTATATTCGATGCAATTACTTCCATACATGTTACTTAACAAGATTTGAAGTCCCTGGACAGGGATATACAGTGCCTTTTTTCTTCAGGCAGGCGAGGATCTGAGGCAGCAGTGGATATATTAAGGGAAGCTGCTGCCCACAACAAATGAAAGGGAGAAAGGGTGGGAAGCATTTCTATGAAAAGCAGCATAACACAGCTCCGTGTGAGTCAACTCAGATGGGTGGGTCTAAAATTCATTCAGTTCTTTCTGGCATTCTCCCCCCATGGATTCAGGCTTCACTTCATCAGCCCTTCAGTTTCTCACAGACCCTACTGCCTTCGGCACCACCCATCACTCCACACCTAGACACACACAGCAAGAAGTGGTGAAGAGGTAAGAATGAGAAATTAACATCAGCCAAGACAAAGATCCTGATAAACAGCACCTCTTTGAGCCTGCAAGGAAAACCCAGCTGCGCCTTTGCGGGACAGAACAGACATGCAGCAACATACTTCTGAGGCCACCAGTGACAGCTAGACAATTCTGACAGGCAGCTTAATCCTCCCAACCCACACACACTGCTCTTTTACCATGAGTAATATCCTTAGCACTGGAGTATTATGCTAAGCAGCCACAATTTCTCCCAGCAAAAGCATGCAGCTGGGTCAGCAGGGATCAGAGGCTATGAGAAAATTCAGGCGAGCATGTTCCCCACCCCTTCTCTATAGGGGAGGGGGAACGACAAGCTGGTTCCTTACAACCGGCTCTGGGAGATTTTCCTCCCGAGCTGCTCCCATTCTCTACACCATTACAGTCTGACACTGCCGTAGCCCACAGCTCAGTAGCTGCTCTGTAGTGGCCCACACCACACCATCACAAGGAAAGAAGGGGACAGCAGATAAGCCCCTAGCTGGCGAAACCCCTGAGCATCAGCCCACACCAGCAGGGCCTAGGCTTTCACTACAACAAGCCCCTCTGTGATAGCCCAGCTTGCCCTCACCCTTCTGCTTGCCTTCATGTTCTGCCTATTTCTGACAGCCAGATGGGCATTCTTAACATAGAAAGTGGAAGGCATTAGGCACAGCACAGAGAGGGCTGACCTCAGGAAGGTGGTGTAAAAGGACGTATGTGAGATTATTTGCTCAGAGGCTCAAGCGATGGTCAAGGAGTTGCAGAGCAGCCTCACAGCTTGCTCTGCAACATGCCCTACATTAAAAAAAATAAATACAAGGATTTCTTACAAGACCTCACAAACATTACACAGAGCTGCTCATCGGCTGAGCCTTCCTGATGGTTTATTTCATCCTCTAAACAAACATGTCCAGTAATCAGCAACCGTCTAAGAGATACTGTGTCACTGTCCAAAACAACATCAATTGTTTATGTAGTTAAGGCCTTCTTTAATTTCCCTGTTTATACTACCGAGGGAAAAAAAAATATAAAAAAATCCATTTGCTGCTGCTATTTTGATGCTGCACCCTTCAAATACGAAGCATTTTATAAGCCAAATATATCTCTTGATGGACAAAGGCATTTTTGAGGATAAAAGGTTCCAAGAAGCTTGCAACCATCTGTAACTTGACAACTAGGAATAATCGGATAACAGAACAAAAAGGAATCTCTTTCTCCCAGTAAGTTCAACATTTACCTTTATCAACTTAAGTTCTGAGACTTAAAGCTCTGTCTGTCTGTTCCAGACCTAGCCGAAGTAGAGCTCTCAAAGTGGAGCTCTCTATGTACTTTGGCAAACTCATCAATATCAAGGTGGGTTGCCATTCCCAAAAAAACTTGGGTTGGACTCAAAGAATTACAGAGAAATGAGTACTCCAGAGTTTGACAATATCAAGTTGCTGCATAATCGTGTCAAATTGGTCTGAAAAGGTGAACTGCAGAAAGTCCAACTATGGCTCCTATTGATGCTGCATGTAACTCTGGTAGAAGGTGTTTTACTAATATCCTAATTCTTTTAAATGTTTTTCTAAAGATAAAACTGCCCCAGACTCATGAAACAGGGCTGGGCAAGGGCAAGGTCACACCTGTCCTGTGTCCCAAAGTGCTCCTCTGTCTTTACTGATAGAAAATCCTGCTACTTTCCCCTTGCTACAATTCAGGATGATTTCATCTCAGCCAAACCCCAGCAGCTGGGGAGATCAGCAAAGTCCATTCCTCACCTCAGCAGCCATTTGTCTCTTTGAAGCAGAAGCTTGTCCAGCCTCAGCAACTGCCTGGGAAGCTGCTCTCCATACCCCACACACTCAGACCAGGAAGGACACCCTCCAGCATCAAAGGCACAAGGCATCAGGCTGGGCTGTAAACATCAACCCAGATTCTTCTGGGGGCCAGAAGCTCTTGGCCAGTGACCTTAATGACCAGTGTTTGACAGGCGCTGATCAACTGTCTAGTTATGGAGCAGCTATGCCAGACACCCTGGGCAATGCGGCACAGCATGGCCCAGCAGGGCTGGTGCTGCCACAGCCCCTGTCCAGCCTGGCAGCTGGGAGCAGCAGTGCAAGAGCAAACATCACTGCAGGAAACATAAAGCCACTTTCACCTTCCCATAAATGCTAGCAGCTTTCCCCAGCCAGCTCTCTCTGCCCAGCCAGCCTCAGAACAAGAGCCAAGCCTGATGCCGGTATCTGCTGTTACAGGCAAGATAGCTGGGCTGGGCAGCAGCCATAGGTGTGCACAGTGGGGACCAGCCAACGCGCTCCATGCCGGGGAGGAAAGCCAGTCCAACCCTATGTCCTATCACATCCAGCACACCCCATGTTTCTTTTGCAGAGGGGGAGGCATTCCAGCTCCCCTCTGGATGCAGGGGCCTCCCTGACCAGCCCCAGCACTCCCCATGTATCAAAACATGGCTGCAGGCTGTTTTTCTTTCTTTCTGTGTGGGGTAGAGGCTGCAGCTCAGCTCCCAGAGCAGACACTTGTGCCACAGAGCTGGGCTATGGCAGGGTCCAGATGGAGCTCAGTCTCCACCCATCCACTGCCATGGTCACCCCACTAAGCCCCTGCAAGAGATGCCCATTAGCAGGGTGTCCTGTACCACTGGGACTTCCTTTCTCTGGTAGCTCAGGATGCCTTTGCTCAGCTGAGAGAGGGGTAAGGATGTCAGCCGGTACCAAATTAAAACCTAAAGTCTTTTCATACTGTGGGACTCAGTCCTGTCCTTGATTTCAGCCCATCACATCCAGTGGTTTCACTAAATCAGATTTTCAGTTTACAAGGCTGGTTTAGAGGACCGTGCTTAAAAATACCAAACACCAAAAAAATGCCCAATTATCTTCCGATTCTGTAATTGCTAGAAATCCTGACATTTTAAAATACAATTTTAAAAACAATCAAAGCATCCGACTAAGCAGGGATGAATTCACATTATTGTGGTTGAACCCAGCAACAAGCATGATACTGAGATTTCATCTCATCTTTTGCCATTTGCAAAACTGGGCTGTCCTGAAATCACTTTTTCATTGGGAAAATGCTCAGTTTCAATACAAAACGTTCAGTTCCACAGACTCTGACAGTCACCCCTCCTTAATGAAGCTGGGAGGTTTTTACATGACAAAACATAGAGCAAAACTCCCCTATGCCTTTATTTTGGGTCAGCTGTTCAAGATCAACACATCACTACCATAAACCACAGAATTCATCTCAAGAACAAGGTTTATCGGACAGTTCCATGTATATATGCAACTGGAAAGAGAAATCTCCAGCATTTATCAAAATTAAAGGCAACCAAACAGGAAAAAGCTCATGTTACCTGAGGGATGGAGGGGGATGGGAGTCTATCAGCTGTGCTGCTTTTTAGCCAGCTCCACTTCATCAGCATCTCATCTCATGAAACGTGTCATGTGAGAGGGGAGCTTCAGAAGCCAAAAGCCATTATTAAGGAGCTGAGGTAGAATGGTGATGAGGGCCATAAATACCAAGACAAGCCCACCACAAGGACAACATGGCCAGAAGCCAAATCTGAGCTCCTAGCAGGCAACAACAGGCTGAATTCTGGCATCTTCATTCAGAGAGCTGCAAAACACCCAGTTCAGGCCCATGACTGGATGGATGGCTCTCTCCCGGCACGCTACCATGACAGCACACACCTAGAACAGCAGAGTGATCCCATCAGTGCCTCACTGGGATGGGCAGCCCTGGATCCACAGCCAGGCTTCACTGACCATGGGAGGCGACTTCTCCCCCACACAGCACACCTGAATTGCTGTGCTCCCAGCTGGCAGCAGCAGGTTAATACTGCTCCACAGTGCGATCAAGGATACATGCCTGGTGCAGGGCAGGCAGCCCAGCCTTGTGTACTGCTCCTAACAGCACTCCCCATGAGCACATCTATGCCATGGACATACAACCTACATGCACAGTAAACATATAACAGTGCTGGGAGGGACGGCCACATCCTCCCTGCTCTGTGGGCAATGCTCTCATCACTGACTACAGCTTCCTCACCCTCTCATTCCCCTCAGGTAGCCCCCATCTCACACCTTAGTGGGACCAAAGCCCTCATAAACCTTGGCAGATGCCAATCCTACAGCCAGAGCTAGCTGGCCGGATGCCTTACATTAGACGACGTTTCCCAAAGCTCTGTCCAGCCTGGCCGTTAACACTGACAGGGATGGAGCATTCACCACTTCTTTGGGCAACCTGTTCCAGTGCCTCACCACCCTAACAGGAAAGAATTTCTTCCTTATATTCAATCTAAACCTCTCCTGTTTAAATTTGAACCCGTTACCCCTTGTCCTGTCACTACAGTCCCTAATGAAGAGTCCCTCCCCAGCATCCCTATAGGCTCCCTTCAGATACTGGAAGGCTGCTATGAAGTCTCCATGCAGCCTTCTCTTCTTCAGGCTGAACAGCCCCAACTATCTCAGCCTGTCTTTGTATGGGAGATGCTCCAGTCCCCTGATCATCCTCATGGCCTCCTCTGGACTTGTTCCAACAGCTCCATGTCCTTTTTATGTTGAGGACACCAGAACTGCACACAATGCTCCAGGTGAGGTCTCACGAGAGCAGAGTAGAGGGGCAGGATCACCTCCTTCGACCTGCTGGTCACGGTCCTTTGGATGCAGCCCAGGATACGGCTGGCTTTCTGGGCTGCAAGTGCACACCTGTGAGGAGAGGAGGGCTTCGTGCCCAAAATGCTCTTTGATCAGAGCACAGGTATAAAATGCAATAAGGAAGAAGAAAAATTAAGTTATAGCCCCATAAAATCATCACGTAAGGAGGTCAGACTCTAAAACAGACCAAAACTGGACCAGATCTTGGTACAGTTTTGAGTTTTTGTACATGGCAAAGGGGGACTCACTGAGACCTTTGTTCCTGAGCCAAGTGCACAAACCCAGGAACCTTAGGACAGGAAAGATTAATGGTTTGAAGTCTTGGAAGGGAAACTAAACGTGTCAGAGGGGCCACCAGAGAAAGCCATGATGAGAGCTGCCAATTGTCAGCATTTACGTCATCACCACCAGAGAGGATATTTTATGCCATTTTAGTCTCTAGGGTCACAATTTCTCATGAGGTGGTTATTTTTGCTGCTTTGCTGATCTGTGTCTGTTGGTATGTGCCCATAAGTGCTGACAAAGGTGACTGAGGAGAAGAGGTAAGAGCAGTGAGGTAGGACTTCAAACATACTTCTGCCTCAGAGCCTTTTGCTGGAGGGAAATGGCAACAATTACCATAACAATGAAGTAAATATCACTTCCCCTACACTAAAGCTGCTTTCATGTCAAAAAAATGCTTTAGAAGAATGAGGCATTACAGCTGTGATTGAAAGAGGTTACACAGAAAATTAGTAACTTCCCCCCCTCTGTGAGTCTGACAGCACTCCCAGCTCTGCCCTTCCTGAAGCCAGCAGCCTTCCCCGTGGCACAGCACCTGGAGTCATTCAGGCAGCGGCACCCCACTGCATGAGACCAAGGGGAGGAGGTATTTAGAACAATTCACAAGTTTCACCATCCTGGGCTTCTTGAAGTGCAGTTCACAGAGGTTCAAGTTCTTCTATGTCCCACTTCCCATGGCCCTTCCTCGCCTGAAGATCCCAAAGCCACGTAAAGGTGGAGCCAGAGCCCGAACCCAGGGCTGCCAGCAGCTCATCGGATGCCTGTGGTTTGCAGAGGAATTGCTGGAAATCATGAAATCAGAGCAAGTCCTTCCCCATGGGGGGCGCCAGGCCTGCAGCCAGCCCCAACAAGACACTGAGCAGCCCACCCCATAGAAAGCCACAGAGGGACAGGCAGTTTGGGGTACACTGTCGGCATGCAGGAAGAGATGGGCATGTGTGCCTTTGGTTGCTGCAGGTGTGCAGAGAGCAGCTCAGGACAGAGCCCAGCTCCCAGCCAGCAGCTGCCATGCAGGTGGCAGCACCTGCACAGGGATGTCTGGGTGCAGGGGGTATGTGGGCAGCAAAGCCAGGCGCTCTGAACCAACCCCGACGTTACACGGGCGAACACTGGAGCCCAGGATGGCACATTAAGTTACATCACTAAAACTGTTTGCATGTGGAACTTTACTGCCATTTCATAACTGATTTTTCTTTTAAGTGGGTAAGAAGTACTTAGAACAGAAAGAGGCTGCAGCACTTCAGGTAGGTTAATATGGCTTCTGTAAACAAAGGCTTTTCTTTTACCTATACATGGCAAGTCAAAGCAGGCGAGCACTACCACCACCTCAGTGTGACTGTTTCCCATAGGATGGGCTGCAAAACCCACATTACAGGTTGGCGGGAGCAGAGGGCATTCTCTCTCCCTGCGGTAAGGGGTTTCCTGTGGACGAACAGTAAGAAGCAAAGACTCTGATCAAAGCCAGGTCAAGGGGCTGCGTGGAACACCATGGATTTCTCCATAAACAGACAAATAAACGGGGGTAAGAAAAAGAGAAGATCTCCCCCTGCCCCTGTGCCACCAACCCTGCCCCTGTGTCACCAGCCAGCCCCAGCCTTCCCCGGAGCTGCCACAGCGCCGATCGGGTCCCAGCGACCTCCCCGGCCCCCAGCACCGCCCGCCCCCCGGGCCGCCGCCGCGCCCTACCCGGGAGATGGCGAGGGGCTGCTCGAAGTCCCGGCCGCCCACCAGGCGGAAGCCCCAGGGCCCGGGGCCCGACAACACGATGCGGTGTGTCCCCATGTGCGCGACTGCTCCTCTCAGGGCTCCCAGCAGCCCCGCCGCCTGCACCGGCACGGTTCGGCACGGCCCGCCCCCGGCCCGCCCCAGCCCCTCCCCGGGACTCCCGGGCTCCGCTGCCAGGCTGTGGCTGGCCCGCCCCGGGGGCCGTGCTCCCCGGGTACCGCTGGCTCGCCGCGCTCCAAGGCGAAGCCCTCCCGAGGGAGGTTTGCGGGGCCGAGCCGCGGTGGGAGGGCGAGAATTTCGGTCGTCTGGAGCTCGGAGCGTCTCACGCCCCATCTCGCCCCATTCCACTCCATCCCCTCCCAGCTGAGAGCCAAGCAGGCCACCGGTGGGCAACCGCATGCAAGACTGCCCCAGCGCGGCGCTTCTCACGCAAACGCGGACCAGCCTGCGCTAGCTTGGCGCGGTGTTAACTCTGAAACCTAATGGGGGCGATGGAAATAAGCAGCACTGTGTGTAGTTTCCCAGCTGGGAGCTGATGGGTAGGGGCGGAGCCTGGGAAGGGCTCAAGTGCCTCAGTGCTTATCTCTAGCCCCTGAGGGTGGTACTGCCAACAAAGGAATTCCCTTACATGAGTTTTCCAGTCAACCTCCTTAGCTGTAATTCGGGAAATATAGTTGTTCCAGTTGCATGTTAAGCCCCCACCAATCTGAGAGGTTGTTTACAGCAACGGTGCTGGCATTTACAACTTGAGTGTAAGCTCTCCTGCATATTTGGTAAATGAACACAGCTCATCAGTGAGCAGAACAGTAGCAAGCCACAACAGAAAGCAGCTACTGAAGCTGGGACTCAGACACAGCAGGGGAGCATGGAGCAGTCAGCAAATGTGGCTGAGGTGGGTCAGTAAGTGCCGGCCTTACGAGAAATGGCCACAAATGACCCAGTCACAAGGCACACCCTTACCTCTGCAATCCCCTTTTTCTTGGCTTCCTCCTTTTTCCAGCATTCACTTGTCGTTTCACAAGTTATTTCCTTCCAGGGTACCTGCATCCGGACTGTTAATCTCATTTCTATCAGAGAGCAGCAGTTCTTTTACCACATTGTTACACATCTCCTGGCAGTGAAGAAAGTGAGCTCCTTCCCTTCCAAGTGTGAGGGATTTCCATAGGGCTGTGACACACCACTGGGTCCTCTTCTTCCCTGTGACCAAGTATATTAGGATAGACAGTATAGCAGAACAGTGATCAGGCTGCCCTTTGGCAGCATATAAGGTAACCTGTGAAACAGAAAAATGGGCTCATGCCTGTGTGCTTTCTGGGGAAGTGGAAAGAAGCTTGAGGCTTTTGCTGCTCTGTTAGTTCAGGTTTAGGGTTGGCTTGCCTACAGTTTCCCAAAATCACTGTGACTGCAGCCATGACGTGTTCTGTGTGTCTGCCTGGTCATCCCATCATCCATCACAGAGTTTAAATCTGTTGCCCAATTTTAGCTCAGGCTGAGGTGGAGGCCTCAAGAGATGGAAGACCAGCCTTTGGGGTCGGCACAGCCCTACATAGGCAGACCGCATTAGGCAGATTTGTGGAGGTGCAAGGTGTAATTTGGTGATACCTGTGAGTTACTGAACCCCAGGGGCTCCCCCAAGGCAGCTCAACTCCAGCCTTCCCTTGCTCTGCTCCTGCAGGGACTGTTCCTCTACAAGGCAGACCCAAAAAGCCCCAGCTAGCTCTCCTGCTGCACAGCTAGAGGACATGGTATGTTCAACACAAACCCCTTGAATTAGTGCTGCAGCCCTACCTGCCTGGTCAGAACACAGGTACTGCAGAGATCAACATCTTATGGCTTTCGATCCAGGTTAGGGTTAAAAATGCCTATGTAAACTCAATGTCAACCACAGAGGTTGGCATTTGGGGTTTCTTGCCCTACTTAACCTGTGTGATCTTCTCATCTTAAAAGAGAGTCACAAAGAGCCTCTGTAAACTGGTAGACTTGGGTATGCTCCTGAGCTTCCAAGCTCTGCATGCATACCACAGCAGCTGCACCCTGACCCCATGTTACAGTGAGATCTGGGTGCAAAACAGCTTTTTCTCTGCTTTTACACCTTGGTTTCTTTGAGGAAAGAGTCATGGCCTGCGTACAGCTCAGGAGGAAGAACTGGTCGACAAGTTGTAAGCAGGATCCTCAGGTGCAGGACACTCAGAAAGCTCATGGCAGACACCTGCTGCTTATATGGACACAGCCAAGGAGGGGCACTCATACAGAAGCGCACTGCTACAGGAACAGTGGGAATAGACTTTATTTAATAATTTGTACAAGGAACACAATAGTAATTCAATAATTCCATTTATTAACTGTCAAATAGTAATCCACTGCAATAAGAAACAAAAAAATCAACACAAAAAATAAGTTGCAGTTTGTATGCATGTGTGTGTGTGTATGTGTGTGTGTAACTTAAAATGGCAAGAGCAAGAACAAAAAATAAACCTTTAAATGAGTATGTTATATACAGTCAGTATCATTATGTTACTTTGCTGGAAAGATTAATTTGGTGTTATCCAATCTTAGCAACAGACCTAAATATTGCTGCAAATAACTGGAGAGCAAACCCAAAGCAGAAAAACAAACCCATAAATAAAATGCAGGATTAAAGGTATCTCCTGCTGAAAAGAAACAGTGGTGCTTTGTGTCATATCTTAAAACCTTTCATAATGGATATTTTGTGCTAAAACTCTTTATGTGAACATACACAGAATTCCATCATTTAAATAAAAGTGGAAAAAAAATCCCAACCTTTCACAACTGCCTTTTTTCCCCCTCCCTTCTCTCAATGTGTTTAAATTATTTTTTCTATACAAGGTAAGTACATTGTCTGTACAAAGTTAAATATACATATTTACAGTCAAACTTCTGAGACAATGAGTCTTCTCTTCCGCTGAGCTAGGCGGAAGACAAGCCTACTTGATTTCAAACCCAGGAGCATGGCTAGTTTATCAAAACATTGCAAGTCGTGCTAACAGTTAGTTGTAGTTACTCTTAATAAATCTGTATAAAAGCATCAGCATAAAAATAGGCATTTTATATTATTAAATACGGCTTATGACAAAATAGCAATTTAACCCTTTGCTATTTGTATGGTAATTGTAGGAAGCAGAGTCCGATAGAATCGGTTTTGTTTATGCTTCTTCTTAATAACAAATTGTCTATCAAAAGAGTGGACTTACAGGCAAGCATACAGCCACGCCAGTCCCCATTCCCTGCCCCCACCCCCCACCCCCCCCGGGGAAACATGCATCTATGTGGCTGGTAATAACTGCTGGAAACAGCTTTCCAAATTGATTAGAATTTTGTATGACAAAATGCAGCCAAAATGCATGAATTTGTTTGAGAGCTACCACTGACACTCTAACCAAAAAGGAAAAAAAAAAGGCACCCTCAGTGATATGTTGCTCAGATATATCAGAGCTTCTAAGATTCAATGCTGGGAAAGAAGCAGTCTTCATCCCAAAGAATATGCTTCAAAAAGCATGTGATCCTTTAGGAACAGTAGGGCAAGGAGGAAAAAGAAAGTGGATGGCCATAGCACTCAAACAGGATTTGCTCTCATGGCTGTTTTGTTTATTGGTTCTATACTTTCTGCAGATAGATGTCAAAGTCAGGCTGACTTCTCTTTAAAAAAACAGGACTCAGTTCATTTTGATGCACACTCACCACCCGCACAAAAGAAAAAAACCCTGCAGAGATAAGGTCATACATTATTAAAGAGTTTGGGATTTTTATGTTTGCATCGGTTTGGCTGCACAGGTTAAACAGATTAAACCATGAGTCCCAGACTCCTTTTCTACATAGAGCTCTGCAGTTTAACCACATCAGTTGTCCTCTGCCTCTGCTGGGTCTTAAGATGCCCGTCATGAAGGAAGGGTTTTCTATGGAAGTGGAAGGCAGTGCAAAGTGAGTTTTCAGGGAGGCAGAAACTGGGCAAAAAGCCTGGCCTCCCTGAACCTTGCCAGTGAAAGGGAGCAGCTGCAAGGGTGCATATTGCCCCACAGCATTATCCTATCTCAACACACAAACAAAACCTATACCATGTGCTTCCCTGAAGCCTACTCAGAGGTAAGTACTCCATACAAATTAAGATTATCATCAAAACTCTTGCTAGAAGGGAAGAGGAATACACAAAGGCAGCACTGTAAACTAGAAACTGTCTCTTTTTCAGCAAACAAATCACACCCTGAATCCATTGAAGCAGGGTTACACATTCAACTCAATACTGTACCACATAACCACATCCTCCTAACATGTCTTGTCTCTTCTCTATTACATTCATAAATTGTCTGTTTCCTCACTGTTTAAAAATGCCATCTGGAAAACAACCCCATCATTGTCATGGTGGAATTACTGTTATTCTACAGGTACAGAAGCTTCACATAGTTGCCTGGGAAGGTGCCAAATTGCCTTGTTCTCCTGGATGTACCTGTCACAAAATAAAACACAAGGAAGCCAGAGTCAGATGGAGCCATGCAGGGGAGGCTTAGAGGTAAGGTAGAGATGGCAGCCTCCCCTGCTTGCTGGCATTTCTTTCTAAAGTTAAATAGGAATCCTGGTCAAAGAGCCTTTCAGTAAAGACAAGCTCACAACTAGTTCTACTACTAATCATCTTTGTCTTCCCTTGTAACACTTTGTAAAGTGCTGGTGAAAGCTCCTAGGTCCATAGGATAGGAGCCAAACTCCTATCAGTGTAAATGAGCTAATCTCCCTTAAGAAGAGAGAACAAGCCTAGATTTGCAGTGTTGAGATGAAGAACATTGTCCAGACTTGCATTTTTCACAGGTAAAAGGCTAGATTTTTCTAAACGTACAGCTACAGTCAAGGCTGGATTTTCAGGGACTACAACTCCCATCCATATGTTTCCTTTGTCCCCTACTTGCCACTTGTGGTAACTTGCCACAGCTACCTCAGCTTTGGAAAAGCTACAGAAATCCATTTTTCCTTGGTTCCCCTCTGTTGCTCTGGTATCTGGGTGAGCAGAAAGGATCAGAAGGAAGAGGGGAATGGGGAAATTAAGAAAAGGTAAAAGTTAAAACTAGAGACATAGCAGGGAAAACAAAGCTCTACCTCCCTGCACCCCAACTTTAATGTTTTTGGTGGGAAAAGATGAGAAATCGTGAAAAAAGTCAAGCTGACTTTTTTCACTGTTTTGAGCCCACAAATGAAAGTAACTTCCAGACACTCTGCAAAACTGCTCATCTGCATCTCAAAAAGCTTTGCTGACAGCATCACACTCACCCACAAACCAACCGTCGTCACATTTCTCCATGACATCAACAATGTCACCATCCCTCAGTTCCAGCTCATCATCATTTTGAGGAGTGTAGCTGTAGAGGGCTTGGTAGCTAACTCTAAAACCAGAAAGATACTGCATGTTAGCCATTGGATTTCCTTCACATCTCTTCAGAAGGAGACATCTCCCTTCTCCTTTCAAATTCCTACTAGACTTTGTTCAATGCAGTCTAGACCTGTATTTTCCATTCAAGAAGTGGAAGCCAAGTGCATTAAATTGGCTGTTGCCACAAGGCCATGGCAGTAAAAAGTGTCATGCCTCCATTGTGTGGGATACGCAGAGAGCTTCTGTTTCCTTTTTGCCATGTAGCAGTCTCCATAGACTGTAATAATCAGAGTCTTCCTACCATGTAGCACCTACAGAGTGTATGAGTGCAGACACCCTACTAAATACAAGCCAAAACCTGGATACACTCATTCCTGGGCTAAATGAGACATCTCTTCCCTTGCCCAGGCACATAAACAGGGCCATGAACAACCAAATAGCAGAGTGAATGACTTTAGAAAACGATGCTGCTTACTCTACTGCACTAAGGTTGCTGGATAAATCATGGCAGAGGAGGTACAGTGCATACAAAATCCAAGGTTGAATTCTGCCCAGAGATACCACTTGCACCAGAGGCACCCTGTATCTATTAGAAAGGAACTTCATGGAGTGGCAACAATCTTTGGGCAAATCTGGGGAGGCTTGGATCCCCTGTCTGCGTTGAGTGAAAATAGCTGATGTGAGACTTTCCATTCTGCATAAAGGAGCAGGGGAAAGCAAAGCAAAGTGCCCAGAAACTTCAGTCCCCAGCATATAGTGCAGGCTACTATTCTCAAAATCATCGGCAAAAACCTGCACCTAGCTTAATGGCTGCCTCAGGTTTAAATCCACCAGACAGCTTTGAAAATCTCAGGCTTGGTCTCTTAAATCACCTAGCACCAATTTATCTGTAGAACTGACCAACAAAACACAAAGTTGGAACTGCTCACTGTACTGGGAGAAGCTACGAACAGGGTGAACACACTGACCCACGCTACACAAGCATGATGTAGCCAGTGGATATTAATTTGACTCCAGATTCAAAATACAAAGACAGTCTCCATGACCAGCATGAGTCAAGTGCCCAAAATGAGATCCAGTTCTGTGTCATGATGTCACTGGCCAAAATGAGATCCAGTTCTGTATCATGAGGTCACTGTTTCAGGTGCTATACAGACACAAGGTCCCAGATTCAAGCTACTCATTATGATGATACATGACTAGGTTTGTTCTATAAAAAAAAGCTGACACTTTCCCATAATTCTAACGTAACTCCTGAAATGCTGAAGCTTTCACAGCTCCCCACTTTCACCACCAATCAGAGATAAGGCCCTTGGAGGAGATGGGAGCCAAAAGTACTTACATGTCTCGTGGTGTTTGACTTCTGTCAGGGCTGGTTCCTTGCTGCTGTGCTTGAGGTTGCTGAGAAATGATGAGAGATGGTTTATGATCATTAGAGGTCACCTTGTGGCGAGAGTCAAGAGGCTGAGCAATAGTACTGCAGTAATGAACAGACTTTTCTGCAATGTTTATGATCTCATTGCAAACAGCTTCCTGTGTGGTGGGCAGCATTGACATCCAAGAACACCCAAAGGACAGTCAACAGGGGGGAGGGAGGGGAATATAGACAAGAAGAGATGGGACATTCCAGATGCAGCACATAAGTCCAGTAAAAGGTAAAAAAAAAAAAACAAAAAAAAAAAAAAAAGTGGAAAAAAAAAAAAAAGGGA
>NDXB01011691.1:11526-27914 GCA_002631895.1 Agapornis roseicollis | reverse complement strand
AAAGGAAAAAAAAAAAAAAAAAAAAAAAAAAAAAAAAAAAAAACCAAAAACAAAAACAAAGGAATATATAAAGCGACTGAGCAAAAGTAAAAGGAGAGCAAGCAAGTATGGAGAAGAGCAGATCTATGACCAAGCATGGTGCTTAGGTTTTCCACAGACAGTGCACTGTGTTGGAGAACATGCTGTTCACAGCTACTCCAAGCACAGGGCCCAGTGTGTGTCTGTGCTGCCAATAACCATCTCCAGCCTTTGTCAGGATCCCACACACAAAACATCTTGCGGAAGACCTTAAGACTTCATACCATAAGTCTTAAGTCCCTCAGGGAGCAGTTGAAGCCACCATTCATGATGGCAGCATGTAGCATTTGACTGTCTGGCAGTAACAGCTGGGGTCCCAGCAACTCACACTGTGGAGCCAAGTCAGAATTCACTGATGCAACAAATTTTGACTTTATCCACTCTAGCATAAGCAATGCTTGCTCGTCAAGAGACCTGCATTGCTGAAGCTGTGGAGGAGAAAGGCATAAAAAAGTCAGCTGTGGCTATTTGGCCTTTTGGTGATTAAAGTAGGTCCTATGCTTATAAAGGCAGAACACACAACCAACTTCTGTCCCTTAGCTATTGCAACCAGTAATGTCAGTGAGATCAGCTACATTAGCACTCATCAGAGTGTTTTCTCAGTCCTCTGCCAAGTTAGACAAAAAAAGTAAGGAAGAAAATTGATTTACCAGGGTAAGAATCAGAAGAATAGCAAAGGAAATGAAAAAAGGGTGAACACGATCCCTTCTATTAAAGGGAGAAGCTCACAGAGAGCTGGTGGCAGACAGGTCACAGCCATGGAGAGAGACTGCCAAGCTCAAACAGAAAAGCTCAACTGAGGTCCACTTTGACAGGGAACCCCAAAAAAGCAACAAGTCTTTCCTCTTTACACAGTGGCTAAGAATAAAAACACTCCTTTTAGGGAAGATCCAGACAGACATCAGGCATGAGCCACGGCAGCCTTCCCCTTTCCTCCTCATCCCAGTTCTCCACTTTTGTTCCTTGGAGGCTTGACCTCAGAATGACCTTGCTTCTGTCCCATGGGTGGGAGAGGGATGTACCAGAACCTCATGGCTGCAAACCAGACACATATGCTGACCTTCAAGCATGAGTATTTTCAGGATGAGAGCAAAAGAAAGGGATTTAGAGACTCACTGCTGTCCTGATACATTTTCCACAGCAAACATTCTGGGATCCCCATATAATTACCTGCTGCCATTTTGATTTCTGCTTTGAACTGCAGCATGGTTTATAGTCACTGTAATATTCATCTGAGATCCCAGACTGGCCCGCTTTCAAACTCTGAGTTTGTTTAGCACCAATTTCAAATAATACGGATTGCTCTCCTGACCCTGTCTCCCAAAACCTTGGTTGTGAGCTGGAACATTTAAGGGTAAATACACAGCTTGATTCAAGCTGACTGGAATCAACATAATGACTGCTACAGACTATAACAGTCTGTGACACTCTTCACAGTGGAGGTCTATAAAGTGTAAACAAGCACTCATGAGGAGCTGGACCACCAATTCATTCTATCTCTGGCAGTGAAATTTATTCAGATGGCTGTGAACTGTATCCCTTTGAACCTGGCCTGAATTCAAGCTACAGATCAGAGATGAAAAGCTGAGTCTCCAAATCCACATGTGACCCATTCATTAACCTTTCTGGTAAATGAAACAACACGTTTTCCTGCAGTTGCAGTATACTGCAGGGAGTAGCACATGGCTTTTACTGTGCAAAACACTAGTCTTAGCTACAGCAATGGCAACATCTCTCTGTTCTGCAAGGTGTTGTAACTGGCTTCATCTAGTCCAAATACCTGTGGTGAGGCTGTCATGCTGCGGTTAGGGGAGAGAGACATTGGTGGGTCAGGATAGTCAATGGCATTCTTGACCACTGGCCGCTTCAGCACTTCCACATAAGTGACAGGGAAGATGCCTTGACGATTGGTGCCAGAGATTCTGCCTTCGTACCAGTTCTCATCCACTCGTCGAATCAATGTGATCCTTTCACCCTATGGGAAGGAACAGTAATGTAGTCCTGATCTTAATGTATTTCATCAATCTAAAGAAGATAACATTTATAATCTTTCTGCATCTGATTTAAAACAATTGGTGGCTCTCAGCCTCCTCTATTTCACAGTTACAGAGGAATCCTAGGCTCTGGGTGGGAATGATATTTTTCAGTTCAGATATTCTGGAGCTGACCTGGGCTGTCTTCAGATTCAGTTATGCTCACATTTTCAGGACTCAGCTTGCTATAGCCAATTAAAAAAATGGAAACCAGCAGTTTCAGGCTGACCACAAGACTCTCGGGTATGAGATATACGGGGCATATGCACAGATCTGCAGTTTAAACTAGGTCTCTGTGCTCTCTCCTCTTCTACGGACAAATGAACTGACTTCCAGACCATTAATATAAAGTGCAAGCCCTAATTTCATGTACAATTAACAGAGAATTAGACAAAATCTAATCTGAGCTGTGAAATAGAAAGCTGGTTGAGATCTAAGTATGTCTGACTGCTCTGAACAGCCATTACACAACCCATTCCTATTCCTTCACTCTGAAGAACTTGCCTGTCTCAATGATTTGGTTTCTGGTATGAAGGAAGGTGAATCTAGTTTCCTTCTTTTTTATATTGCTATTCTCATGTGACTGTGTGCATCTCCATTGGAGAGGATTGGACTGGAGCCATGTCACCAAATATCTAATGTGCTGTGCAGAGCCAGGCTTCCAGCACTTCTATGCAAAGTATCTTCTTAGGTAGCCCTAAGGAAGCAACTGACCCTTCCTGAGTCAGCCTACCTGACTGTCCCTGCAATACACTACATGTGAGCATGGAGCTAAAACATGGGTGGTAAGAAGGAATCCTTCCTGAATATGGAGGTCATCTTATTTGAGCTTTCATTTGGAAACTGCAAGTTACCAGTGTTAAAAATCATATATCTGGATTTAGTTCATCAGCACAATGGAGTCCTACCTTTCTGAAGGACATTTCCACTTGGGTATCTCCATTGAAGTTGAATTTGGCAATAGCATCTCCATATTCCAATACCTGCAATGGTGATGGCTTTTTGGGTTGAGCTTTCTCAGCTGGTGGAAGGAGCTGGAATGAACAAACAGAATCATATGAGTCACATATAAAAAGCCCATAAACTGGGCAGAAAAGAGTGGGCAAAGAGAACACCTGCAAGGAAAGCAGCTTACCTCTATGTATGATCTTGGGAAGATGCCAACTCTGCCATGGTGTTCACCTTCATACCAGTTCTGGTCAATCTGCTTGTAAATGTAAACAATATCTCCTTTTTGCAGAGGAAGCTCCCTGTTAACAACACAAGTGCTCCATAAGAACATCTCTGGAGAACAGATATGTTCTGTCCATCAATCCTGAAGTACCAAGGTCTGCATCAGCCCTATTGATAAAAATCATGCTCCACGCGAAGTGAAAGCTACATGTTGAGAATTACATCTGCCTCTCTTTTATTACAGGTGCTGGGGAGATGCTGTGTAAATCATCACATATAGAACGTATACAGAATATTCCCAGGACATTAGCAGCTGAGAAGAAAAACAGCAGATTCATCACTCAATTCTGTTCTTTCTTTCTTCTCTAGCAATATTAAAATAAGAGCTTCTCCAAGGTCATGCAGAGGGCCTTCTTGGCCTTCTCTTCACAACAGTGTCTCCCAAAAAGAATGAGTATTGCTGTGTTATTCACACAAGGCACTGCAACAGGGCACATGGTACTCCAGAAGCATCCACTGGTGTATCCACAGATGCCAGAGGAGGACTGACCACTCTGTAACCTTACAGGTCCTGAATCAGGAAAATCCTGAGTCAAGGGCACACCTTGACATGCTTAAAGTTAGACAACTGTTTAAGTCCCAGTGCTCAGCACAGTGAAAAGGATGCTGCTGTTCTACATATATATGTTGTTCTGACCACCTGTATGATAGATTTAATACCTGTACGGTAGTAAGCTACTGACTAATACAGTTCTTTCAGCTCCTAGATCAGAGCACAGCCAGGGATGTCGTGGAGAGGAATTCCTTCTATCTCCAGCATAAGGGCAGTGACACAGCTGCTGCCCAAAGGTCTCACCCAGCTGTTGTTCTTACAAGGTGTGTGGAAGAACATCAACCAGATCACTCTCCTATGGCTCAACTCACCCCCAGAGCAGAACATTAATTTGTTCCTGGGTTACAGATGCACTGAGAAAGAAGACATGTTCCTAAAAGTCCTTTAGAGACTATGACCTGTAAAATTCTTATTACTTTTCCCTGTCTTACTATGGACAGCTTCGGTTTGAGCTGCCCCCAAAACATGAATCCAATTCCATGACACTTAAAAAATGCTGCATCCTAGGGAAAAAAGCAGATTAAGAATACTCAAGGCAGTAGTAACGAGCTGTACTCACTTTAGCGTCTGTGCTTTAAAGTCAAACTTGGCTCTAGCAGGTCTCATCTAGAGATCCAAAAAAAAAAAAAAATCAACACATTAAAATTAATAATTATGGTTCTAACCCTCTTCTGAGGAAAAGCACCCAAACTCTTCTATAGCTAATACTAGTCTGGGGAAGAAATTGAATGCAGGTATTCTGCATTGTGTGCAACTGGTACTACAATGCAAACATGCTGGATGGGTCTCTCCCACCAAGGCAAAAAGTGCCAGCTTCTGTTATAACAGGACATGGATTTAACACCAATAAACTTTCAAATGTGGCAAACTCTGCTGAATGAAATCAGCTCCAGTAACTGCAGTTACTGGGGGCTCTAGGACCAAATTTTCCTTGATATGTGAATGGAAAAGCAAAATTTACTAACTGGGGAAAAGACCAGCAGGACTTTATTTAATGTGGTTCTTACGGATTATTACCTGGTCCTGCTGATTCCTGCAATGTGACCCATGTAGTCTGTATAAATTGGTAGGAAAGAGACAAAGGTGAGGAGGAAACATGAATAAATTGTGTGGCTAAAAAAATGTTTCCAGTGGCTACAATGCTGAAGGTGACACTGACAGCAGGCCTCTGCTTTAAAGATTGATTTACTTGGCTGATTTTCTAATGGCCACAAAATATTCAGACAATTTTAATGTAATTCTGGTAGCAGAGCACAAAATAAGAGCAGTTGCATTCATGTGGCACCAGAGCATCTGAAAGTACATACAGGGCAGACAAGTGTACTCCATCCATGCGGTGACCACCTCAAGCACCGCTGCAATGCAGCACCCCTGGGGAAATAGAACCACTGTCAAAAGCCCCAGCAAAAATCCCTAAAGCAGAAAAAGGCATTTAGCCAGGACACCTGAACTAGCATTCAGCCCTTAGGAAAAGTGTCTTGGACTCATGGGAAATGCATGTACTTCCTCCTTTGTCTCTTCCAGAAAGATCAACTGGGTCGTATGCAATGAAACATACCAAGACTTTTCCCAGTTGTTCCTGAAGGACATTAGGCACCTTTCAAGAGGAAAAGAAACAATCTATTTCTAAATAAAACTTCAAGACAGTGACATGGCCAGGATCAACAAGACATGAAGTTTCTAAGCATAAGGCACAGACAAGACAACAATGTAGCAATATGATGCAAAAGATGTAGAATGCCTTTGATTCACTAAAAGTAGCTGATCTTTAAAGGCATGCATCACAGGTGTGCACCAGCAATTCTCAGCAGCCATGCTTTAACATATGCAGCTTGGTAACAAGGTATCAATTAATTTACCAGGCACAAGAGTCAAAGCAGATCTAAATGAAGCCAGAGTGGGAAAGGGGAAGGTGGAAAAAACCCGAACGTTCTCTGAAGAGCTAATGTCGGCCTAAAGCACAACTTTGTGAGAGGCAAATATTGCTTTGGGTCAAGCAGCAGACTGAGGTAACTAAAACAGACCTCTGACCCAGATTTCCTCTTTGCTGTATCGTCTACATTTAGGAGGTCCCCAAATCGCTCATTAGTGATAAACTGATGGTGCGTTGGAATAACCCCTGTGTGCCTTCTAGCTGCAATATCTGCTTCTTCTTGCTCACGTTTAAGCCGTCTCTGGTCCTCTAAAAGTTTCTGCCATAAAATTGCATAAAATGGGCAGTAAATCATCTAGTTAAATGTATTCAAAAACCTGCCACAAATGTGACTTAAATAAAACTTCGGAGGTCCCAGCAAATAGCTAGACTTTTACAGTTCAACATAAATTACTGATTCTGCTAATTACACAATACCCTTTCATTTTGCAACCACAGAAAAGAAAACATCATTATGGCATAACTGAAATCCAGCTCAAACAGAGGATCTGATCCAAAGCTAATGGAAGTCAACAAGGAGTTTTTCTAAGGTCTGAAGGGGTCCTGGGAGTTTCTAAGAAGATTGCTGATAATGCAGATGGCTGATCCAAACACCCTTCAACCAATGAAGTTTCTCTCATTGACTTCCAAGAGACCTGAATCAGGTCCACAAAGTAAGTTTCAAGGCATCAAACTCCCCTGGGCTTCGCAAAGAGCTTGGGAGAGATCCTAACCACCTTCAGGTTTCACATCCTCCATACTTCCTTTGGTTTCATGTAATATACTTTGTAAAATAAATAAACCCAAATAGTTATTTTGGACTTCTGAAGTCTCTGGAACACTAAGGGAAATGTATATTCTTGAGCATCTGGGTAGAAGAATTCTTCCACCTTTTAGGGCTGACTGTAGGCTGAGGAGTTCAGCTCTGTGCCAATTTATTTGAAGCCAGTAGGTCTTAAGTGAATTCAGAATTTTGCTCTTACATGCCTTCTTGTGCTGGATTTCAGAAATGGGGGATTATCAACTGTTTCACAGGAGAAGACAGCAAAAAGAAATGTCACATAGGAATTAAGAGCAGGTTTACCGTCTTTCAAAGCACACATACACATTATCTGAACTCAGAAAGTCAACACTAAAAATGTGTCTTTCCCTCCCCACTCCCACAATGAAAATTAAATCCAGCTTCCTGGAAAGCAATCACTTTATAGGTTTTTTAACTCAGTGTGAATACAGTCAGTGCTGGAAAGTCTATGTGGTTTTCCTATTATTTTGGCTTTTCCCAGTGTTGTCCAGCCATTTTGGAAAGGACTTCTACATTCTGTCATCAACAACTCAAGACACCATAAAGAATTCTAGTTTGCACTGGGGGAGAACTTCACACTTTCCAATAGCTTAAAATATCTTACATTTGCTGTTCAAAACATAAGGATCCCCCACAAGAAAACACTGTTCTCACCAGTTTGATTAATACTGACTCAAGAGGCTTGCTCGGAGAACTATAAAACCTTAATTCACAGAATAACCATTTCATCTTTATCTGTCAGTACTGGGGAGTTGTACCACATCTCATACACATCTCCAATCTTTTTACAGTCTTTAAATGCCCCATATATAATTTTATGCAATTGATAATAACTATCAGGTTTATTTTAAACAAAAACTAATCTGGACTACACATTATACATTAAATCAGTGTCAGAAGTATTATTAAAATTAAAACATACTAGTTCCAGCTAGATTGCTCTTAACTTCCAATATACTTAGCTGTGGACACACCAGCTGTCCTCAAGTAAGGCTGAATGCTGTATTTGTTATCTATGCAGCCGCTACAACTGTTATTAGGTCATAAAGGAGGGCATTACCTCTTTATCATCATGCCGTCTGCGGATAATTTCTTCTGGAGTTTCCATGTAATCAACTGGTGCAAAATGCCTTGGTGATTCTGAATCTACTTCAAAACAACATAAGGAAGTTAAAATACAGATGGATTTATCTAGCATAACCAGAAAGGAAAAAAATAGATATTTTTAAACAATTTGTTTCCATTCTGACAATAAGGATTCTCAATTGCTGTTGACCAAATTGCCAATCAGATGCCCAATTATTTAGCCATTTTCATTTTTTTCCCTTTTGGGCTGTACTTGTGAACAAAAGTCAAAAACCATGGAGAAAATAACAGTACGGGAAAGCGTAAAGACATAGAAGGACTTTGTGAAGGAAAGATTCACTGCCATAAAAAGTATGATTTGGCATTTTACTGTTCAGAAAAATTTAATACACACACGCACACACGCACACACGCACACAACTAGACCTTGAGAAACTAATCCTTAAAGCAAATCATCTGGGTTTGTTTGGTATTCCCATGTGTGCAAATGATACAGGACTAGAAACATCTCATGTTGAGATTCTTGCATCCCCAGAGTTGCTTGAGAGACAAACTGAAACGGATGTGATTAGAAAGGCAGCGGAAATCGTTTCTCAGAAGTGCAGCTGTAAACATGTCCTGAACAAAAATGTCCAGCAAAACACGCAAAGGACGTTAGACACATGAGGGGAAAAACCAGAGAGTCAGGGAAGGCAAAGGTGGGGAGTAAAAATGCAAGGGTTGTGGAAGAAAAGGGGAGGGAAAAGGAAGCAAGAAGACATACGAAGGGACACTGGTAAAGAACACAAAAAGCCACCTCCTAGGTACGTCCCAAGTTCAGTTTGCGGGTTGTTGTTTGTGTCCAGGCTGTGACAGAGGACATATGGAACAGGGTTCGCATTGTTTAAGGAGTCAGGAGTGTCAGCCCGGCCCATGAAGCTATCTTGGCTAGATCCATTGGTGGGGAAGTAGCTAAGCCTCTCCACAATGTCATAGGAAGACAGGCGCATGGGGGCTAGAGGCCTGCTTCTGGTGGAGCACAGTTGGTGCTGGAAGTGGTGACTCTTGTCTCCTACACCTCCCTGCAGCTGTATAGGGTCATCTGGGCTCTCAGGGCTGGGTACTGCCAGGCTTCCCGGGCAGTCTAGGGGTGGAGTCCTGCGGGATTTGTGTTGGAAGGGCTTTTTCAATCGGAAGGGCAGCGGGCTCATTAGGTAGACATTTCTGGGGAGCACGTGTTTGTCCCCATAGACATCCCCTCTGGAATCAGGGCTCCTGGAGGCCTGCTGCTGCTCATGCCTTCGGATGGTAGTGAACCTGGTGTAGGAAGCTGGGCATGTGCCTTTGCATCTGTTGATTTTATGCTTCTGAGGCCCACTGAGGTTGCTGCTGCCACCACTGTCATTGGATGCATTTGAGAGGAGATCTATCTCATCCGTGCAAGCTGAAAGTGTGTCCATAGGGATGGCATCACTGACATCTGAAGCAGTGTCCTCCATGTTGCTGCAGGAGCGAGAGGATTTATCTGCCAAGCTGGTAGCATCCTTCTCTTCTTGGTGTGCTTTTGGCAAATCCAGAAGAAACTCTGCAGAGTAGGCTGAATTGAGGCAAGTTTTAGACTGGATAGAAGTGGTGAGTTTGTTTTGTCCAGTGGAAAAGTCAAGTGAAGGCATTGATCGGGATCTCTGGATCAGCTGCTCAAAGGCACTGATACGGGAGGAAACAGTATGTTTGGGAATCTGCTCTGAATCCTCTCTACTAAGGCTGTGCTCCATCCTGTCCTTTGCTTCGTTCTCAAACTGAGATGCAATATCCCTCACACTGCAGGAGGATACTGTGCTCAAATCAATTCTGGACCGGTTGATCTGGTGCATGTCTTTATACAGCATTGTAAACTCCATCCCATTCTTCTTGGAGGCAGGGAACAGGTAGCCTTTCCTAGAACTGGTGCCATACTCCTGCAGGCTCATGGTACTGCCAGATTTGATGGCATACTCCTCCTTCGACTTCATCAACATATTTTCTATGCTTTCCCCTATGTCTACCATAAAAGCTTTTTTATTATCAAACAAGGTAATGGAGCTACGAAGGTTTTCGCAGCTTTGAGCTTTCTCATGAGGCAGCAAGATACCCTTCTTGTCCTGCACAAGAACAGCTGGAGCTGCTAGTCTGGGTTTGAATTTAGAAGGGAGGATTTCAGTAATGCAGGCTTTTGCAGCTGATAAGGGCTTCTTATGTTTACATGCGTGACCTAACATACCGGTATGACTAGCGTTAAAGGTTCGGCTATTAACTGAAGAGGGTGCAGTCATATGAGCATTCCCACCTTTACGATCCACTGGTAAGCATGCAGAATAAAATAAATACAACCTGTTAGCTTAAGTGCTAGAAAGCTGTTGACAAAGGAGAAAGAACATGCTTGGATTTCATAAAATGCACTTTAAAGAAACAAAGTTTCAAACCAAAGAAAAGCAGGCAGAAACTGCACAACAAGCCACGCTTACAGGAGTAGGTGAAGTGCTGCTAACATCTCTAAAATGAGAGGTTTGGCCAGAAGCAGACCTGAAGCACTGTGAAGGTACCCTCCTAAAAAAGTGCTAGCACATCAGCTTCTAGGAAAGCTGCAGCACCATGGAAAAGGGCAGCTGAATTGTGGGCAGGATCAGGGTGTCAGCAAGAATGCAGGGGCACTAACATTACAAAAAATGGCTTTATACTAAGCTTGTAATCACACTTACTATGGTCTCATCACAGTGTTTGCCAAACAGTTTATTTCTGGGAGGAAGATGACAATTTGTGGCTGACTGCTAGCACATCCAGACCACAGCAGCTAGTGTTGCTTAAGAACAGCCTTCTTCAAGAGTCCCCATAGTAGGAATAAGCCAAGTGTCCTTCAAACACTGTGGTTGACCATATTTGCTTTAAAAATCAAAGAGTCAGACCAGGACACTACTATTTTTTTAAAATTCAGATCCAGTCTGGTTTCAGCTTAGACTGCAGTTTTTAGGTCAGTTTCTGTTTGAATTTAAACTTGGATGTCAAAATCACCATTCAGGTTCAATTGCAGTTTGGGAAATAATAACTGTTTGAACAGATTTTTTTGTTCAGACCCAGTTTGACTCCCTTATGTCAACCCTTCAGGCCTGACATAATGCTGAAAACAGCTGAAAGATGGAGACAGAGAGAGACCTTTTTGGTCTATTTTTAGGGAGAGCAGTTCAGAAAGCCAATGCATTCCTTCCTCAGTCCTCTCCCCATCTGAAGCCATTTTTAGGTTGAAGTTGGCTCAGGATATATTCCCCAATACAACTCCCTGATAGGAGTCAGGCTCTTCCTTGTCCTAATCTAGACAGTCCATGATGGGGGAAGGAAATGGGAAGAGATGCAGTGGTCCCTGCTGCCTCCCTGTCTCAGAATCTGACTGGCATTGCTGGTTCAGTGTCCCATGCATTCTTTGCACACCCCTGGCAGACAGGAGGCTCTGGAGCACACAGCTCCAGCTACATCAAGGTAGCCAGGCCAGCAGACATGGTGTGGCCTGCTGAGATACCACAGCAGGAAGAGCAGAAAGGGCAGGGAAGGGCTCTAGCATGGCAAGGTAATGGGAGCAGATGAATAACAAGGCCAGCCTAAGCAGCCTTGAGGAAGAATGTGAGGGTATGGGGTATGGTTGATGTGCTAGATGGAGTGAGCTTGTCCCTGTTGGAAAGAGGAACCTGGATCAGATAAAGGGGTCATGAAAATTATTGGCCAGTGTGGTCTAAGACAAAAATGGAGGGAAAACAGGGCATTGCAAAGAGGGAGAACAAGGAAACCTCAACTTGCTTGAGGACTATCAACCTTTCAGCAGCTTGCACCATTATCACCTATCTTTTGACACTGTGCAGAATGAAGAGGTTAGTGCCCTGACCATCTACCTTTTGTGGAAGCAGAGCTAGAAGGTCGCTTGAGGCCACTCAGCCCCTGGAATGGAATATCTCCACCTTCCAGCACACTCTTGTAAATCTGCCTTTCATTCTCCAAGCCAGTAGGGTCTGGTTCTGATTCCCTCTTCACTGCTTGGTAGTTGGGTGAATATGAAGAGCTGAAAAACACAAAAGAGGAGGGATACTAGTGAGTCACTTCTGTTTGCTGAGAGCTTCCAGCAGAGTAAGAGAAAACCACACTTGTGAACACAGAATAAACCAAGTACAAAGAATTGGTTCTGAATAAAGAACATGACATTTCAATAATGTTCTAGATTTGGCACTACCATAGCATTCCCCACCTGCGGAAACTCTCCCAGCTCAGTCCCACAGAAAACAGGTGGCAGAAAATCACTCCTTTATTTCAGAGATTAGTCAAGAGAGTCACAAAGCAGATGCACCATTTCTTTACAGACACAAATTCACTTGCTAGCTGGAAGTAGAACGAATAACTTTCAGCTCCCAGCCCTCTCTCCTTAAACACTAGCCATGCCTGTACCCTGCTTACAAAGCACAGCTGCTCAGGAGTTCACCCCAACCAATTCAGCTTCCCAGTTAACGCTATAGTTCATGACTCCCAGAGCAATTTCTGAATCCTGCTTGTGGGGGACTATGCAGAGAAGAAAGAGTATGGGGCTACTGACACTCCTGTTCAAAATACCAAAGAAATTCCCAGATGTACAGAGTTCTGCTCAGCTTTTCCTCAGGCTTCCACTACAGGGAATGAAAAACCCCAGTCTCTGGGTCTACCATGCAGATATATAAAACAAAAGGCTGTTAAAATGAGTACAATTTTAACTTCTTTGGCTTTTAAAGACTGAATATTTATCACAAATCCCTTTCCTCAGACAAGAATCTGAGTACAAGTATGCCCCTACATCTGATTTCTAGATTTCTCTCTAAAAAAAATATAAATAATTGACAGTGCTGTGATACAAATGGCCTTGCTAGATACAAAAGATGTACTGAGCAATTAGGCAGACAGTGTTTCTAAAAGCTAAACTCATCTGATACCAGCTTTTGCGCTGAACTGGGCTCTTCAGAATAAGATGCAGTTTCATACAGAGCTATTTTTGGGCCAAAGCATTACTGCTGGAAAGCTTGAAAAAATAAAAAAAGCATGGCATTTGCCAATTCATGGAAACATTTTGAAAGCCGGTGAACACTGTCATGTCCAGGAGTGATTCAAACTTATGTAAGCATGGAAATGCTTGTGGTTATGCCTGCTTTTTGTGGATAGATTTGTACATGCATCTGTTTATTTTGGATGCATGCTGTACTTATGGGAAAAAAGAAAGATTTCAGATACACCAGAGGACTGGCTACAGAGGTGAAATTACACAGCGTCTGGATCAAAGAGAAGGTTTTACTTTCTGGACAAGGAAAACCAGGTCATATGCAGTCTCATAAAATTACTTTCTGGAGTAAAAGCTCATGAAAATCACCACAAAAGAGAAAGGGAATACTGTCACTTTTTCAACCTAGGCAATGCTCAAACAGACCAAAAGCTACAGGGGATTTGTGTCTTATGGGGGTTATCCTGGTGCTTCTCTTTGTCAGGTTCCCTGACAGGGAAGCCCTGCCAGTTGCTGCAGGGAATAATGACTGCCCTGAAGTTCCTCACCTGGGAAGTAAAAGCATTTTAGCCTAGTTGTTAAAAACCAAAGAGCTAAAACTATCCACCCTTCAGAATACAGTTGGGGGAGAGCGAGGAGGCCTTTGGCAGAGCTCCTTTACCAGTTGCTCCCTTATTAGGGCCAAAGCAGGCTGCAACATCAGAATCAGGTAAACAGAGGGAAGAACAACACTGAAAAAAAAGCCAATAAACTCCAGGTATCTTTTCTCCCTGCTCTCTAAAGATGGATCAGTGAAGAATGTGCAACTCTCACACCAGGCCTCACTGTTTTGTCCCATTCCTAGACCATCCCTTCACTGGCTCAGGCACTAGCATGCCTGTGTGCTTTTGGTAGTGTCAGAAAGGCCACAGACAGTGCTGTTGTGGGAAGAAACCTTAGCAGTCCTTTGGAAAATATAAGCTTTTTATGTTAATCTCTGAGATTTTCACTTATCTTATTGCTCTCTCCCTACCAAAACAAAACAGTCATAGGAGCAAACAACAAAATACAGCAGTGTGCAAGTTTCTCAGCACAATGAGCACAAACAGAAGGTAACAGCGTTGAAAGAAGTACAAGAGACCTCTAAGGCATCCCCAGAGGGGTGGTGAAAATGTGATATTAATGGGTGTCTGGAAAAGAACATGCCTTTCCCAACAACCATCATGCAGAGGGCATCACTGTGCCTACAATGTTAAGCACTCAGTCCAATTACAAGGAGAAGCAGCTTCCCAGTAGGAGCTGGCTCCACAGCTCAAGTACCTTAGTACAGCTTAAGTAACTCAGTACAACTCAGCATCTTGATCTGGATTTGTTTTGTGTGTGTGTATCCTCTTTTAAAACAAACCAGCTCCATATGCAACTGATTTAGACAGAGTTTACTGCTTATTATGTATTCCTTCAGAAAAGCAAAGCCACATTGGAACTTTAGAAATCTAATTTAGATCTTTTTTTTCTATAGAGAAGTATCATTACTACTACCACTGTTCCCCTCCTGGAAGCTGGAAAACTACTTCCTTCCATCAATGGCACCCTCTTGATCTGGTGCACATAACTGGGAATATCTAACAGGAGCCAATCTACCATACATGTGTATCAGAAACAGAATTTGTTTATTCCACACAATGAAGTAACTTGCATAAAGTTACAATCAATTCACAAACTACATTATGATGGAGATTAAAAAAAACTCAACCAAGCAACCAACAACAAAAACAGACCTTAAAGCCATTGCCTAGCATAAACAGCAATTCTTATTTAGACAACAGAATGACTCATGTAATTACTTCAAAATTCACTCAAGATCAAAGAGCAGATACTGTACCTGGACTCATCTAAAGCACCTTTACAATTCTCATGATACACACATTTGTCTATATCCATCACCAAAAAATAAAGCCAACCCATTTCCAACACCCAAAACCCTGCCCTACATGCCCTCAGATGGTAAAAGAGACATTAAAAAACAATTGGAAAACTTACTAGGAAGAATGGTCTGTGGAAGTTTCCAGAGGAGTGACACCTGCTGTATTCTGCAAAAGTCCAAACGAAAGTCATTGGCACACACTCACACAAGGGGAGAAAGAGAAAGGCTTGCCTAAGTAATTTTCCATCTACTGCTTGAATATTAGCCTTTAGAAGACATTGAGGTTTAAGTCTAAATGAAATTTAAGCTGTCAACGTCTTTGCGGAAAAGTGACAATTTTTCCTGAGTTCCTTTAGGGCAGTGACAGGTTTTTAGCACAGCCAATGCCTTTTCGAAGAGCCTATTCTTTGTCTGCAAATGAGTCATTGTGAATAAAGCCAAAAGCAAGAAGAGATAACCAGCTGGGCCATGACCAGGAGACACATGCTCATAATTATTTCCCCAAGTTTTTTTCCCAACCGGTCACTGCCCGCCTTTGCTTTAAAGGTATATTACATTTCTGCAGCAAAATACTCCCCAGCGTTCAGAAAATAATACCAAAGCACTAACAAGTAAAGCAACGTTTCAATTCGGTTTCCTTACTTAAGAGAAGCAATGCCAGCTGCACAGGTTCAATTGCAAAAGCCAGTTCTTATCCGCTTGCTTTAAATCCATCTAACACTTCCTAGGCATACTATTTAAAAAATTGAAGGCAATTTTAGAAGAAATGCTCTATCTTGGTAGCTATCTGAGAATTCCTATGTAGAAAGAAAGAGCAGCTTTGCTCAGGTGCTGGGGAAAAGCCGCAGATAAAAAAAAAAAAAAACAAACAACGGAAAATAAAAAAACAAAAAAAGAAAAAAAGGAAATCAATCACAACAGAATAAAACAGAAAAAATGGCGTGTTACCAAAATTAATCTATTGCTTCATGGTTCGGGTCCTGCAGACCCTCAAAACCGCAGCTGCAGCTGACCTGCCCTAGAAGGCCCTGGCAAGGTGCAGCATAAGAAAAATTGTGTAAAATCTCTTGGGAATATCCAAATCACGGATAGGCATGAGCTTCTAGGAGAGAGCAGGGCTTGTATGAAGGGAGGGTAGACGGTAACACGCTTGAAAGGCACGAGATGATGACGTGACGCCAACCAAGAATTTTAAGCTGATTGCTGCTGCCTATTCATGTGAAAAATAGGGGTTTTTTTTTGCAGACACTGAACTCCAAATCCTAAAGGGAGATGTGAAGGGGAGGGAGAGGTTGGGCAGCTGAAAGGGAATGGGGGGATAGAGGAAATCACTGCAGATGTATCTGTATCTGAAATGGATTTCAAGCCGGATTCTCAGCATCATAATCTATTATTTCTGACAGCAACACAGCAAGCCATGCAGTCAGAACGGTCAGAACCATTATTTATCCCAACCTCATTTAATAATCATCCAGCAGTGAATAGATTAGAGCAGAGAGTCTGAAAACAGGGATTGGCAGCATGAAAAGAATAGGAAATACCTTCTGTGGCTTTTTATGTGGCGCTTTATAAAGCTTCTCCATTTTTTCTAAATCTGCCTCTAACTCAGTCTGGTAGAGGTAGAGGTCTTTTTCTAGATCAGTCTGGTTAAAGAAGGAGAAGAAGAATGGGAAAATAATGCTTAGGGTTAGGGGAAACCAAAGGAATGTTAATTACAAAAAAAAAAAAAAAAAAAAAAAAAAAACCCTTTAAAAAAAAAAAAAAAAAA
>NDXB01011691.1:0-10165 GCA_002631895.1 Agapornis roseicollis | reverse complement strand
TTTAAAAAAGGAAGGGAAAAAAAAGGGCCTTTGAAAAAAAAAAAAAAAAAAAAGACCAGAGCATCTTTCCCCCCTCACACCAGACTATGAATACATACCAGGTAAACAAATGGCTGAATTTCCAGTGGTGGCATTGTGGGGCAATGAGAATGCAGAGTTGTTATTCTTTATTTCACTCATTTGAGGGTTTGCTTTTGGAGGATTTTGGTGGAAAGAGTGGGACATGTTGAAGTTTGGGAACTAGTTATTTAATATTAATCCTATAAGTGAAGGTGTCAGTTTCCAAATAGGATTTTCCTGTTTGCATGCACACATGCACATATTCAAAGTGAAAGACCTTTGTCCTGACACTCCTATCCAAATGCCATGTTAATACCTTTGTTTCACCAGATATGCACCTCTCACTAATATGCTTAAAAAGACTTTATTCTTACTTCATGAAATCAGAATACATCTGCTGTTTCCAAACAAAAATAACCTGTTGGCTGGCATTTGGACAGCCACTCTGTGGATGCAAATAGTAAATACCTATTTCTTATCCATCAAATCAGCAAATGCAGGAGTGTAAATGGTGTTGTAAAGATTTAGGTCTAAGTTTTAGAGCAAGGAACTGAAGGGAAGGAGGTGAGAAGACAGAATACACACCCCTTTTTCCAGCCCCTTGCTTCTCCATTTATAGCAAAGAGTTTACTCAGTGCTGTCTCAGGAAGGGCTGGGAGAAAGTCCCTGTGTGTGTGATCCCACAATCACAGCAGATGACAACAAAGCTCTAGACTGACCGAATGTCAAGTTTCACAGATGGGCTCCATGGAGCTGCACAGCCACGGGTCAGGAGGAAGGAGTGCGTGGTGATTTGGTCTCAGCAGCACAATGCAAAAGCATCCATACTGCAGAGACTATCTACCTGTTTGAAGGGCACATGTATGTCCATGGAGTTGCCCAGAAATGCATCTGGGGTGTTGGTCCAGGAAAGTGTTGCTTCAGCTGCAAAAAGCACATATGCCTTCTACAGTGGGGAGAGCCCCATCCTGGCCATTTAATGGCTTTGGAAAACTACACCCACAGACTTAGGAGAATCCTTACGAGAATCTTCTTACTATGGGTGTTTCCCATCCATGTCACATAGCTACAAATAAAGTCAGAAAGCCAGGGGAAGCCATGCCTGTAGAAGCATGCCTATAGAAGTACACCTTATCTCCAGCAGTGGGAAAAAAAGTTGGAACAAACAGAATCTTTGAAAACCCCAGGCACTGGTAAACATCAGTTTAAACTGTCTGGTTCGGCATGAGACTTAGCCACCAGCTGGTCATAAAAATCTTGCCCTCTCCTGATCAGAGTGAGCAAAACTACAAAACGAATGCTCCTTTGGCTGTGGTAAAGAAGCTCAGAGGGAGCTTTGCTAACTATAGAAGTCTGAGATGGCATCCTCAATTTAAGTGCTTGATGCCAAAGTACAGAATACTACATTCATAGTGATCAGGGAGCATGGTTGTATGGCTTTGGAGCTAGGGCAAGTTGACATGATGGATTGTTGGTGTAGCCTGACATGCTCTCTTCTGAAGCAAGGCTAAGTCTGCATGACTAAAAGCGCAAATGCACACTTCTAGAGGAATACATACACTTCTAGAGGAATACATATACCCTCACTCCTAGAAAGGCCCAAGAGCATAAATATTCACCTTTCTCTGACATGTCTTCCACTAACTTACACTAACTTGAAGGATCATGGAGATGCAAACATTCATTAATTTCAAGAGCACAGGGTGATTAATTACACAGCAGCAAAGAGAACCAGGTTTCTTCTCACTTCATGGAAATCTTAAACTGTGACAACTTATGAAGAGTTAAATATTTACACTGATATCACTTCAAAGCCCCAGTGAGGTCAGTTTTACCTGACTTCTGCTGCCTAAAAGTCAGGGGGTTTAATTTCAAACACAGCTGAAGCTCCTTCTTTGACTTAGGATGGAAGACTCATAACTATAATACATAGCTTTGACAACATGGACTACCATACAGCCCCTGTGCAAGTTTGATTTTCAGCAAAAATTACACTATTTCTATGATGTGATCAGACTGGACACCCAATCTCAGGCAGCTACGTTCTGTGCAGAGGAATTTTGTCACTTCCATAAGAACAAAGGCAAGATTTAAAGAAAACCTGTTCTCTGGTGTCCATGTGCAGTTGCAGTTGCTAGCACTGAATTTAAAAATGTAATTCTGTTTTGCTGTACATGCAGGGAAATCTCAGTAGCACTCAAAAAATGGTGTGTGTGGGCAATTGATGACTGACCTCCAGGAGAAGGGAGAAACAACCACTATACTTGAGTAGATGTAAGAGGCTGATACTGCCCCTCTGGTGCAGTAAAAGTAGCTGATTAAACAGTATTTAATAATGAAGTTAACAGTGTTTAACAGTAAAAACCAGGCCATAAAATGCTTTAAATTCACATATTTTCCAGTAGCCATGACCACTGTTGTGTTCTCTCCATCAAAACGTCCTTTGTCCTATTGAATAATTAAGCTTTACTTCATCTTTTCCAGAGTGGAAAATCAAGGCTTTTTTCTCTCTCTCTTTTTTTTTTTTTCTCCTTTCCCCACACAGAGCAACACATTTGTAAAGAAAGCACACTGTTCTCAGACTCTTTTGCTTTCAGGGAATAGCAAGGGCTATTCAACACAGACTGACGCACCCCATTTAGGCAATGGGGAGCTATATGCATAAGGAAATGAGCAGGAAACAGGGTCATGATCTGTTTATGGATAGCTGGAAATTACTGACCTACAGTTTACAAGCCAAGGCCAGGAACAAATGAGCAATTCGCCTTGACTTAAAGCCACCTATCAGCCATCCAAGATCTTGTCAGGCAGAGGGAGAATAAGGGCTTTGAACTAGGCCTTTCAGTAATGACAACAAGGCATTACTTCTACACATTAACAACAAAAATGCAGTTTGAACTATGGTGTGTGAAAAAATATTGCCTTATTGATACATATGGCTGGAAGGTGGGGAATGTCTCTAAATGACAAAAAAAACCTAAAATGGTCACAGAACAGCTGCTTTGCATTAGTACCAGAGTGATATTATGAACAGTCACATTTTTAAGTAAGTGAGGCAACTGTTCCAGGTTTAAGGCCTATCAAAAGAATGTGACAATCATTAAAAAAAGGAGGGAAGGGGAGGGGGCAAAAAGAAAAAAAAAGGCAGGTTGACCTCATTGGTCATCGCAACTATCAAACTTACCGGTTTCCCAAACTCCAATTCCGAAAAGAACTTATACCAAGGTTCATTCTTTAAATCTATCTCTTCTGGGCTTATATCCCGAGTCTAAAGGAGTTGGTGATAGGGGAATGGAAGAAAGAGAAGGATAACATTATGCAAAGAATACACGGAAAGGGACTGTTAGAGATGCAGATTCCAAGCTTCCCATTCTAAAATGTAGATATTTTGCCTTGTAATTTGGAATTTCTGTAGCACCTCTCTCACAAAGGCCATGAACCTCTTTGCCAACATCAGTTAAGCCTAACGGCATCATTGTGATCAACATGAATATGAATGAATTGCATTTTACAGATCAGGAGACCCACATAGAGAAAGATAATGCTGCTTGCCCAGAGTCACAGGGAGACTCAATGGAAGAGCTGGGAGTCAAACAGTCTCTCAGTCCTACTGTCAGACACTCCATTGAGTCCAAAGCTGCATGTACTTAGAAATTTTTGTTTGATCTTCATTTGGTTAAAAATAGAGATTCAGTGAGACCTCAATCAAATACTGCATCTTTAACAGCACATGAGTATGTGAGAAACCCTGTTCTATACCCTGCAAACAGAGTGAATGGTGATTTTCTGAATCAAAGGAGACAAGTCAGAAAGAGCGCATCCTTGAAAGATCTCTGAAGGGACGGATAGAGAGACAATATTACTTGTTTCTTCACAAATAAATGTTAGAGAATTAGACAAAACTACAAAGAAGGAAAAACCAGACAGGACAGAAAGCAGTACAGTTGAAAAGTAAGTTCCCTTTTGTTCACACAATCTCTTTTAATGAAACAAAGAAAGTTGAAATAGCTGTAGCTGTTTAAAAACATTACTGGTGAGATAAGAGAATAAAGTCCACTGCTGAGGGTTATGAGGTGCCACCCTCATAAAGACACCTAGTGAACTCGTGCATTTCAGTGTACCTAGTCTTAGACATAATGGATCTCTGTGCATTAAAAATATAAATACATTATGTCTGATATGCCAGTGTGATTCCAAGTGCTCTATTACCACAAGCAGTGAGCCACACACATGCACAGAGAGTCAACACAAAGTGTCTTGATGCAAATCATCCTGTGATGAGGTTACTGAGACAGCGGGGAGTTCCCAACAGTGCTGGGCTTTGCAAGGTGTCCCAGACTCTGACACAGCCATTAGACATTACAACAAACGCCCTAGGACAAGAGCTCATGAGTGATCTGAAGGAGAAGCAATGCTTCAATATTAAAGATAAATCATTACATCTTGCTCATTCTCCAGTGGTCTGAGGAATATTTGACTATTTCTTAAAGGCACAATAGAAGCGATACCTCTATTTTCTTCGTTATTGCACTCCAACCAGAAGTACTCATCTTGTTAAATAACTGCCTTTGCATGGAAAGAAAGCCCACTGACAATAACGGGAGGTTCTTCATTGCTCTGAAGAGGTTTTAGATTGAAATTCTGATAGTCATGGGTGTGATTGCAACATGGGTGTGATCTGTGATATCAAATCTCCTGCAACCTCCTTGAACGATCTAGTTGCTAGTCACTGTATTAGTGTTGTATTTAATGAGACTGATAGAAACCATGAAGCCACTTCTTCAGGACCTCCTTTCTTCCGTGATCAATGGCTTGAAATTAAAGCTCAAAAAATAACATTAGAAGTAACACATTCTTCCTGTCTTTGATGAGCTTTGTACAATTTTTCTCAACTCTGTTGACAATGGTCCTTCAAATTAACACCTATATAGAACAATTATATCTTCCTGTACCGTTTCTAGCACCTATACACTTATACCATTGAAGGACACCTTGAGTGAGCTGTGGTGATTTACGCAGGACTGGCTAGGAGGTTAGCACCGTTTCTCTGCTCTCTGCCCTACCCCTTGCCAAGAATTCTCAGCCAAGCCTGCAGAACGAGACTTTTGTATGTCCCCTAGCAGTTCTTACTGATTCAAACTGGAATTGGTAAAACCTCACTTAGTACTTCAGGTTACACACCAGCATAGCTGGAGAGCCAGCTCACATTAAGATTTGCCACAAAGATCTGTCACAGAAGTAGTGAAATCCAGCTGAGGAAAAAAACAGCCCTAGAGAGATGGCCATGCCCTAATGCACCTCAGAGGCATCCCCTGAGGTACATTACAGGCACTCTGAACATTAGGCGTTAGGTGTTTAAATCCTCAGAGGAACACAAAAACTGAACCAGCCTGCTTTGTTGCGTAATGTATTCAACCCTGCTGCACCAACTAACACTGCGCAATAGAAAAAGCACAGCTGGCAAAACAGCTGCTGAACAGGTCATAGTATCAAACATGGCTTAAAAACTAGGGTTAGTGATCCATACTTAACACAGAAAACAAAACACGTCAAAAAGCAAAGAAGTCTCTCAATTCCCCTGGATCTTGCTTTAAAGAGAACAAAAATGTTAGAAAGTTATTAAAAACAAAAAACCGTTATTAAACAAAATATACAGGAAATATATCATGAGCATTGCAATTTAAGCATAAGGAATCCTACCTAAATGGAACTGAACAAGCACTTGAGGAGTATTTTACAATCACAGGATAAAGGCACACCATAGTATAAAAGAAATATTACCATCTTTTCATTATTCAGAACTGAAGACTTTCCTGGCTGATAGTCATAAATGCTCCTGGGCTCTGCACGGTATTTTCTGGTGTCCACCTTCTTGTCTGGAGGCTCCCAGTCAGTCCTGAGGAAAGAAAGATCAGTTAACCCAAAACACTGTGGCTTCCATGGAGATAAGCACTTCTTTTTGACGGGCACCTTTCCCTGTTAATCTATTAAACAGAGTACTTTACTGTTACTCTGTTATTTTACTGTTACCCTGTTAAACAGAGTACTTGTTTTCATCTAGGAAAGAAGCCTGCTGCAAAAGGAATAGTTCAGATAGGGCTCCAGGTGTATATTTGTCTATCTATAGTACTTTTGTACAGCTCAACTGCTGAAACCACTGCAGCAGAGGGTTGTAATTTTTTTTTTTTGCAAGTACTTTCAATAAACTTCCAGGCTTCCATATCTTTCCTCATTAGAATTAGCTTAGTGATGGGCTTCAACTAAGCTCACAAATATGAATATGTCCAAACTGAGCAGAACTCAGATTAAATCTCTTTTGCTAAACGTCTTCATTTTACCCACATCACTGATTACCTGAGTAATTACCTATTAGGGGCCACACTGGGGTCCAAGAGGGATTCTTTTCTAGAGATATGAACAAATCATCTCAGGCTAGTATATCTAAAGATGGCTCAGAACAGTCTATCGACTACCCAAACCACTATAATTTTGTGCAGTGTCCACATTAGCACAGTTCAGACAGCAGTAGTCACAAGGTATTCAGGGGCCATATCCTACAATGTTCAGCTCCTCTGAAAAGGAATATAGAAAGGAATAATAGGAACAGGGAATATAAGGAAGGAATAAAGGAATATTGGATAATAAGAAGCACTAATTTTTGAAATCTTTTCACTTGAAAGAGTTTTCTCAGAAGGTCAAAGCACAATGCCTTCAATTCCTGCATAAGGAAGACATGTTTTATCAACAGACACTGCCTCCTGATCCAGTGGCTTGACTGAATTAGCAATCTCAAATTACAGCATTGCTCATTTTAGGCAGCAATTTTCTTAAAGTGAAAAACATTAAGAACATGTGGAAATTGGTGAGGGAAAAAAGATCAGAAAACAGAAAAGAAACATCAGAAATGACACTACTACCAAGAACCTACTTCTAATAAAGTTCACATGAGTGAGACTCCTCAGAAATTGAAAATGTAACAAAACTTTTACCAAGCCTCAACATAAATCCAAGTTTTACTTCTTCACAATTACTGCTACTTGCTTGTATTTTGAGTTGCCTTTAGAGTGTCACACTGAGGTTCCACTGTGCCTCTGTTGTAGGCACTGTATCAGCACAACACCCAGGGAAGCACTCCTCATCCAGGCACCCTCAATTATGCAACAGACTGGGGGATGCCTGGTAAAAAAACAGTACATACAAAATGGAGGATTGCGATGTGACAATGAAGGAATTCACTGCTAGCTAGTAGAAGAATCTGAGACAAAACCACATCTCCACTTCCTCAAAAGACGTTTAAATGGAGTTGTGGACCTAAAGCTTCCACCTTTGTTCCCTTCCCATTCACAGCTCTCAGAGATTCTTCCACTACTGAAGTTCAGGTCACCTTTCTGGGCTTGATTTCAATGATGAAGTACGGTTTGGCAGTGGCAAAGTGGCAGACCTCTTAACAACCTTCTCTGAATCAATATTGTCCATCTCACTCTTGGAGCGGGGAACTGAAAGCTGGGTTCTACCTGTAGGATGAGAAATATACGAGCATTGGGGAACTGGATAAGAGCCAAATAAATACATGGTTTACATGCACTTTCTATTTGACAGATTACACAAGAAATGAGAAGTACTTACTGTCCTCAGAATAGGAATAACGAGGAGAGTATGAATCAGAATCTTCATCTGAAAGACATAAGCATTTTGCAAGTGAGCTGAAAAAGCCCCAAAGAAGCAACAGAGACTCTTCTCATTTCTTCTACTAAAACAATGGTCATAATTTGTGTGATAAACCAAATACTTACCACAGGGAGAGGATCCTAAAAAAGAAAATTCCAATGAGGTTTAATTTGCATTTAAATGTAATTCCTAGGTTATTCGTAAATATGAATTATTACTTACACTAATACCTTTTTCTAGGCTCTCAAAGCACTTCAGAGAACAATCACTTTTTCTCACAAAACCCTACAGCAAGGATTATTAGGCCCACTTTATCAAAAGCTGAAAAGTAAATAGAGTATCTAAAAGCCGTAATATACACCAAAAATAATTCATTATGTGCTGGACATAGTGAAGAACTGAGAAGTCCTGCTCCCAATCACATATGATAACCACTAGGACATCGTTGTTGTATTAACTTATACACCAAGTTGAAGTCTGTTCTCTGACTCAGATTATTTTTTAAGCACAGATAATATTCCTAGCATGAGACAGACATGTATACTTGCACCAACAGACTATCCTTGTTCTGAAGAACTTACTTTTAAATAGGAAAGACATGTCTATAGTATGCAATAGAAATATTCAAGTAGCTCTAAAAGAACTAGTAATGACATCAGTGTAACAGTGGTGCAGTCTGGCCCCCAAGCTGAACAACCTTTTCTCTTTGACAGTGAAAGTATTACACTGCATCAACACAGCAACGTCACTCCCAGGACACAGTGTCACCTTGGGATATGGAATCACAAACTGCCTTATTCAACGGTAACATGGTACTGTAGTGCACAAAGCATACGTGCCCAAAAAGAAGGCAGGAGGATGGCAGCATTACCACCCCTCACTCTATAGGTGATGGACAGAGAGACTTTGATGGGATCTTTCCACTATCTTCAACAGGCTTTAGAATGAATCCTCAATGAATTGGAGGTAGTAGCAGGGGAAGTTGGGATCAGACCTGGAAACTGGAGCCACAGCCCGATCAACTTTCCATTATGAGGAGGGCTCAAACTTGCAGGGATGTGTAGATGAGACATCTACAGGACTGCCAAGGCAAATGCAGGAAAGTACAATGCAATGACTGCAAGAACTGTGAACCAATGCTTTTGTTAAGAAACCACCAAAAGTGAGAGAGAGAGAGAGAGAGAAACAAAATAGATGAAGCCAGAATAAACTAAATAAGAAAAGAACATACTAAAAAACTTCTGTGAATTTACTGATGCTGATCAACAGACTGAAACAATTTCTAGATAGATATTCCCTCAAGGAGGACATCAATCAGCTGTTACAGCCACTCTCATCTGCTGGAAAAAACAATCTTGCTAACACAACTGACCTGAAACTGCACTCCAGCCTTGATCAAACCTTTCAGGAAGGCTCAAATAAGTCTTCACTTTTAGCTCCTCTTTTGGCGAATGAATTACAATGTCTAAGTTCTAAACAGATGGTTATTGACTCTAGTGTGTTTATCATAACCCTCAGGTTAAAAAAAAGTGAAGGTCAATTTTCAGACCAATTACAACATTTTAAGCCTAAGAAAGGAAACAAATATTTATTTGATGTTGTTACACGGAATTGTTCACAAAATTCACTGGTATTCCTTTATAAAAGTTGTGCTTATTCAGACAGCAAACTACTTCGTAAATCAGAAAACTCAAATAGAGATGAACCAATGTCCCAAACTATCTTCACAGCCATTCACCTATCTTAGCCCTTTTTAGTGTTGGTGATCAATGAAAATACTGATTTACTTGAAGAGAAATATCAATATTCATTATAGGTTATAATTCAGATAGAAAAATCACACTATGAAAAATTCACTTCAGCTAAGTGCTATTTTCCAGTTGCTAATATTCAAATATCTACAATAATATGGAAAACAGGTATGCTTCGTCTTCAAGTATTTTATGAAGAATGTTGACATCTCTTTTCATAGCGAGTACTACTGACACACAGAAATCTGGAATGATTCAATAAAGATTAAAGAATGAACCAGAAATAAGAATTATTTCTCTGAGCTGCATTCTATCAATGGGACCCTCCCTAATGGAGCAGGGTCTCACCAGTTTGTAATTTCAAAATCTGATCACTAGAAGAAGAAGAGGAGACTGTTCCCCTGTAGTTCATTGAGAATCTTCAGGAGGTTGCTTTTGTTTTTTTCATGGGTTGGCCATATTTTTTACGTTTCTAGAGAGACTGCAGATTTTTTAGAGGAGAGCCTAAATCTTGATGTTTCTTGGAGATCCTATACATCAATGCTCTGACCACACCACCCAAGTCTTGGAAGGCAGATGCAAGGACTGGGAGAATGAAGACCTTGGGCCCACTGTAGGAGAGCATCTGGTTCAAGACCATCTTAAGAACCTCAGTGTGCACAAGTCCATGGGACCTGATGAAATCC
>NDXB01011688.1:144053-179442 GCA_002631895.1 Agapornis roseicollis | reverse complement strand
GTTGTACGACTGCAGCAGCGTCTCCTTGCTCTGCGGCAGCGCGCGCGCCTGCGACATTACGCATCCCCCCGCGCCGCGCCCCGCCCCGCCTGCCGCCGTCCTCTCGCGAGACGTCGCGCCCCGTAGATATTTCCCGGCAGGCTCTGCTCGCCCTTTCTCTTTCGCCGCCCAAGATGGTGAGCGGCCGTGGGGGCAGGGCTCGGCNGATATTTCCCGGCAGGCTCTGCTCGCCCTTTCTCTTTCGCCGCCCAAGATGGTGAGCGGCCGTGGGGGCAGGGCAGGGCTCGGCTCATCCGCCGCCATCCGCCGCTGTCCGCCGCCGTCCGCCGCCGTCGGTGCGCCGCGGCCCGGCGGGGAGGACCGCGCGGGTGCTCGGTAGCCTGGCGAGGGGGGTGGAGCGGTGCTCGTGCCCGGTTTGCGGTAAGCGGGGCTGGGCCGGGGAAGGCCCAGTCTGGGCCTCCTCGCCCGCAGCGGAGTGCAGGGACTCGGGACTCCTCCCTGCTCGGGCCGCACCGTTTCTCCCCGTGTGTGGCTGACTCCGGGCTCGCTGGGCAGGAAATCACGGTGGGGCTTTGGGGAGCGCAGGACTGCGGAACGCCAGTGGCGAGGGGCCCAGCACGCGGGTTTAAACGGTGGCGCTCGCAGGGAAGCTCGTAAACCTTTTGAAGCCAAAGAGAAAGGTTTGCTCTCTGGAAGGATAGGGCTGGGCTGGAGGCTGCGGGGCTGGAGAAATGCGTTTCCTGAGGACTGAAAGCTCTTGAGTACACAAGTGTTGGGAGCAAAAGAAGAAAGGGTGTGTTTGTTTCTTGCAGCCGAAAGGAAAGAAGGCAAAGGGCAAGAAGGTGGCACCAGCCCCTGCTGTAGTCAAGAAGCAGGAGGCCAAAAAAGTTGTCAATCCCCTCTTTGAGAAGAGGCCCAAGAACTTTGGCATTGGTGAGTGTTTGGGCTACTCTCTCAACAGGTGTTTTGTTAATAAATGTCGAAGTCGTAAACAGGCATGTACTGTAATAAAGGTCTGGAGGGGAGATGATGATAAAGGCACTTTGCTGCCAGCTGTTAAGTGCTGCCCTTCATTAGGGCAATTATGCGATGGGTGGTTCTGGCCAATGTGCTATTTCATGTACTGCCTGGATTAATTCCATGGTTCTGTTGTGATTAAGCTTTCCATTTGCATGTGGTATGGTAACTCAGTTCAAACTTCGGTAGTGCCATCTTTGTACGGTGTGCAGATGATGTAAAAGAATATTTGCTATCTGAATGATAGTGCTGACATATTACCACCAAGATCTCTGATGCACTCGTTCCTGTTCCATGCTGTTGCTCTATGGCTGTGGAAAAGCTGTGCATTAAAGGGTCTGTGTTTCCAGGACAGGATATCCAGCCAAAGCGAGACCTCACGCGTTTTGTGAAATGGCCGCGCTACATCCGGCTGCAGCGCCAAAGGTCCATCCTTTACAAGCGTTTGAAGGTGCCTCCTGCCATTAACCAGTTCACTCAGGCTTTGGACCGCCAGACAGGTAAGGATGTGCTATGTGCAGTTGTCTTGACCTGGGTTGTTGATGGGATGCACTTCAGAGGAGGAAAGAAACTGAAATAAGACGTAACTAAGGTAAGCTGGGGAGAATCTTTGGAAGCATTTTAGGGAGGCTTTAATAGTGATAAAGGTAATGTCATACCAAGCTGCAGTCTAAATTTGCTGGCTTAAGTCTTGATGGTTGCTGTGTACCTTGAAAAGGGATATAGAAAATACCAAAGCTCCCACTTCAGGATGCAAACCCAGGGTTATCTCAACTGCATGTTTCCATCAGAGGCCATTCTTCTAGCTTGCTGCAGAACCACCTGCAGTTCTTCATCTGAGTAAACATGTAGTTTGAGCAATGTGTGGGTATACAGGTCTTGGGGGAATGCTGGCATCCTGCAGGCCAAACATTGAAACGGGGCTTCAGTGTCTTGTGTGAACTTTACTTCTGAAGTAGTTTCTTCCAGGTGCTAGTGCCTATGCAAGAAATATCTGACCTATGTAGAGCAATTTCTTCATAGAAGTTGCTTGCTTTAAAGGAGAAAGTGCACCACATTGAACTGTAATTGCTGAAGGGGACCACAGGCATTTCCTTACCCAAAGGGTGAAGGAAGGAGCTCATTGTCAGCAGAGGTGCATGTAGAGGTAAATAGGTGCTCTGGAGGTGCTTGACTCTTGCACTGTGCAGATGATGCTGACCTTTTGCTGTCTAAATACACTTGATGACAGCTACCAAGATCATTGATGCACTTCAGTATTTTAGAAAGTAATGCTTAGCTTTTCTGGCCATGCAGCTGACCAGTGGATGTTCTCTTCCAGCTACGCAGCTGCTGAAGCTGGCACACAAATATAGGCCAGAAAGCAAGCAAGAGAAGAAGCAGAGGCTGCTGGCTCGTGCTGAGCAGAAAGCTGCAGGAAAGGGAGATGCTCCGACTAAGCGGCCACCAGTTCTCCGAGCAGGTAACTTTGTACATGGACTTGAGACTCTGAAAAGAGTCTCTGCTTCAGCCAGGCAGGACTGGACAAGCTATTGCAATGATGTATGAATTTCTTCACCTGACCTCAAAGTGAAGAGCAAAATAGACGAGCTTTTTAACCCTGAGCTTTAGCAGATTGTCCAGGGAATATCTTCTCAGTGGATGTGGAAAGTTCTTGTAACTTTTGTAATGAATCTGGTATGGAGCCTGAGCTGGTTCTATGAGGCTGACGTGAAAACTCTGAAAAATGGACTGAGTGAAATCAAAGCTTACCTATTCCTTGTTTTTCAGGTATTAACAGTGTCACAACTCTAGTGGAGAACAAGAAGGCTCAGCTTGTAGTTATTGCCCACGATGTAGACCCCATTGAGGTATGTGTACTCACCTAGTACATCTTACAGGCTACCCATGTAACCCAGGCTGAGATCAGAACTGGACTTGGGGTGACAGTGCATTTTAGAACAAGCCTAACCTACTTTGTAAAAGGGGAGTGCATAAAAATATATTTAACAGCACTGGAATGCATATGCATGTTTGTAGTTGTCCTGATGTTACAATGAGGCTTGGGCCTTGCAGTGATGTGTGAATTTCTTCACCTGAAATAATAGTGAAGAGCAAAACGAGCTTTTTAACCCTGAGCAATTGCCACAGCCCAGGCTGATCCAAAGGACAGACAGATGTTCTCCCTTAGTTCTACAGCATGTTCCTTTTCTTTTTAGCTGGTGGTCTTCTTGCCAGCCCTGTGCCGCAAGATGGGAGTACCATATTGCATCATCAAGGGCAAAGCCAGACTGGGGCGATTGGTCCACAGGAAAACGTGTACCTCTATTGCTTTCACCCAAGTTAACCCGTAAGTGTTCTGTGATCTGAAGTGATTGTCTGTGGTTGAAAGTAGACTGTCCGTAGGCCCAGGCTCTAGGGCAGCTGGATAGCAAACCTGTGTCTGTCTAGTATAAAATAGTAAACCTAAAATACTACCTCTGTAACATCTAATACATACATCCTGTTGTCTGAAGAACGTTATTGGACCTTGAAAATACAGATTATTTTGGTTTACCAAAATGAACGGTTATTCTGAAAATACATAGGTGGAACTACTAACCTTAACCTGAGCAGTGCAGATTCCTGAATTATTGTTAGGTGGAGTGGTTAAGTCTTTGCAAATGATGCTTAACCTGAAAAACCACATTGCTACTATGAGCTTTAAATACTGAGGCAAATGATTTACAGAAAGTGTTAAATTGAGGCTCTAAAGGAACTCGAATTGTCACCAACAGGGAAGATAAGGGAGCCCTTGCAAAGCTGGTGGAGGCTGTCAAGACTAACTACAATGACAGATACGATGAGGTAAGATTCTCTGTGCTGCTAGCCTTCTCCTTACACTGTTAACATCCCAAAAGCTTCCTAGTGAAATGCAGATTATTTCAGACATCGCGACATCAACTTAAAGCCTGTTTGGTGTGTTGTACCAGGATTTGCTTATGATGTATGCAGATTCTTTGCCTCAGAGCAGGGTAAACATGAATACTGTCACCAAGTTAGAAGTCAATAGAGCTATCACAGGGCTAGGATTGTAGTGAGGGCAGCAGCTTCCGCTGGGCTTGACTCCATCCCAAATCCAGAAATTACATGATGGCTGAATCCAGCACCATTCTTGGGAAAGACTTTAGTATTTCTGTGCTGCCCAGAAATTCAGTTCACTGCTTGAAATGTGTAAGACATCCTAGTTGAGGGGGCTGTTGTGTTTGTGCAAAAAGGAGTGGAACTGAGCAGGTCGGTTGAATGGTGCAGTAAGAGGTATTGAGGTATCTTAACTTGTTCTCACTTCTTTGCAGATCCGGCGTCACTGGGGTGGTAACGTCTTGGGTCCAAAATCGGTGGCTCGCATTGCTAAGCTTGAAAAAGCAAAGGCTAAAGAACTGGCTACTAAGCTGGGTTAAAGATGTACTGGATGGCTACATGTTTTCTGTACATAAAAAGAATAAACATTCAAAGATTCAGTCTTGGTGGCCTTTGTTAATGGCAGTGTTCCAGGCTGTGGGTAATAGCACAGTGGCTTTGCCTTACTTCTGTTTGCCTTCATCAAATGCTGAATAGGGCCACATAACAGCAGTATGGAGCAGGTACTTGGAACAATTGCTCTTTACTAGTCTTTAACACACAGTTCATCTACAGCAGCTCTGCTGCATGTTACTCTCTGACCATACAGTTGAATATGCTGGGCATCTTTTGGCTTTAAGCCTAGCCTGCATATGCAAGTGTGTCTCAATTGAAAATTGGTGCAGGACATCTCCATTAGTACTTAGTATTGGGTTATACTATGTGTGATAAAGGGTGATACTTCATTTTAGCAGACGAACCACGTAAGACAGCTCATATGGGGAGGTGTCTCATGCCTCTGTTAGGGCAGGAACGGCCAGGGAGGGCAGGCTGAAAGCAGGGGGAATCTAGACCACCCTGTGCTCCTTCCTCACTGATGACTTGGTCTCTTGGTATTGTGGGAGGCTGCCCCAGCTGTAGCTGTGGGAGCTGCTCCTTGTTTTCAGTAGTCCTCAGCGTGCTTTAGCAAAGCCACAGGCTGCCTGATTTACCTTGACTTGAGCATCTGCAACAGCTGTTTTGGTCACTTTTTGGATGCAAGATGCACAATGGAAGTCAAAAGGCAAGCACATGAAATCAGTCTTTGTTTATTCTGATGCAACTGCTGTGAACCACTCCTGATTTCAGGAATGACTACCAAGTATGAAGAAATCTTTCCATCTTTTGGACAGTACAGCTGTGGAGAAGTCAAAATGTTGTAGCTTACCACCAGCCACAAAAGAAACATGTATCCTTAAGATTAATACGTAAGCCAGCTTCCCTGAAGTCTCAACTGACACTTAAAATTTCAAGTGCAGTGCTTCCAAGCTGCAGGTAAATAACGCTGATAGGAGCTTGGAGTCTGTGTCTGTTACTTAGTCTATTTGCAGTTTGATAGCTGTGCACCTTTCCTGCACATGTTACTGTAAAATTGTGTTGCAGTTCCTCAGGACTGATCGGGCTGCTATCTTCCAGAAAAGTCTACTCTTGACTGCAGTACAGAAGAGACTTGCTCTTCGCCTCATAGAGGTATCTTCTGCACAAATTTTCTGTACCACAGGAATGCAGTTGCAGCACATAAGCCATACCTATGAAAGAAGACTGCATTTACACCTTTTCCAGATGAGCCGGACCTTCCAAAGTCTGCTGCAGTGCAAACCCCATAATTATTTCAAATCGCCTTGAGGATGTTACTTGGGTTAAATTCAGACTTACAGCTTAAAAGCTCATGCGGTTGCACTGATGCAGGAACCATAATGCCAGGCAGAGTCTTACATGCAAAAGAAACTTGTGGAAGGTGAGCCCCATGCTGGCTGGGTAACTTACCAGGTGATGATGTACTGCATGTGCTCATTCCTCAGGCTCACTCGTGTCTGGCCTCCAATGGGCCCTCCGGGAACTGTGCTTCCTGCAAGTACAATAGGAGTTAAACCTGTATCTGAACCATGCAGAGCTGTCCTTGCTGTGGGATGTGAAGGCATTAAGTTAGATGGACGTTCTGCTCCTCTTCCTCAGGTTATGATACTCCCAAATCAGCTGCAAAGCCAGAGCTGTAGGGTAGGCGGCAAGGGGCTGGTTGTGCTCAAGGTGTCAACTACCACCTGCACCTCTGCTAAGCATGCTGCCATTTCTCAGCACTGGCTGCCCAGTGTTGAATGGTTTGTGTTGGAAAGGACCTTAAAACTCATACAGCTCCAACCCCCTGCCATGGACACAGACACCTTCCACTAGAGCAGGTTGCTCCAAGCCCTGTCCAACCTGGCATTGACAAGGCAGCCACAGCTTCTCTGGGCACCCTGTGCCAGCACCTCAGCACCCTCACAAGGAACAGCTGCCTAACAGCTCATCTCAATCTCCTGTCTGTCAGGTTAAAGCCATTCCCCTTGTTCTGTCACTACCTGCCCTTGTAAAAAGTCTCCAAGTTTCTTGTAGGCCTCTATAACCTCAAAAGTAGCAGACCTAGCAGAGTACACAGACAAAAATGCAGTACCTTGCTGGGCTTGATTTTAAAGGTCTTTTCCAACCTAAATCATTCCATGAGTTCACCTTTCCAAGTGCTCAGGGGAAATAACTAACTGAGCAGAAAGGGAGTGAGACCAATGGAAACTGGATGTGTGGTTAGGTTTCTCTGTGACTTACTGAAGTCAGCATCAAGAAAGATGGGCTCAGCACCCGTCACCTCTGCCATAGCCTGCAGGTCCCGGTAGTGCCAGCGGTTTTTCTCAATGTTGTTTTCAGGCACAAAAGGTTTTCGGGTTTCTGATAATCTCACCACCCCAGTGAGATCAATTTCATCTTCAATCTGAAATGTGGAATGCAGAGAGAAAAAAAAATCTTGCAAGGTTTATTTCATTTTCTAGCATACCAAGTCCTAGTAGAAAAATTGGCACTTGCGGAGTCTGGTTATAAAGTAGCTGTGCCCTGTAGTGATGCGCTGCTATAACACAGCAGGGAAAAAAAGCAGATCGAGCTCCTTTTATTTGTAAAAATGTTTGTAAAACATATTTTCGTAACACAAAGGTGGAAGATGAGGTCTGCCTTCTTTGAAAAGCACAATGACTACCGTAAGTGAACACAGCTACTGTCATTCTTGATTTTTCTTAGTGCCTCTGTGTAACCAGGGGGCAGAGAGTAACAGGCCTGCTCCCTGTGTCCCTCTTACCTGTCCCTTCAGCCTGGTCTCTGGTTTCAATTTCTTTTTGGGCACAAATCCTCGGTTGACTAAAATCGTGACCCTAGAATTATATAAAGAAATACGGCTCATGAGTGGAAGGAAATTCATTCCTGCTGCAGCTGCCTAGAACAAAGGATGAAAGAAAGAAGGAACCCATATGTTTACTGCCACATTTTCGTCATCTGAGTGCACATTATAGGGGAATTTAAATACGATTTCAAATCAAGCCTCAGTGACCAAACAGACTGAGAGATGCCTTTTAAGGGAGAGGGAGCCATTTCTATAAATCCAACCACTATGATTCAGCTTTTCACAACATAAGCTGGTTGCTCACATGAACCAAGACTTTCACTAGCTTACCCCAGGTCTGTGCAGTAGAAAGGAGTAATGACATTTACACCATTCTCTGGAGGGGACATGCGCCGCATGGCTGCTCCAGCTTCTCGCTCAGGTTCCACAAGTGACCGTGGTAAAATATAGAGCTCCTTGGAGTGGTCAAAATGGCCCCGGACCTTTACAGGTCTGTACTCCAACGCCTTCAATTCCATGGGGCTGCACGGAAAAAGATGAAAATAAAATCATGGCTGTGACAGGCAAATCAAATTAGGGGATTTTACTGTGGGATTCTCCTTTTCCTGAATGGTTCACTCTAGAGACAGCTGACAAACAGAAATCAAAGATAAACACTTCATGGAATAACCATCTGACTTAACATTTATTACTGTTCTAGTGAATCAATTGAGATGCTCATGAGCAGGCAGAACGCAGACGTTTTCCATGGTACCTGTAACCCACATGCAGCTGATCAGCAGGTGGATACACTGCACATATGTCCAGCCAACAGGGAGCATTGCTCTCCTATCTGAGACCATGACACAAAACAACTCAGCTCTTTCACAGTTGTGCCATATGCCCAAGTGACCTCAAAAATTTCTCTCATATCTGACACAACTGCCCCATGCTTGGGGCAGGGGCAGAGCCAGTTATCCAAGACTTCCTGTGGCAGGAATAATTCCCTTGGGACATCACAGACACCAACTACCAAGCCCTCCTTCTCCAGTAGGATTACATATGGCACGAAATACATACCATGTTCTCCTGAACAGACATTCATGCTTTTTACTTGCATTTGCAGTATCCCACAGGGAAGCATTCACTTATTCTTTTACTATAAATAACTAACAGGATATCTTTCTAATTGTCTCACACATCCTGATTCCCATCAGATTCCTTCATTTTAATGCAGTTTAATTTAAAACAAGCTCATTAGTGCAGGGACCACTTCTACTATCCCCAGCACACCGTCAGCGCTTTGCAGACAGTGACAGCTTCCATACTCTAATGTCAGAGGGATGGGCTCTGATGTAATTCTTGATGCCAGTTGTGCAATCAAATCTAATTTCCACTTTCGTCGCTGCACCTGAAAGTACACAAACAGAAAAGTAACTCCTCAGGGTGGAAGAGAGCAATGCAGTAACCCCGTCAGCCTGAAAACCTTTGCCACAAGTTTCTTATCAGACCCTGCCTAAAGCAGGGGAATTGGAGATACGAAAATAGAGGCTATTGACTTGAATTTGAGGAAATATTTACACTGAAATAAAAGTGTAAAAAATAAGAATCTCCCCTTAAAGACTTTCAAATGGACACTTGGAAAACAGAGATTTAAATTAACGGCAAATCTTTCCCCTACGAGATTTGAACTAGATTAAACAGCCAGAGATGGAAAAAGCTGACAGTCCTCAAGTGCTTATCTCTTGAAAACACTGAATATTTATTTGTACCTGCCATGTGCCGAGGCAGAATGTGGTCAGAGGGACCAGGAGAAGACCCCATTTGAGTAAGGTATCTTCTCCAGGTGCATCAGCAGCTGTTGTAGAACTCTGTGGTCTGCAGAACCTCAAAAAAACACCTAAGGAAAACAAAATGAGGATCAGGATTTGTACAGGAGAAGAGATGCCAAATTCCTGCAAGAAATGTCACCTCCTGCTGTGAGGCAGAAACAGAACAGAAAACCTACACCTTACCTTTAGTCTGCTGGACCAGACCAAAACCTGCTTTAGTTAGGGGATAGCCAAAGAAAGTTCTTCTGATCAAGCAGTGTGATATCTACATGAAATATGAAAGACAAGAAAGAGCCTTTGTTGTGTCTCTGCTTTGTAGCATTTGTATCTAGGTGACGTCATCTGCTCAATGGGGCATGAAATCTTGTTTACCCACGGATTTAAGTTTCATCTGAGCAACTGCCTGCCTGTAAAACACTGTTGGTGAGGTTATAGCAAAATATGCTTACTTATATAAACCAAACTGCAGCGGCAGAGCCGACCATAGCCCAGCACATGACCTTTCCCTTCCCATCCACGCTGCCGGCACACGTCCGCACCAGCCCAACTTGGTTTTGCAATGACCGCCAGCGCGGCAGCTGCCCTCCGACCCCGCTGGAGCTGCACAAGTGCACATCTACAGCCTTTCTGCCGCCGGTTCCGCGCACTGGCAGCACCGCTTCGTCCCACGCAGTGAAACCGGTGCCCTCACCCGCCGAAGGGGGACACCAACCCACAGCAGCCGGACCTCGGGCCCCGGCAACGGAGGGGCAGCGCCTGGGCGAGCTCGGCCGCGCGCTTCTGTGGCGCTGAGCACCGCGGGGAACGGAGCACGGACGACATGGGGGCCTTACCCGGCTCAGCCCAGCCCCGCTTCCCTCACCTGGCCCCCGCTCCCCGGGGCCCTCGCCCGGCCCAGCCCCACTTCCCCCGGCCCCGGTCGCGGTCCCTCTCCCCTGGGGCCCAGGCCCAGGCCCCGGCCCCGCTCCTCGAGGCCCTCACCCGCCCTCGGCGCTCCCGCAGCACACGCGGCCCCGCACGCAGCAGCAGCCTCCCCGTCGCCATGGCAACACCGCCACCGTTCCTCGCGACGCCCACGAGCCTCCGGTCCCCAAGGTCCCGGCGTGCGCGGGCTCTCCTCTGACTTCCCGCCTCTATGGTTCCGGCACCGGAAGTCGGGCGAGCTGCTCCGGCATGGCGGAGCGTCCGGCGGACCCTGCAGGCGGTGGGGCCGGAGTGCCCGAGGCGGAGCGGCTCTTCCTGCGGCAGCATCCGCTGCTCAGCCTCGTGCAGCCGGGCCGGGTGCGGCTGGAGCCTCGTGGGGGACCGCGGCTGCCTCTCGGAGGGGTTTGCAGGGGGAGGCCGGGGCCGCGTCCCTTGAGCGGGCTGGGGGAACCGCGGCACACGGACTCAACCCAGTGAGCTCCGGGCCCAGAGGCTTTTGTCTCAGTGAGGAGGCTGGGGGCGGGCCGGGAGAGGGGCGCTGGCGGGGGCTCGGGGTGTGCCCCAGCGCTGGGTAAGCCCCTGCGCTTCGTTGACCAGACGTTTCCTTCAGGTGCGGTGCAGGCTGACGGGACACGAGATGCCGTGCCGGCTGTCGGACCTGCAGACTTACACTAATGGCAAGAAGTATCAGCGGTTGATAAAGACAGCCAGAGAGTTTGACTACAGCATGTTTGAGCCCCATATAGTACCCAGCACAAAGAACCTGTACGTATTCTTCCCTCTGTGTGACATACTTACACTTTGTTCAATCTCAGACATGCACCGGTAGAGTTTTACAAAGGTTCTTGAGTCTGTGGGTTTTGGGAGACTGAAAAAGTCTTTATAAAACATGTATCAACTTTGAGCACAGACCTTGTAAGTGAAATGTTACTGCGCAATAGCAAACGTAAACTCTGTTGCTGGCTCTTTGTTTCTGCCTTTGTCAGCCACCAGCTGTTTTGCAAGCTGACTCTCAGGCACATCAACAAGTACCCAGAGCAAGTGCTGTCTCATGTCCAGGGAAGGCGCTATCAGAAAGCCCTAAGAACATGTAAGTAGCTTTCCTGAAGATACAAGCAGGGCAGATTTTTTGTCTGAACTTTGGAGATTCCAGTAGATCCACGTGAAGGGAATCGGTCAGTTTTCTGTAGATTGACAGTAGTGTGCTGCTGTTGCTATGCGTGCTCCTTAGCTACGGAGGATACAGGGATACAGATACAGGGAGCAGTTGGCCTCTAGCAAATACCTTGGAACATCCTTACTGGAGAGGGCAGTTCACTCCTCCAGCACAGGCTCCGTGTAAACATCTTTCCCCTCTTTTATGGTCCTTAGCATCGCTATAGATTACATGAATGTATATGAGAGTTCGAGGTTGACTTGCTTTTGAGTTGCATTTAGCACAAGCTAGGAGCTGGGAATGTAAAGGCTTGAGGTAGTAGGGTGGCCTTCCTAAGAGCTGCTGTCTTAGATGAGGAGTGCCAGAAGGAAGGAGTGGAGTACATCCCAGCGTGCCTGCGACAGAAGCAGCGGCGGATGCAGCACCCTGATGACCAAATGAACAGGAGCAGGCAGCCTTACCGAAAAGAGGAATTCTGGGAGCCACAGTCCAGTGATGAGAATGGAGAGGAGACAGATGATAGCATGAGTGACCTGTACCCATGTGAGTGAGAACATCACTATCATCTGTGTCATGAAGGGATTTTCTTCCAGCTTCTTTATACTGTTCTTTGTTGCTCACATGCCAGAGGCATGAAGTTCGTGGGTTTCAGTAAAGCTATCCACCACCAAGTAAGAAATTGCAGTTACCACTAAGTAATAACCAGAGCTGAATCACATAAGGTGTTAGGGGAGGGATCTAGGATCCGCTGGGATTTACTGCTTTAGGTATCTCTGCTTTCCTCATTTCCTAGGAAATCCTGAGTCTCACAGAAGCTGGTCAGGCCATGCTGCTTACACCTGTGGGTGTTGCCTGGCTGTGGGAGGGACAGGGATGACACCCCAGAACTGCCTGTGCTGAGCAGTCTCTGGATTGGTGCGAGTGAGAGCACCAGCACACTCCTCATAAACCAGTATGTTTATTTCCCAAGTATTCCAGTAGTGACACATATGAGCTCAGCCACTGGAAGCAGCTTTGGAAATTGCTTTTAAGATGTCCTCAGAGTAAAGTCGAGGGAAAGCCTATGTCACAGGTGGCAGATGCTAAGCTAAGTATTTGTGTTTTAGCTGCACTCTTTCCAAGAAAAAGCCCAGTGGCTCCACAAACCAGAAAGGGCAGTGATGACTTTGCAACAGACAGTGAGGATGATGAGACCAAGCAGAATGGTGACATGAACACAGAGGATCGTGGAAGAACAGATGTCAGCAGAGCCAGTGGCAACAAACGGGGAAAGGTGGGAGTCATGCTGCATGCAGCAATAGGGGAGCCTTGAGCTGGAATCCCATCCTGTACATGTTTGATCTGTTCCTGTCTGAGAACCAGCAGAAGGTGCAGAGCTACTCAGAATGGCTTTTCCCCACGTGCCAGCCCCTGGCTGTGTCCTGAGTTGTGAACTGCCACCAGCAATTTCTTGCCTTGCAAGAATATTCTTTCTCAGATTGGGAAGGAGACAAATGTTCCCAACATAAAGGTGGACAAACCTTTTAACTCTTCAAGGCAGACTCTGAGGAAGGGGCTAGATCCTTTATAATCAAACCGGAGAGTTGAGGCTGGGTGAAATTTGGGTTCATCACTACACAGTGTATCTAATGAAACCAGAGGCCTGTCAGAGAAAGGGATGCAGACTTTGCAGGGTAGGGGCAGGGAAAGATGTCTTCTGCTTTGTTACTTGGTGAAGGAAAGCACACCCAGTTTCAGCTGTCTTGAGGGTTTGGAAATCAGCTGATTAACTTCTTTTTCTCTACAGAAACAGTCAGGCCCTTTAAAGAAGAAATTCAAGAGTCATCATCAAAAACCCAAGAACTTAAAGAAAGCAGCCAATGGCAAATAAACTTTGTGATAACAACAGTGGTCTGAAGCATGTTGTGTAACAATTCTAGTGGGTGCTGTTACCTGTTAGAGCTGAGGAGGGGAGTAGTGGGGTAGAATCAAGTATTTAAGAACCTCAAGCTGCCCCCAGGGAGAAGCACTGCCACATGCAGGCAGCCCAGAGCTGAGGTCTCTTCCTCATGAAGAGGATTGTCAGTAGGCAGCACAGAAGCAGTAACCAGCAGCCTGCTTGGGGAGCATCATCACTCACACACGCCAGGTGGATACAAAGATGCCATTGTTTTATTTTGATTGTTTCCAAAAATCAAAACATTTTCAAACACAACTAAGGTACAAAATACAGCATAAAAATGAGAATTTATACTTTTTTTTTTTCCCACATAGAAAGCAAAAATATATTCAGAATGAATTCCAGAACACTTTGCAGAGCCAATCGACAGCTGATATCCTGCTTGTGAGAGCTTCTCAACCACAGGGAGAGGTCACAGGATTTTTGGGAGATGTACAAATACAGCAGCATAGGTAGGAAACCAGAATCTTCTGCATCAGGACTCACAGTAAGTCTGCATATTGTGCTGCCTGGAAATACCTTTAATGCCCTCCTCCTGACCATCCCCCTTTAGTACCAAAATATTTCTGCTGCAAGGGACAGTATCAGTTTCTTTTCTGGGGTCTTTTGCTGAAAAAGGGACTTACTCTCACAGAGGAAACTGGTCAGTCAGCATTTCAGACTAGGTTGTCATCCAGCTCCTTAGACAGGACACAAGTTGGGAAAGCCAACTTAAGGGTTACTTACAGGAGTAGTTTCTATCATTCCATTTATAAATACTACAAACATCACCAGCAGTTAAAGTATCTGAGATTGGCTGCCTTGATGTAGACTAAAACAGTTACAAGACCTGCAGTGAAACTGAGCAAAAGCACCTATGCTGCTTATCTGTAACTGGAAAGACTAGCTTTGCTATGAAGAGATGGGCACAGTGAACACTTGAGGTAAAAAAAACTTCTCTTGCAAACCCTTTTAAAAAGAAAACTTTCTATATGACCCAACTGTAACTGCTGGCTTCCCCTCCCACCTACTCCCAAACTGATTCCTTCAGCAGCAGCACATCTTGCTGTTACACTTGTCATTTTCCCTTCAAGATGATGAAATCATTGGTTTAACATTCATCAGTGCTCTTCTATTTGGCATAAGTTCTTTCAGACTAGTTTTCTCTCCTAAAAAGCAACCACTAAGCTGAACTGTCCAGGTTAGTGTCCTTGCCAGCAGACTCTGGTAAATAGCTCCTTCTGGAGACATTCAGCTGAATTACTCCTTGAACAAACAGTTGAGCAGCTTTCTCAAGGGAGACAACAGTGCAAGGTATCAATGTAATATTATCAAGTTGGTAGGGCTCATGCTTTCTAGAACTCTTTCATGATCTAATGAAACAGGCTTACCTAGCTGACTGGCAGAGAACAAAATGCCTCCTCTGAGCAGCACTAAGCATGTTCATGGCACAGTGATTGTGGCACTGAAAGGTGGAAATGGGGTTTTCCCCCTCCCATTACACTGAGGAGTTCCTCCCTCTGAAAATGCAAGTTACATCCCCAGCTGCTTACTCACTGCATGGGTTTGAATTTGCATTCTTCAGCTATAACCGTTGGATTCAGAGCCAAGAACTGGGGCTCTGGCAGCACAGAGCTGACATGGGGTGTCCTCCCTGCACAGCCTGGGATGAGCCACCTTGGGGCAGAGAAAGGGCTGCCATTGACCAGCCCCTTGCTGTCACAGGGACTGGTGCAGCCGGGACTGACAGAAGCAAACCCTACAGATGAGAAGATTGGCTAATCTCATCTCACCTGTACCAAGTGCAGGAAAAAGAGGGAGTTCTGCAGTTTTCAAGACACTTTTACCAATAACCTAGAATTCAGATAGGAATTCTAGGCATATGTGGATGAAAGCTCTTTATTAGCAGAAAGGAGCTTCTGTTATGGAACCTGCAGCACAACTTGGCTCCCTTCTTGGGAATTCAAGGAGAAACTCTGGGGAAAGAATGCTGAATGCAGTTCTTTTGGCACACAATTTTCACAATCTGACGTTCTGTCTGTTCAGGAGTTTTGCCCCGTCTGCTCCTTGAGATGTGATTAGCAAAACAGGACTCCTGATTAGCAATAAAGGATTATCCCTTGTTCCTCTTGAGAGGGGAACTGGGACATGTTAGAAGACCCCCTCCCTTTTCTTACCTAGGGGGGGTACAACTACTTCCAGGGTTTTTCTTTTTGCCTTCCATTTGGGGGTAGGAATTCTCCTGTTAAACAAAATGGAATTACAGGCCTCTAAGCAGCAGAATAACAGTGTTTTTTCTTGATGCTGCTTTCCACATTGATAAGAAATGCTATGATCAGCAAGGGAACTCCTCATGCACAAGACAGTTTTAATGAGGGTGAGAAATGGGAGCCACTTTTTTTAGTTACAGCTAGAACCCAACAGTACACAATGATACAGCTGTATCTGCTCACAGTACTTCAAATTTCAAGACACTGCTGACATTAAAGACAGCAAACTACTGTTCTACTGCAACTCACTGAAGCATCAGCAGAATGCAGGTTCCTTGGGTTAGTTCCAAATCTAGGAAGTTAGAATAAGCCTAGGCAACTTTTCTTGAAGGAATAGGATTTTGTCTATTACATTACTGGTGCCACTGTAAATCAAGTTCAGAATATCTGTGCCTTTAATAGGAAGGGGGCATGTACGTGTAAAATGCTGGCAGTTTTTGTTGAATCCATAAAGAATCAGTTCTGGACTTAATATGTTATGTCCCAAGAAGTGTTGCTATTCCTGTTACCACTCTTTTTTCTTCTCATCCATGGAGACTCCACCAGGACCCAGTGCAACCACAAGGAGGAGGCCTCCAATGACAGACATGGTCTGGAAGAAATCGTATTTGAGAAAGTCGTGCATAGGCTTGTAGGCTGGGACGGTCCAGAAGGCATTGAAGTAGATATTGATGCCAAACAGCCAGATGACTAGAGTCAAGGCAGCCAGCTTAGTCTTGAAGCCAATTGCCACCAAGATAATGAGGGCTGTGCCCACAATGTTCTGCAGAATCTGCAAATAAAAAAAACCCCACAAGCTTACATATGGCTCTTAAATAGACAGACAAGCATCAGAAGAGAGCACGGACAAGTTCAACAGAACAGGCTCTCATGGCACAGATGATCTCGTAACTTTCTCTACATATTAAGTCTACTAAAAAAATAGACTTAAATGATAAACACTGAGCAGGTGCTGCAGCTGATCAGGGAGCTGGTACTATATTTGAGTTCCTTAACTCATACATTTATACTCAGATACTTACAGAAAAGAAGTTCATATCAAAATGTAGCAGTGTCATGAACATGAGGACCAGCAGCACACGGCCCCCCAGCTGCATGTACTGTTTTGGGGAGCTTTCCCGCATGGTAGGGACACCAGCAAACATGCTTTTCCCCTCTGAGCGTGACTCGGCCAAAAGCAGCAGCAAACCTCCCCCAAGGGCCAGGTTCCTACAGGAAGACAAGGGAAAAAAAACCCCAAGGGCAGTTTATACTTTGCACTATGCTAGTGATTTAAAGTTTTATCAGACAATTTAAACTCAGTAAGAATCTGCATGCTGGGGAGGAGTGATCTGCTCCTCCCCATGCAGTGTGCTTGCATTAGGCTTCACAGCTGACACAGCAGCATTGTACTCAAGGATTTCCCCAAGCCTGTGCAGACACATAAAGCCTGCCAGGGAAATCCAGCACCCTCAGCTCAGGCACAGTTGCTTAGTATCTGTCATAGCATGATTCTAGTTGCATTGAAGTTATTCTTTACCTCAGGTTTAACCACATATGCCAAAGTAGTTCAGAGGTTGCTTTGAGAAAACAGAATAGCAATCCTGCTAGCAATCCAGAATAGAAATCACACAGGTACACAGCTTACAGGGTTGTAGTAAGCCCAGAGTATAGCTCTTGTGCTGCCTCTGAACCCCCTTCTCAAAGGAGAAGGATGAAAAGGCAACAGTCAGCCATTACTCAGAATTGGCAAGAAAGCTCATATTTAAAAGCCCTGTCTTGTGTTAAGAGATTTAAAATCCCAGAAACCATTCTAGTATCTGTATGCTTCAGCTATCCCAGAAAATGGCTTCAGTCATGCATAAGCACAGTTGCTATTTTAGCCATTTAGGAAATAACAGCAGCTCACTGATCCAGTCTAGACAGCTGCTTGTGAGTGCTCAGCAAGAAGGTTAGTAGCAGAAGCACTTAGATCCTAGAGGGCTAGGATTAGTCTTTTGCCTTCTACAATACTGGTCTATGGCTTAACACAGACTACTGATTTTTTAAGTGCTGACATTTCTTGTTTAATGTAAATGCATAATTTGCAAATACTTCTAGTGTATTTCTAGTAAATACTATGTAGAGAGATCACTTCCTCTGTCAGTGACAGAGGACAGTTTTGATTCTGTTCTGATAAACTCTAAGAAGTAGGCATACCTCATCAAGAACTTCAGGTCCCATAGAATGCTGTATGCAATAGTCTAGGCAAAGGGAAAAAAAGCCAGGTTAGAACACCATATAAACTGCACTGACATTATGAATTTATGTTACAGTCTAAAGCCTGTGCTATCCATAGCAGAAGTCAGTTACAAGTATGTTATACAGAAGGAAACAAGGTAGGTTACATCAGTGTGGTCCAGTCAGCCAGTGTAAAACAGGCAACAGAAGTCCAGATTGACTTGTGCTGTGCCCTTGCAGCACACACCCCCCCCCCCCCCGACAATTCATTGGTTTTGAATGGGAAGAATGCTACTAGCTAGGATCTTTTATAACAGCTGTGTGTTGAAGGCCAAAGCAACTGCAAGTTCCATATTTGGCACTTTACTCACAGGCAGGTAAAGGGCAAGTTACTTCTGCTAAATTGGTCAAGTATTGAATCAATGTCTCCAGCCAACTGCATTACAGCTCAGGATCTATTTGGCACATCAGAAGCAGCAAAATAGCTCAGTGCCATTGAGAACCGGCACTAGGTCAGGGTGAAGAAGAATTCCAGGACTGCAAGTTGTATTTAACTATGTTGGTAGTACTGGGGCTAAGCAAGAAGATTTGAAAGATACAATTTAGAAGGGCTGAAGACTCAAGCCTCCTACCTGTAATGCTATAATTCCAAACAGTCCAAAGCAGGCATATTGCACAAAGTTCCTACTCAGCACCAGGATGCAGCCACCTGAGTTGGGGAAATTGAACACAGTTACACTTCTGGCTTGCACAGGAACAGATGCTGCAGGAATGCTAACTTGTTCTGAACTGAGCAGACACTGGTTGCTTTCCACTGAGCCACAAAGAACATCAGGCAGGAAATTTTACTGGCACAAGTCAGTTTGAGAACCTAGAAGTCTCAACGCATTTTAAAATGTATTCTAATTCCAGAAACATCTTCTATTTTACAAAGGGTAAGCACATGCTGAATGCAGCCTCCAACGCAGCACTGTACAGCAGCCATTGGTGTTGAAGCACTACGAGAAATTAAAACTGAACTCAACTAACTATGGACTTATTTTATTTTTTGGTGAAAGAGGTGTTAGAGCAAACATGCTGTACTTCTGTTCCCTTAATGCTTTTGGTTTATAGTCTTCCTCAAGTCTTTACTACAAAACACTGACAACCTTTGCTACTTTGACATGAGGACTGGTAACTGCATTCAATTAAGCTGCTTTGTTACACAAAAATATGAGGTTAAAATAAAATAATTTAAACCCAAACACAAGACAATAAATTGCCAGAGCAATCAAGGGACACAACATGAACAGCAAAGGATCTGACTTCTCTCCTTTTCTCTAGGCCCACCAGCACACTCACAGGAGCTCTGCTTCTGGGCTTATTTTTAATCCTGGGCTTTGAAAAATCTCCAGCACAAGCCCCCCTCAGGCTTAAGCACACCACCTGCAGAACAAGACTGCCATTGAGATTAATACAACTTCAGTCAGGACACCAGGAAAGTCTTAACACTGCCCTGTTTAAGAAATAAGAGTATTTCATTTAGAAAATTCAGGGGGTGTATGTGTTTAGAGAGGCATGTACAGAATTGAAAACAGATTGTCCTAATGGATTCTTGGCATCTGACTCAGAGGTAGTGTCAGAAGAAATTCTCCAATATCACTTCCAGGAAAGACTGCTGCAGGTCAATTGAGTTCTTTTCATTCAGGCCATGTGGTACTATCAGTTCTAAGCTTTCAGTGGCTATTAAGAAGTCAGTGAAGCATCCCATGCTTACATGATTCACAGTGGTTACACAAGCCAGGTTGGCAGACACACTGGAGTGCTCTGGCATCCACCTTAACAGCCTTAGAGCCACTTACTTAGCTGTCCAAAGAGATTTATGAACACAAAGATGGAGGCCAGGAAATAGCCACAGTTCCACGTGCCATCAATGTAATCCCTCTGTTCGCTCCACTGGAACCACATGCGGATGCCATCCTCCAGGAAGGTGCTGATCAAGCACAGGCGGGCCACATGGGGCAGGTATTGCTTCGTCACCCTCAGGAACTGCATGGGCAGAGAGCATCATTAGCAGAGGACCAAGCCATAACAGATCCATGCACTCTGCAGACTGAGGTCGGCAGTTCTCATGCACATAAATCATCAACATCTGAAAAAAACACACACCTGGGACTCAATTTAATGAAATTCTTCTCCAGTTTGAGAACAGCTGGGAGCAGCAGGGGAAAACCAAGAGCATTTTAGACAATGACCTGGAGAAAACCAGAATCCGGCAACACCTTCCTACATAAGTGCAACTGTGTTTGATGAAGCTCTTACTAGTTGAAGGCTGACCCTGGTTTTAGCTTCTGTGTCAGGGTTTCCTGTTACAGCTCAGCTATCAGCCAGCCAGGAGCTGAAAGGACAGTCCTACACGCTCAGGCACTCAACACCCTGTAACAAACCAACTCAGGGAATCAGGCTGACAGGAGACCCATTCTGTACAAATTTAAAAACATTAATAAGCCTTCTACCAAGCCAGTTCTTCCTAACAGCTCAGAAAAGCAACGGTGCAAAGCACATGCACTTGTCTACCAGCAGCAGCAACCAGATCAGTGTGGCCACTGCATGAAACTGCACCCTCTGTCCTCGAAGTATACACAGTTTCTACTTCCATTAAGAAATAGCACACGGATTCGCATTGTCACTTGGTGCAAGCCAGCACCTGGCTGGCCTCTTCCACACACAGCTTCAACTTAGCCAAAGCTCTTGGAGGATGTATCTGGAGCCAGTGTATGCTCCTGTCTGAGCAAATGCAATCTAGTAAGAAACAAATGTGAACTTAATCTAAAGCTAATTACAAGATTAAACAGCAGGTTTTTGCCTCCAGATGACAGAAGCAGTTTGAACAGGTTAATACTCGTGAAAGTAAATGCCCATGCCAGGAGGCTTCATGCAGAACTAGCTTCCAGAATCCACAGGGATCCCCACATTAAAACTAGGAGGAACTAGGAGGAACTGCTGTTTAACAAAACCCCAACTACCCCACATGAAGCTGTTGTAAGGCACATTGAGTCATGTTATTTATACAATATTGGAATATTTCAAGCATGAAATGGGGTGGAGGAACCCATGTGTGTATAGGCATCTTCTAGACAGCATTGAAGTGTGCTATGAAAAATGGACTGAGAAGGCACACAAGCCTTTTCCTTTGTAATTCAGTATCTCCATTGACCTCAGGTTAGACAAGAGAGCTGACTGGTTTCTTCCTGGGCAAAATCTTTACAGCTCTGGCAGCACTGCCATACTTTCAGTATATATGGGAGCATGGAGCAAGGAGACTAAAGCCATTGCTTAAAGTTTATCCTTGCCAAAGTAACTAGTAACTACTAAAGGCTGCTCTAAAGCTTATGCAAATGTCAAGCTTTGCTTATGGTTCAACTGAAAATTATCACAAGAAAAATACCCAGCAATCACACTTAATTAAACAGTGACTATGGGAACAAACGACAGCAGTTGTACTGCATGCAGCCAGAGTCTAAGGGTCAAGAGTCAAGTCAACAAAGCACATTTTAAGTGCAGCTGTACTCTGATTCAGGGCTGCCACTTCAGGCTTTTTTAAGCCATGTCAACAGTTGGATGAATGAGTCAGAAGAAAATTTGTGATCTTTGTCACTGCATGAGATGCACAGCTTGGTTTACAGCTTGCTTCTCTCCTGGATTTCACCGTGCATTTGGGCAAACTTGCTATGGAATAGGAAGGACAGTTCTTTTGGAACTAGTGCAAACCCAGAAGTGGTTTGTGCAGTAACTGTGCTGTGTTGAGATCCAGAACAAGCAACTTCGGTCTAGTTAAAAAAAAAAAAAATAAATGAAAGTGGAAGGCATCTGTATGGAAAAGGAAGAGACCTGCTGTGGAGAGGCAGAATGAAGCAGAAACCTTAGAGAGGATATCTGCTTCCAGGCCTCACCTTTGTTATTTTGAAATGGGTCATGTAAGCTGATCTCATCTTCCCCTTTCCTGAAAGGGTAACTGCCAACAGTCCAGGTGAAGAAAGCAAGAAGGCATTTAACATTTACCTATTCTCCAGGTGTAAAGGAGCAACCTTATCATCACTGGACACCCATAACCCTTGTAGCTGCATTTACTTGGCTACACACAAGTTGTTGGCCCTTGTACACAGCAAGCCTGAAGTAAATCAGCTTCAGAAACAGACCATATGAACAAGAATCAAGGCCAAAAGAACATCTAGCCATGGACATCCAGACAGAAAGCAAGAGAACAGTTATGTGATGACTAAAGGAAGAGAACACAACAAACACCAAGTGATTCTGCAATTAGTAGAAATTAAACTACCTAAGTAGTTTAACTAAGGACAGGATAACTTCTAAAAAACAGGAGCTCTCCAGAAGTGGGACTGAACTAGGAGTACCAGACACCCTGTTTTTCTGCTCTGCACAGCACTGTGGCTCAAACGCTGTAACCTTAGACCACTTCCTACTTCCTTTAAAATTCACATAGATAAAAGCAGCACATATGGCAAATGTGGTAACTGCAGTTGATAAACATATCCAGCTAAGATGTGGAACCTGAAACATGCATGCCACTAAGGACAATACCTGTAAACCAAAGCAAAACTGTTGAGATTGATGGAGGTTGCAGTGTTAAACTCACGACATCACTTAACAGGATAGCTTATTCCACTGTGGGTTTTGCATCACCTGTTCTTAGCACACACTGCCTCCTTCCAAGAGGCAATACAAATTGAGAAGAGAAAACAACATGCTCAAGTAGAACTATTTTGAAGACCAGCTGCTTCTGTGTTGGCAGCCAAGTCACTAACATACACTAGAGGGGCTCTATGTTGCCACTTTCCCCTCTAACAGCATCAGAGGGGCAGAGAGTTCAATGTTCCTCTCAACAAGCAGAGATGCACAAGAGGATCCAGGATTTTTCAAAAGGAGGCTTAAAATACTCAAACCCATGACAAGGCCCTGTCCAAAGAGAGGTAATAAAATCATTCTGGTTTGACTATTCACAATGTTTTCTAAACTATATTCTACTTCCAGCAGTATCAAACTTGTTAAAACTCTAGTTTGTGCTGCTCAAAGTGCATATACTGTAGCATAACTACAGGTACTTTAAGACCAGTACATAGCCAGGAGGTATGTGGCTGGGAGGTGTGTGTTCTTGCATCAGGGAAGTGCTGATCATGGTGATGAGAACAGCAGCCTGCTGGTGTACCCAGAAAGCCCTCGTGTGCTGCACAGCATTATTAGCTTAGAGCTTCCCATAAAGGCATATGGCAAATATCTAAATGATACTCATTTAAAGGTTTCCTTTGTTCCAGGAGGACAGATACCTCCAGCAGCCTGTGATCCTTCATGGAATAGGATGCTTAATCCTCTGGCAAAGAAAAAAGAACAAATAACTTCTTTCACCTACCTGTGTATATCCACTGAAAGAAACTTCCACCTAAACACAAGGACAACAGCACCCACCATGCTGAGCTGATTGATGTATGCAAGCTCCTTGGGAAAGCTGGAAACAGGCTTTCCTATTTCAAAAAGCAGGAATGGAGCTGTGACATACCAGAACATTGCCAGCAATCTTAAATTTTTAATTGCAGGAAGATTTTTTGTAATGCTATTCACTCCTAAAATGTGCCTTATACCAATTCCATTTTTCAAAAACTTATTTAGTAATCGAATCTTAAAATGGGATTTTTCTGTATATTGGAATTATCATTCTTCATAGGGAGATTATTTTCTAGCCTAACCAGAACAGGGTATGCGGCTTATAATGCTAAAGGATTAATGTACTGACATCACTAAGTTATGGAGAACGTTTCCAAATTCATTTTCTAATACAAAACACAGAAAAGTTCAGACTAACAATTAAATGTTTTATTCTTCCTTCTGTGTTCTGCAAAATAGGATACAGAGATGTTGGTATTAGCTGAACAACATGCATCAACATTTATTTTGGAAAATTAAATGAATCCCCCAGAGTCTGGGTGTCCTTGCAGCCCTTTCACTGCAGCACAGTGACTCAACAGGCTCCTTGCACTTCTGTCCATAATTTTTTTAGAATGGCACAAATACCAGGCACCCACATTCCTAAAGATCAGCACAGACACAAGAAAAATTCCTGAGGTCTGTTCCCTCTTATGAGGAATACAGAGGAGAGACAACCAGCTCTTGAACCCTAAACAATCAGCACAGGGCCCAGATACAGCTATTTTCCAGTACAATAATGTCAGCAGTACATGGCAACTGCACTGAAGCGCTTAGCATACACTATTTTAAACAGGAATCACTAAAAAATTATTAATCAAATAATTTAAATACTCAGAAATTAATATTGGGCTGGTGCTCTAGTGCTTAAAAAGAAATCAGCCCATGAAGCCAGTAGTTGGGCATCATTTTGAACAAAGATTGTGATTTCCTTGCAATGTGGCTCACCCAGATTTCAAGAGACTTTAATAGCTTTTCCCACCCTCACCAGTACCTAACAAGTTGCCTTCCCTGAATTCAACAGGCTCAGCCCCAAGCAAAGCCTCTGCTGCAGGCCTTGGAAACCACCAACAGCTCAGAGCACAGCTCACCAGCCATACTGTGGGCTACAAACTCATGCTATAGCCAAGCTAAACTCACAGCTAGTTCACATCACAAGTGATCCCACTGCAAGCATTGGTGCTCACCTCATCTAAACAATGATATAATCAAACCAACAGAAAAAAATTATCCCTTTTTTTCCCTTCCAGTTCAGCTCTCCAGGCCAGTGACAGAGAAGTGCTGGTGTGAGAGAAAAAGGGCCCACAGCCATGGGAGAAACAGGGCAGCTAGCTGTCAGGGAAAGGTGCTATCAGAAAAGCTTAGCTGCCTTGTAAGACCATGTCTTCACTGCACTAGCTTACCTTTGGATTACTTGTTACTACTGAATATCTTGGCATCTAGGGCATAATTTGCTAATTCAAATAGAAATTACAGTATCTGAGAAAAGTTAAGCTTTAGCTTTTCAATTTAAGGAATGGATTATTATTGCACATATAACAGACATTCAGAACGTGCTGATAAACCAAGGAAGTAGCTGTAACATTTTGCCACAGGGCTTTTATGTTACAGAAATTTAAGACTCGTTATTCTTGAACACTAGTATAGGCAATGGAGAAATCCAGGATACACTGAGAATGCACTGAGGTCCCAGAATAGACACTGTCCAGCTCAACTACCTCTGCCTCCATCCATCAAGAGGAGCTTCAACAAAATTTCAGCCCAAATGTTCCAAATTTTTTTTTTTTTTTTTTTTTTTTATCTAATATGAACTAACAGTTTCCATAAGCCAAGTGTTAACTTTGCAATATATACCAAAGGTTATCACTTAGTAAATCACTCCTGCACTGGTGGGATACTGAGTTCTAGCAACACACACATATGGAAAGCACACGACTGAGCTACTAGGCAGCTATCTGAAGGCAGAATTATCAAAGGGGCTAGTTACTTGGAAAGCATAAAAATTGTTTTATTCTCTGATGGTTAAGTGTAGGCAAACACTCCGAATTCTGCAGCTAAAGACTCATCTTTATATAGGATGTGGCCAAGAACAAATAATGTGCTATTTAAAACTCATTTCAGGATAAGGCAAACAGCATTTTAGCTGGATAAAAGAGCTTTCATTAGTATGAATAAAGGGGTGCTAAGGACATCTAGAAATAGTCACACATGAGTAAATAGAGAGGTGTTATGAAAAGGTCAGGACAGGAGTCATAAATTTTGGCAAGTAGTTTCAACACTATAGTGATAGTTTATTTCTCTAAAGGGAGTGAGAGGAGAAGGTAAACAGAGGATGACCAAGATGATCCAGCCACCCTTTAAAATGGATACTACATGCACCATAAGAAGCTCTGCTTCTGAAACTTCTATCTGGGGGTGGGGAGGAAGCATGGAACAGGTTTTCCCAGTGAAACTCGCTTAAAGACACAGAGGCAGCATAGCCCCCTCAGAGCTGTGACATGCTATGTTGCACCACACAACTTCAATAGTCAGAGTTGTAGAACCAGGCAGAATCAGGTTTTCCAGAGAACCTGTTAAGTATGATAAGATGCTGCCTCTTATTTTCTATTAGATGAACCACAACGTCAGTGAAGACCTTTCTAAAAGCATCACCAGCAGATCAACTACTTATGCTCAGAATGTTTCTACTCTTAAAAGAGATTAGAAAACCCTATTTAACAGAGAAATCTGTAAGAACCTTCACTGAAATAGATGCAACGAGAATTACCAGACAGCATCAACTGGCTTGCTCTCGTTTTACCCCTTTTACTCCTTTTATCCAAGCACAGCACCGAAGTGCTGGCAAACATCTTCCAGTTCGGGTTTTCAGGTATCGGTCGGGGCTTAGATTTTCGCTTGCCTGTACCCACCACCTCGCCCCATTTCCCACAGCCCTTTAAGCCTCATTTGCCAGCCTGGACAGCTTGCAGGAAGACAACAGCGGCTCGGACCGTACTCTCCTTCCACTCCCAGGAAGCAGTCCAGTTCCCAAGGAGAACTTGGAGGCTTCGCTGTACGCAGGCTGAGCAGCAGTCGCAAGGCTCGCATGAGGACAGGAGCCGCCACTCTCACAGGGACCCAGCCGCCGGGCCTGCGCCGGCCACTCCCTCTCCGGCGGGAACCCTGGCTCCGGCCTTCCTTCAGGGCGCCGCGACTGAGGGAGCCCGCAGGCCCCAGGGTGGCGACCCCACTCCGGGACGCCGCCATTCCGGCTGCTCTACCGCGGCCCAACTGAACCTCCAGGCCGGCGACCCGCCGTGCCCTCCCCTTTCCTCCCGCCCAGCCAGCCCCAGCGCCCGAGGAAGCGGCCCGGCACACAAAGGCCGCCCGGCCGGAGGAGGAAAGGCAGGCGGGCACGCACCTGGTCCGCGAAATCCTCGGCGGTGCTCATGATGTCGTTCTGGCCCATGGCGGCGGGGGTGCGACGGCTCTGCGCGCCTGGGCCCGGCTCTCGGAGACGGCGGCAGGCGGAGCGTGGCGAAGGAGCGCCGGGCCGCGCACCGAGCACTGCGCTGCCACGTAGGCCAGCCCTTAAAGGCGCCGCGCGGGAGGCAGCGCCGGCGCACGCGGGGAGGAGCGTGGCCCGGGGCCGGCGGGACGGCCCCGCCCCGCCCCTCCGCGCCGCGTCTTAAAGGGGCAGCCCCGCGCTCTGGGCGCCGTTGTCGGGCGCTGTGGCCGCTCTGTGGCCGCCCGGCGGTTGTGTTGTGGGAAGAGGGCGGCGCGCCCAGGCCTCCACACCAACAGCCTGCACTGCCTCCCCCTGTCCCGCCATGAAGAAGTACGAGGTGCTGCCTGCAGGACCAGGCCTCGTCCGTCAGGAAGGGGGCGGTTGCAGCCTTACTGGGGATGGTGGGGGGCCCTGCAGGAGGAGGGGTCCCTAGAGAGCGGACTGTGGCCTAGGGGCAGGGGTGTGAGTAAGCTGGGCCGCTCTGCCTTACAGAGAGGAAGGGGAAGCCTGTGTGCCTCCCGGGGATAGGATGGGGATGCGGGAGCTTGCCACTCTGCCATGGTGATGCGTGGAGGGTGTTTGCAGGGAAAGTGGCTTGAAGGGACTTTTTTACTTTGGTTGTTCTACTGCTTGTAACTGACCAAGTGCACGAGTGTTTCCTGTACCCCGCAGGTGCTGGAGCAGCTCCAGCCTGGGGCACTGGGCACGATGCTGGTAGTTGCATTGAAAACAGAAAAGGGTGTGAAGAAGAAATATATGATAAAGCAGGTGAGAAGGTGGTCGCTAAGAAAACAAGAGTTCATTGGCACATTTGCTGTCTCTGTGGCCCCTTTGATAGTAACAGACACACAGGTTGCTTGGCCCCTGGGTAAGAGTAGGCTTATATCTTACTGTGCTGCTGTTTTGGAAATTGATTCAGATCAGTTTACTGGAATATTGAGGTTAGAAGCGGGAAAGGGGAGCAGCCTATTTAGGTCCATCAGGTGTGGTTTTGCATTAGCTTGCTGAGACTTTGGCAGTACAAGAAAGGACTAGGTTAAACTGTTGCAGACTCCTTTGAAACTGTTACTGGCCATCTCCCAAGGAGACTGCCCTGAACATTAGAGACTGGAGCTATCACTGGAAGTTTATGCTAACTCATGCAAAACTTGCAGTTCTAGTATTCTTGACAAGATTGCTCAGGTTTAAAGTGTGCGTGTCTCTATGTTATAATTGCATCCTTGTCTTTTGTTTGTTGCAGGTGCAGTGCATTAAAGAAAAGCAAGCAAATGAGGCCTTGAAGGAGGTATCAGTGCAATTTTTCTTCAGTACTTTTTTGGAAAGATCAAAGTCTTTAACAGACCCAAGCCTTTTATCTGAAAGGATTAACTAAATAAATAGTCAAGATGTAAATCAGGTAGGATTACCTGAGGGGTGTTCTCCCTGCTCTCTGCTTGGGCTTAGGTCAGTATTTTGTATTAATTGCTCTTCTGTTTGAATACATAGATTCAAATGGACAGCTGTTCTCAGAGGATAGTCCTTTTTCAATATCTGTATTTGTATTGTGCTGAAGACAAAGAGCAAAGTTCATTGTTTTGGCCTTTAAGGAGAATCTTGGTCTGTTTATAGTTTTACTAATAACTCAATTTCTAGTTAATATGCTTCATGATGTGCTCTTTTCTGAGAGCTGAACATTTTTTGATGTGAACAATTTAACTGCTTTTCTTTTGTTATGTTTTTTTTTCTTTTTTAACTTGTTTCAATGCCTTGAGTAAGAAACAACACTAGAAATACTATTATTGAAACAAATTTTGGTATTTTAAAACATGTGCTGTAGCAGATGGTAGATTAGTCTCACAATGTCCAGCATGCATGATGTCTGCAGTTATAGATGAGTGAGAATACACATCTGTACAGATGCTTCATCCTGCTCAAGATGTGACCTCTTTATGTACCAAGGCATTACTGATATTTTGGTCCAATTTTTCTGCTGATGTACGTGTCTATCAAAATAAATGCAGTTATGCCAGCTGGGAGCATGGCTCTTAGAGTTCTTCTGTTGTGTCTGCACAGCCCCAAACACAACTACAGGAGAGTAAGGTGAATTCTTACCTTTCACATCATCAGCAAACTTGCTGAAGTAATTGGTAATTGGTAGAGTCTTTACAGTGAAAACAGCCTCAAGGAGGTTGATAAGCATCTCACCAGTGTCAATCTTGCATAGGGGTTATTGGAAATAATGGCTATGCTAGAAAAAGAATCTTGACTTTCATATTCTAATATGTGTTTTCAGGTTTAGGAATTGAAGGAGAGATTGGTTCACATATCATCTCTCTAAGGATCAGTTTATATCCTTGAATCTCACAAGGCTGTTGCAGCATTATATTGGGTAGAATCTTAATTAAATATTTTCCTTAACTTGGCACTGGCAGATGTAAATAGATGACAGAGCTTGCAAACTGAAAGAATTTGAGCAGGCATGCAATCCAAACAAGTTGGGAACTGGCTTAGGATATTGTTTAAGATCCTGTTAATGGGAAGGACTGTGTAGCTATTGAAAGCTCTCTCTGTAATATTTTTTTTTTTTTATTCTGTTCAGGCAATGAATTTGCTGAAACTTCATCACTCAAACATCTGTACTTACAAGGAATCGTTTGTGACTTGGGATAATAAGGTGAGAATGAAGAAGGATTGGTTACATTGGAACACGGAGTTGACATTGTCAGCATTTTTGCAGGTTTAAATCTAGGGTTGTTGGTGTGAGATACTAAAAAAAAAAAAGAAAGAAAAGAGGTTATTTGATCTGAAACAAGCCTGCTTTAACTCCTGAGTAGACATGCTGAAAAGCTGTGCACATACGTGGATTGCAGTCACTCACGTGCAGTACTGCATGCTTACTCAGTTTCTGATATGAACCAGTGTGCAGTACTGATTTTCATGCCTGCATGAAGGCCCTTTTGTAGGAGACTGTGGGAAGCTGAAAGCCCTGACTCATTTACTTGCAGAATTATTGAGTGTGCAGGCAAACTTTGAATTGATTTTATGGATGTGTATTTGACTTGAATTGTCCCACATGGCTTTGGATAAGATGCTTCATGATTTTTTTTTTCTTTTTGGTATTAAAAAGCTAATAAACAAAAACAAAACACCTCCCAAAATCCCCCAAAAAAACACATGGTGTATTTTTAATAAAAGAGTAAATATTGTCTCCTCTGTGAGAGATTACTCATCTCAGAACACCCCTTGGTATTGGTGAGCAGCATACCCATCAGTTTGGCCAAGTGCTTGGTTTTATCTTACTGCATATGGGATTCCATGCAAACAACTAGACAAAAATTGGTGTGTTTTTTTTTACAGGTGTCATGTCTGTTCCTTTATCTGGTAATGCAGCACTCAGGCCAAGGAGATCTTTCATCTGTCATCAAGGAAAAAAGGCAGAAATTGGAAAAAATAACAGACATGGTAAAAAGTACAGAAAAAACATCTGGTTGACCTGATAGAGTTTCACTGCTTTTCTATTTCTCCCTTTCTCTTCCCACTTTCTCAAAGTCCTCCCTAAAACCTTCAGAGCACAGTGTTTTGCTGAAGGGTGCTTTAGAAGTTGTCTTCCAAAAGGTATCTGTAAGTTATTCTATTTGTTATGCTTTCATGTATACTCCCCTCAATAGGTGATTCTGAAGTTCCTGGGACAGATGGTGGATGCTTTGTTTTATATACACAAACAAAATATTTTCCACAGGTGAGTAGAAATCTTGTTCTCTGTGTCTGATAGGTCACTGCTCTTTGCAGTGACTGCTGGTGCAGCACAGCTGCTCAGAGGCAGTGATTTTTACTATTCCAAAAAGGGGAGTAGGAGCTAGAAATTCTGGTCTTCATATCCAGATGTGTAAAGATACAGGGAACATGTAGTTGTGTACCATTAGACTCCAGTTTCATAGGCTGACAGAAAATCTTTGTGTTGCAGAAATCTCAAGCCATCGAACATACTTGTGATTGATGAAGCATCCTTCATGCTTAGTGACTTCAGTACAGAAACACTTATGACAGATGAGATGAAATGGAAAATAAGAGTGGAAGAAAGTAGTTATTTATTTTACTCCTTTTTTTAATCTTTCTCTCTTTCTCTTTTTTTGTCTCCTTGTAGCAACTTCCCATTATTTCAAATCAAAACTGCTTTACAGAAGAAGGGAATTGACCAAGAAATTAAGACATGGAATGTGCAATCAACAGCAAGCTATCACCCAATGAATCCTTCATGTATGTTTCTACAAAGTCTTTAACTATAACATCTCAAAGCCAATTNTTTTTTTTTTTTTTTTTTTTTTTTTTTTTTTTTTTTTTTTTTTTTTTTTTACTTTAGAAGATTTAGTTAGGGTGGATATCCTTTAGCCCTCAGAAAAATCAGCCAAAGAAGAAGAACTAATTTTCCCTCCTCCTTTTCTACATTACACTATTTGTCTTCTAAAGTGTGAATAAGATACTCATGGGCAGTTACCTGCAGTTTCCTGTTCACAAATGAAAGCTATAAGTATGTCTGAGTCTCAGACCTCTGCAACATATGGTTTGAATCCTTTTTAGCTTGATACATATGCAGTAACATCTTAGAAAATTGCTCAGTAGTTACAGTGTGTTTTAGTCTCTTGTGACGTATCACCAGTAAAAAGTGTCTAAACTCTGCAGAATATACCTGAATTATTTTTTGACATAAAACAATTGCCTGCAGTTCATGCATGTGCAAACAGAAACTGCATATAGTACAATGTTAGCAACATTACTGCGTAACTTGTGTTTCAACAGATAGCAAGTCTTGGATGGCTCCAGAAACATTTGATTTTATTTTTACTGAGAAATCTGACATCTGGTCTCTAGGTTGTATTCTACTTGACATGATGACCTGCTTTATTATGAATGTATGTAATAATGCTTCATTATAGATTAAAACATGGCGCTACTAGGATATCTGTAAGCAAGTGTGTGAAAGCTCTTCTGATACCACACTTTTCACAGGAAGAAGAGATAACTTTGTTACTGCAGGATATTAGACAGGATACAAGCCGTCTTGAGGGAGTTCAGACGGTAATGCAGAATGCAGATAACAGCTCTTTGACTTTATTTCCAGTTTTATTTATGATGCTACAGATTGAGCCCAGCATGAGACCCACAGCAGAGTGAGTTCTGGATTCTTGCTTTTCATTTTTATGGATTTTTTTTTTTTCCCCTCACAAAGATGAGACAGTCAACTGCTGTTTAAAGGAGCTCAAGTCAAGGGTGCTGATCATACTGCCATGACAAATAGAGTTATTAGAAAAGTCAGTGGCTTGGTGATTGCTCAGAAGTGGGCATTCTGATAGAGTTACTTCATAAAACCATGTTGTACACAGTTTTACAAGCCATTAACTTAAAGCCTAAGCATAGCTTGCTTAGTGTAAATGCTTTCTTTAGCTGTTCTGTAGTAAATTGTTTAAGTTCTGTCAAAAATAGTCTAGTCTTGAGAGAAATATTAGGGGTTTATATCAAAATGAAACAAAGCCTACGGATTTTCTTTGTAGCTTACCATTTCTAACTTGTTCTGCTTTTGTCTCTTGTAATTCTAGAGATCTGACTGATGTTCCATTTCTTAAGGACTATCTGATTGCTGCTGGTGCACCTTCAGTAAAACTGAAAATGTCTTTGCCTCCCAAAATAGTAGATGTGCTCCTTGAGGGAAGAATTGAAAATATTCTAGGTAATAAGGAAAATGAACGTGATAGTGATTTTCGTAGGAATTAAACCTGTGTGTTTTCCAGTCAGCATGTGTTTTATTTGAAAATTAATTATTGGATGTTACTTTTACTTGAAATAAAGTCAGATGCTATTTGGAGGAAGGATTTTACACAGTCTTTATATAACCACACCTACTGCACCAGTAAATGGGGTCACAACATTCCTCAGAAAACTGGTGAGACCCACTTACTTTGTCTACATTATAACAATGTTTGCCAAATTATGCCAACAAAGGATCTGCTCCATTAATTCCTTCTAAATAAGGAAGTTATTTTCTTAATCTGAAGAGGCTATCGGAATAATGCATTTAGATTCCCTATTCCTGCTCTGATTTAATATTCCAACAGGTCCCAAAAGTATATAATGCCAAATTCACAGATTATGCAGGTGAATCATAACATTTTGCAGTATTTAAGTGTTTGAATTAGGGGAAAAGCTTTTCTTTTTTTCAACAATTACAAATTACATTTTTTTCATTTATATGAATTCATATCTTGCACAAAATAGAGAAAATTTGGGTGCTTTCTCTAAGTGTTTGTATCTAATGGTTAAAGGAATTTTCTTGGTTTATGTAGAAATCATGCAGGCTTTCTGGCATATAGAATTAGTACAGGTGAAAGCCATTCAGCACCTCGCCAACTTCATAAGAGATGAAAGTGGTAAGTCACTATTTTATTAATGAACTTGTTTTGTAACTGCTTTTATTGCACAGGAGTTCTTCACCTTGTGAGAAAAATAGGCACTGAAAAAAAACCTTAGCAGTATTTTAATTGGCAAGTCATCGAATTGGCAAACTGACATTTAAGGAAGAGAATTCATATCAGTGCTGGGCAACTTGATGGTAATGCCTACAGCTAAAAGAGTGTTAGAGCAAAAGAAAGCTAAGTCTCTAATTCCTGTGTGTTTAATAAAGCAGTGTGCATGAAGACTATACTGTCTTCTGGCATCTGTACATTTTTCAGATTACCCTTTCAGATCAAGGTTAGTATTTTCAAAGCACCATGTTACTTCAGTTATTTAATGTGCTGTCATTTGATAGCATTTCAATGCTAGGATTAACTTGTCAGGTTTAAACACAGAGGTGTTCATATCTAATTGACAAGGAAAAAGTGATTTACTTTTTTTAGCTACCCATGTCTTCAATTCTGTTACTGAAAAAATCTTTACTCACTAGTACAGCAGGGTTTGGTTATAAATAACCAAACAAATGGATCTTTGTGATTCTCATTCAATCCTGTTGACAGCAATTCAAGGCTGTGCAAACATCTGATTGGCTTGTTTGTCACTTCTGCTCTGTGACTTACCATGACTGCTCACATCTTTGAAGGTGCTCAAAATATAGTCCAGTTTTAATTCAGCACTTCACCATGCATTTGTGGATACAGTGAATAGTTGTATTAGTTATTCCAAAAGTTCAGTATCTTCCTAGAATTAGGAGACCTGGTGAGATACTTTTAGCCACAGATTCTGGAAAGCATGGGTTTGGTGGGCTCATGCACAGGTTCTACCCCACAGCTTGCTACATGACCAGTGAACCAATGTGACTTACCAGCAACATGCTGACTGCGCTTAGTTTACATAACCTTGCTGCTGCCTCTATTAAAGACACATTTCCCATGGAGACTACAAAATTCATTCTGTATTGTTCCACCTGTACTGTTCTCTCTGATTTAAAATGTTCTTCTGCTGTATTGCATTGCCTTCATGTAAAAAAGGGACTTAAATTTACTTGACACTGAAACTCTTGTGTTTTGGAGTATAGATATCCACTTAGTGTTTGAAGCTCTGAAACTAAATGTTGTCTCAACTCTTCCCCACAGCCTTTCCTTATCTGCTAATGGTCACAGAATTGATTGCTTTTGCCATGAAGACTCATGTAGATTCTCTCAAGTTACAAGTAGACGGTTGCAGTTTATTGCTTGAAATTCTTAATCCAGGTACAATTATAAGTCTTCCAACTTATGCTGAGTAATACAGCCTGTATCTTGTAAGTTAGATGTAGCATGTAAGGTTTTATATGGGTTCAGTAATGATTTTAGGGGATAAATGAAAAGTAATAGAGAAATTAGCTGTAAGATCGTGGATTCTCATGGACTTGATTCAGGACTGGCATACATGATTTCTGTGTTAACGTTAATTTTGAATACAGGTTACTGATCTTAGGCTACCAAGTTTCATGTTATGTAGAGTGTTACTAGAGTGTAAATAGGAGAATCTCAGTGACCTGGTATTTGAATTTCAAGCCATAAAACTGTGGTTTGGTCCCTGCTGTCACTTTCTTGGCAATTTACCTGAATAACACCTGATAATGGTACAAGCTTGAAAACAGTAAGAATTGTGTTTCAGAAAAAGAAAAATTTAAATTAACTTTGGGATATGTTATGTTAAGAAATGCTGTTAACTGAATGTTTTACTTGCACTGACAGCAGGGGCTCAGTCTTTCTTCTGGTCAAATGTTTACTTCTGACAGCTCTAGAACTGGATGTGATGATGGCCCTGGATGAGAATTTGATCAGCTCTCTGTTAGACACAGTGAGAAAACACTCTGAAAATGAAGAGTTACTTTCATTGGTCTACACATTATTGATGATGCTTTCAGCCAGCGGTGGGTGACCTGGTTCATTTTTGGGGAATATTCTTGTGTTTCTGCTTTTGTAATCTAAGACATAATACAGAATTTGTGACTTCACTGAGAGATGTGGATGTCTGTAGGTATTGGTTTGATAGCAGTAATATTGGTAAGATAACACTCCAGAAAGTATAAAATACACTGCTGAGGCTTTAGGTACTTACAGGACCGCTCTAATACAGGCAGTTCTGTATTTCATCTTGTTTTGGAAACAAGTACAGGCTGTGCATATAGTAGTGTTTGGGAGAATGGGGCCATAGAACCTGGATGCTATTTTTGACTGTGCCATGGTGAATTGAAACCCTTCTATCTAATTGCTCCTTGTTTTTCTCCTGAGATTTTAATTGCTAAATACTCACAGTACTTTTTACCTGTTTTGAGTGTCAGTTCAACAGCCATCAGAAGACCGCTTTTCTAAACGCTTACAGAAGAATTTAGCAGCAAGAGGTTAATCTTATTTCTTTTTTTTTTTTTTTTTAAAAAAGTAAAAAGTGTC
>NDXB01011688.1:119169-143978 GCA_002631895.1 Agapornis roseicollis | reverse complement strand
CAGAATAATTTAGAAGCAAGAGGTTAATTTTATTTTTTTTTTTTTTTTTTTTTAAAAAGTAAAAAGTGTCATGTACAAGTAAACTTATCTAAGACCAAGCTACTTCTAGAGTGTTCCTAATTCTGAAGCTGAGGTAACTTGAATTGCTAAATTGCAAACTCTTGAAAAATAGCAATTTATACTCTCAGAGTCCTTTTCTGCTCTGTAAATTTCAGGTCTGCAAGGAGAAAATGGCTAAACATCCATTTGAAAGGGTCACTTGTGCTGAGCACTGTGCTAAAGTGCATCTTGTTAAAGACTTTGGCCTGTTCTCTTGCTTTTGTCTGGTTGATGATATCATGTTGCTGGTTTGCTATCACTGTTTAAATACAGTGAGTGCTGTCTGTTGTAAGGACAGTGAGTGGGACAAAAATAACAAGATTCTGTAGAATTTATTTTCCTGTTTTTTTTTTTTGTGGTGTTTTTTTTTTTTTTTTTTTTTTTTTTTTTTCCCCAGAAGTCATTGCAGAGAATCTGTGGGAACTTGGAGTAATTCCAGACCTTCTGTCAAATTTAAGAAATTTTATTCATAATGAAAATATCTGCCTCCCTTGCTGTGGGGTTCTCTGGAGCTTGGCTGTGAGTGGTGAGTAGAACACAGCAAGTGTGCCTAGACTGACAAAAGGCAGCAGGTATTGTGCCTGAATTCAGACATTCCTGTTGCTGGGCCTGATTTTATTCCTTTCTCCTATTCTAGGGAGATGTCTCCTCAGTAGTACTAGAATAGCTTCAAGTGATACAGAGTTAAATGAGAGGAAATTAAATACGAATTCAGACTTTTTAGCAAGCTTTTTTGTGATAAAGTGTCAATGTCAAATTTTTACTGTTTGGGTCAAGATACAGCTTATGAACAGGCTGTCAGAAATGAAAGGGTACACACTTTTGTTCTGTGCAGTGCAAACAGCATATCGGATTAGGTATCAGAATAGCATTTGGAATTAATAACATCTTATTGCTTTGTGTCACACTTATCTTGGCAGCACTGGGCTAAATCTTGAGTTGGGCATCTGCTAGAGACTTGCTTTTCCAAAAGAAATGTTCTTAGCAAGGTGGCAAGTGTACTCTTCTCATTGCCTCACAACTAAACCAGCATCACCCCACAGAGTTGAAGAGCCACAAGTCATTTTTTGAACTGACCCCTTCTTATGAGAGCACACTTGGAGTTTTTTAGGGGATTTGTTTCTGTGACATGTTTTTTTTATAGGTGTATGGTGTTTTACTCATCCAGGAAGGCTGAAAGCACAGGATTCCCTCAGTGCAGCAAACCACCTATTTGATTTATGTGACTAGCCAAATATCCATCCTGCAGACCATATTCTGTCAGAAAGATGGCTATTTTTGGAGATTTCTTGCATGATCCCCATGTAGAATTTCAGTGGCAAAGAAAACTAGTTACTGGAGAAGTTCAGCTTTCTGCAATAAACATTACTATTTATTAGTCCTCTAAAGTTTGATTTGGTTTTTATACATCTTCATATGCCTTCCCTCTGCTGTTGTCCATCCTAAGATAATGTTTCATTACTCCAATACCTTCATGCATTAAGATTTTACTGATATAGTTTGACATACAACGTGCATATGAGATTAGTTGATTAAATAATGCTGGTGTTTTTCCTTTTTTTTCTGGTAATTCAGAGACTAACATAGACCGAGCATTGCTGGCAAGTGCTGTCCCTGTTGTTTTTGAGGTCCTTCAAGAGCACATCCAGAATGGAGCCATTACAGAGTCTGCTTGCTCAGCTCTATGGGCATTGTCACTCCAAGGTGTGTTTTGCCAGTCTCCTTGTCCCTAGAAAAGGCTGGTGTGACAAACATGCCTGTTTGTCAGCGGTGATCTTTGAAATACAGGCTGCTTGACCTCAGCAGGCTCTGCAGGTGGCAGCAGAGTTAGGAACTTGCATTCTCTCTTAACCAGTCTTTCCTGAGATCATCCTCTGACACTCCCTGATGAACTGTAGCAATTGTATAACTGATGCTGCTAATGTTTTTTTCCATGAGGAAGAGCCAAGTAAAATACCCTAAGCAATCTTGTTTCTGGTACCCACCAGCAGAACAGGTTGACTATTCAGGACTCCATTCCTTTTGGCTTGGATAATGAAAGGGAATCTTGACATAGATGATGTATCAGAAGTTTCCCCTACACCCCTAGATCAACTTATGGAAAGACCACACTTGGCCTTTTTTTACTGCAATACAGGCTTTCACATAGCTTTCTTTGTAAATTTATTGCATATTAAAAAAATCAGAAACAGGAGGCAGAATTTGAAATACTGATCAGTGTAAAAGCTTTTGAGCCTATTGAAGTTCTGGGGGTTTGTGTGCTTGTCTTTGTTCCTCAGGTTGCTTAACTGAAAATGAGTATGAGCCCACAACAGCACTTCTGCTGGATGTGCTCAGGATGAACCCAGGAAGACCAGTGCTGGTGAAGAATGCCTGCCTGGCACTAGCAAGCCTTCTAAGACTATCTGGTAGTGTTCAGCAATTCTTTAATTGCACATTAGCTCAAAGTGGATATTTCAATATAGATCAAGAGTTCATGGTGGGATTGGGACTGACAGCTGCTCTCCTGAGTTAACCTTTTCTTACAGGGCTGGAATAGGAAATAGTGAAACTAGAAGTGGCAATTTTTTTTATTCCCATGGACCCAGCTTGTGTGTATGAGAAGTACTGGATCAGCACAAGCTGGTCTATTAGTAACTTAAGAGTAGCTTTTTACTTATGATGAAATTGCTTCAACTGTATAAAAGGGTAGAACTGAATGACTATGAAAACAGTAAATGCTAAAATACCACTTTGCCATTGTATGATGGTGTCAGCTGCCTATGTGGTCTGCTACTTGTTCCCAAACATGCTTCAGAATAGCTTTTAGGAAGACTGAAAGTAAAGGGCATGACTTTCTGGAAAAATATCACACATGTGCTAGCTGGAACAGGGAGACTGGAAAGCAGGCAATTCAGCCTGCTGCTACCCAGTAGCCCAGCTGTGTTTGTTTTCCTTTCAGAAACAGCAGCTTTGAGACTTATAATGGATTCAAAAGGCAGTGGAATAAACCTGATCAAAGATGCCTACTGCCTTCACTTTGATGATCCAGAAGCAGTCGAAAATATCTGTATACTGATTAATGAGATGATTCAGTATGGTGAGATGGGGTGCTGTTTGTCATGTCTCTTCCTGTCCCCTGCTCGCAAAAGATAGTAAAAAAGCCTGGAGCAGCAGCTGCTGAGGGACATCTTTGTTGTGCATGGGACAGACTTGCTCAGTATCTAAGAGAGAAGATGAATTCCAACTGGAAGCTCATCCCCCTTGTTCTTGAATAATAAATACCACTCTGCTGTAATGTTGCAACTTCTCTTGCCTTCTCTGTGTAGATCTGTCCTCTCTCTGCTGTTTTTTAGTTCCTGCTGAAACTATTGGCAGTTGTGCTAGCAACCATAAATAACCCTGTTCATCTACATTACAGAGGATATTGTGTTGGATATGCTGTCCCAGAAAATGGAAGGATTACTGCTCGAAATAAAATGCCAGTTTCCATCTAGCATGGTATGTAGAAGTCATGGAGATAGAGTGGATGTTATTTCTGGTTATGGATTTTATAATTTTCAAGTAGCTGGAATTACATAGTGCAGAATTTTAGAGTTAGGTGTAATGGGGCGAAGGGTGCATTTGTATGAATATATGTAACTACTAAAAACAAGTAGTTGGAGGTTTTCTTTATGCTATACTGCATTGATTTACTACATTCTTCATACTAAATCAGGGAAGTTTACAGGAATAAAGTGTAAGTATATTACAGCCAATTGCTTTGTTTTGCAAGTAGCATCCTTAAAAACAAGCCAACCCCCAAATACGTTGTGACCATTTGCCTGAAGATTTAACTTTTTTCAGTATGACTATTTGAAATTTAGTGTTAACTGTTGAAACTGCTATTTGTGGTTTAACCACAGCTCGTAACTAAGTACAACACAGCTGCTGCCCCCTGGACGGGATTGGAGATGCTGTGGTATGGAATACCCCTTTGGCTAGTTCAGGTCAGGTGTCCTGCCTCTGCTCCTTCCCAGCTTCTTGTGCCCCTCCTCACCGGCAGAGCATGAGACTGAAAAGTCCCATGCTACTGAGCAACATCTAAACCATTGGTGTGTTATCAGCATCATTCTCAGACTAGCACAACACTGCACCAGATACTAGGAAGAACATTAACTCTGTCTCAGCTGAAAGTGGAACACACCAGAACAGGAAAGTTATTCAAGCTGTTTAACATTACACTACCACTTCCCTTGCTATGGCTGGTTGTCAGGAAAGCAATAACTGGAAGTTTGTTCATCAAGCCAGTGAAACTGACTAGTCTTATAACTTTGCTCTTTTTCGTTATGCATTTACCCTGCTTACATAATTTGCCAGTTACACACAAACTGGTTCTCTACTGTCTCCTGCAGGCATTGTCTGCACCACTTTAACGAACGCTGCAGCTGTTAGTCTAGGGGAAAAAAATCACAGAAGCATGCAGGCTCCTTTTTCTGCTGTAAACCTCACTTGTCGTTCCCCATGTCCCCTGGTGACAGCAAAGACAGACAAGGCCAGAACACTCTTGTTCTGGCAGTACAGTGTCTGAGATGCAACTGCTAAATCTCTGAAGCCCATTCCTTGTTACCTTCCAGTATCCATTTAGATAATTTAAATCACAGCATTAGTCTTTGCTCTGGTAATTACAGTTGCTTTGGATTTTGTAGAGTTGGACCCCACATGTTTAAAATAGCAGCCACCTTAAAGACCTATGTTAGACACTATTAATGAGTATAAAAATAAGTGAAGCAACAAGGTAATCTTAGACAACTCTCATTCCTCTCCAGGAGATAATGACCCTTGTGGATGCAACACTTTTGAGACTGCAGAAGTGAAAGAAATACTTACATAAGAACAACACTTGTATTTCTTCAGCAGAGACAAAAGCTCCACAGAGATTTTTAAAGCTTTTTCTCGCCAGAACGATTAATGTAAGGCTATTAATAGTACATAAACAGTTCTAGATCTTGTTGATTTAGGTATCACAGCTATGAGACCAGCAGCAACAATTAAGAATTCACCCTACTTTGTAGACTGTGAGATATTTTAAATAAAGACTTTAGTGTTGGGAATTTCAGCAAAGCAATGACAGTTTCTTCTTTCATCTGCTGTAATATAAAATACTTCAACTTATTCAGAAATTTAACTCATGAAGTACTTCACAAATGCAGGTATTGGTTACAGCTGTTGTTGAAACACAGCGGTAGGCATCGGAAAGGAGGTGCCAGCATTAACATACCAGGTTAGGAAGTACTGTCTCTTGACTTTTTTTGAAGTTGTTCCTGTCAGTTCCGAGTTATTTCTAAATTTGCCCTGGAAAGTGACATGAAACCAGCAAATGCTGTTGATAAAAACAGGGGTAGAATCATTCAAGTTTTACAATTTTTGTTGTTAGACTTGTTCTTAACAGCAGCTTCCCATTTCTTTTTCTCTAAGGTGTACAATCTCATTGCTGCTTGTGCGTCCTGAATCTAAAAAAGAGCAGAGCAAACAGGATGTTTAATACAACATAGCTATATGGGTTAAGAACATTATTATTAATAAGCAGCTAACTCATTTTAATGATGAAACTCCTGTTTTAATGACAAAACTCCTGTTTCAGTCTGTTTTTCTCTTATGCCCTCCTGCCCACTCAAAGGAAGTAATGGCTGCGATTCAGTAGTAGGCTCTCACTATTTCATTCAAACTGCCACAGTACAACTGCAGAATTCCGCTTTTAAGGGAAGCAAGTCAATACTTGTGAATTGCTTTTTTCCCCTGGGGATCTTAAAATAACAAGAATTAATAACATTTACACAAAATATGGCTGACTTGTGCAAAGGCAGTTTATGAAGATAATAATCCAAGTAGCATGAGACATATAATGGTAAACAAGCTAGATGACAGTCCTGCTGCATGCTGGTGTCTAAGCAGAACTTGTTAACTTTGAGAGGCTAGAATGAACCCACAGTATTCTGTACCAAACCCAGATCCTAGAGCTAATGTGTAGTACCTTCTTGATCTACCCAAAAATGTATGTAAAGAGGAGTTACGTACCGAGCAGTGCTCTGATGTCTGCACTTGAACATTTAGCAGTTTCTCACAGAGCAGCTTCAGTGATGGTCTCCCATTCTGGAGACAGAAAAGACAGAATCATGTCCTCCACTACTTAAAATGCCTATAGAGATGTGTGTGTATGGATATAAAAGTACTCATTTGCATAAGCCTCAAAATATGGCACATCTCAGCTTCTACTGGTGACCTGTCAGGAATACTGAATTGAGATTTATGCGTATGCTACTGAGGGGATGTTGTGTATTGCTGTAACCCTTGGATCTATGTTTGGGGCACTTTGTTGTGAAAAAAGGAAACTCGAGTATGTAGCTGTGAAAGTTGAAATATTTCCCCAGAACCTGACACCTTACTCCTACAGTTGAAACAGGAACTTGAAGCCTTTTTTTTTTTTGTTTTTAATATCACTACGGAAATGGTACCATTAAGAAGATGGCATAAGACTTACTGTAAGTAGAGCTCTACCATTTTATTTTGTTATCCAGAAAAGCATTATGAAAACCACGCTTGTGCTAAAGAATGGGAAAGTCACTGAGTTTTATGCAAAGGTATTACTTGTAATGTTTGTACTGAGCCAAAGTTACTTATTGATGTACGCAAACACTAAGAAAAGATACAACTAGATTAGTATTTCAATTGACAAAAAGCAGGCATCTCTGTTTCAGGTAGGAAAGAAGAAATAGGGTCAGGTAGAGGCAAGTGTAGGGGTGAGCTAGCACTGGAAGACAGCAGCTCATGAATCAGTTAACTGAGCTGAGGGGCATCTTCCCATCAGTCTCTTACCTTGATTCCGGCTCTCTGTCTGAAAGGTTTGTATCTTTGTGTGTCACGTATCTTCTTCTGAGGATGATCAAGAAACAGGACCTAGAAGAAGTTACATTTACAGTCCAAAGTGTGCTACTGCATGAAACTTTAACAGAGCTGAATGTACAGCTTCCTGCTGCTTCACCCCATCTGTTATACAAGAGGGTTCAAAACCATGAATGGACAAGACCCAGATAATACAGACCCTGGATGGATTCAAAGAACCACAGTTCTACTTAGTATGAGAAACAGAAATTAATCTGAAGAAACCATCTGTACAGACTACCTCTGCAGTGCTGGTACAGGATGATGCAAGGTACCTGTCTCTGGTGACACCAACCAGACTGCTGAGGTTTGGGTACTAAGCAAAGCATGCAGATTTTTCACCATTTTACTTCTTTCCTGCCTCTTTAGTAGGCAGATAAGTGCTAGCACCACCATCAAGCTGTCTGAAAGCTGAAGAACCCTAATGCGCAAGTGACTAGGGCTGTAACTGTTGCAGTATAAAATGACAAGAAACCAAGGTAGCAGTAATAAAGCTGTAGTTTCTAGAAGTTCAGGTGTGTTCATCTGATCCAGAATGTTGTACTAGAAAATTAATCTAAAAATTATTGCAGCCTTTTCTTCAAAATACAAGATGTGCAGCCATATACCTTCAGATCATTCCGCAAAGCGTGGCCAACTAAAATTCTTCCGTTCAAGATGTCAGCGACTTCCTTCTGAACTGTTTTAAAATCTTCACCTAAAAACACCACAAAAGGAAACACTTTCTATTAGATGCAGGAGACAGATGAGCCAGTTATAAAACTAAAAAACTGTCTCTTCTCTGTGAAAGCAATTGTATCCTTGGGACTGCAGTTACACAAATTGGCACAGCACACTAAATCCTCTCCTTGTGAGAACAGCACAGAGAATTCCATAAAGAGCATAGCACTAGAAATAAATAAACTTCCCATTATTCCCATATTATTATCCACACGTACATTTCTGCCAGGGCATTAGTGACCACTCTGTAAAAAGTACTTCTTCCCACATTTTTTCTTGGCATTCAGGCTACATTTTGTATTCCATTTCCCAACATAAGGCTGAAACTTTTCCAAGCTCAGGCAACCAATGCTTCTGTGACAGCCTGTTAAATTTTCCCTCCTTAACACACCTTTTTTGGGAAAAATACTACCCTACCTGTATTTATATTCTCTGCGCGGATGCCACTGACAGCAGTTCTGTAATCAGTCACCTCTTCCATAGGCTTGACATACTTGTCATAAACACACTTTCCAAACTGGTTGACAATGGACACACGAGCCACAATACTGTCCTCTCCCTTGGGTCCCACTCCCACCATCTCACAGTCCATGGCCACAGCTCGCGTCAGCCTAAAAGACAAACAGCAGCTCAGTGACGCCTGTGTCACAGGGCCCACAGAGCAGTGTTTGTGCGTGAGGCTCCTGTGTGGACAGGAACAGGAAACTCAGCAGTTTGTCAGCTTATGCTGTTCACCCAATATTCACGCTTACGAGAAAATGTTCTCAATGGCTGTGCTGCTATCCTTCCTGCTGGAATGCCACTCACCCTTCAAAAGCATCTTCCTTAACCAGCACCTGCTTCACAGACTGACTGCATTGACCTGTTTCAAGTCCCAGATTTCTTCGTGCAATTTTTGCTGCTTCACATCCTATTGCTGCTTCGATATCTTTTGGATCGACGTCATCAAACCAGATTTCAGCCCTGGTAAGTACAGATTTAATTGCATTTGGCGGTTTTAAAGCACTCTTGCATCTTCATAGCGTACAAAAAGCATTTATTTTAAAATCAAGAAATCGGCTCTGTGACAATTAGTTAAGTATTGACACCTATGCACGTTCCTTGCTATACTTGCAGGGTAGGGAGGAATAAGAGGCATGCTGCCACAAAGCTTAGTCTTTGCATGCAGCTGGCTTGAGTGTACTCCTCTGCTCTTTATGTACACCTCCCAAAATAAACGTTCACGTACAACGCCTGAAGTACTCACTCTTTGAGTTGCTGCTCCACGTTTTCTTCAGCTTTCCTCCTCTTATGTTTTATATCATCTTTCTCCTTTAAAACATCAGCAATTTTTGGTTTATCTTTGCAGTCTTTTCGATTGCTTCTGGTTTCATTCATATTCTTAACCATTACAACCCCCTTGGTTTTTGCTTTAGCCAAAGGAGGATTGCATTTACCAGAACCACTGTCCATTTTATTTGTGGATTTGACCTTTACCACATTCCTGTTCCCATTGGTAACCAGGACTTCTTGGCTGTTTCCTGCTTTGAGGGGCTGTGTCTTTTTGCTGTACGTCTGACATGTAGCGAGGGGCTCGGTGGAGCTATTTGCCCTTTGCCTCAGTAGCTAAAACGACAGAACAAAACAAATTAAACCCCCAAACAAAAATATTATCTCCCCCCGTTTCCGACCCCATCATCGTTCCCGGGGGCTCACAGAATGCCCGGCTGGAAGGGAGCTCAAGGATCATCTGGTCCAACCTGGAATGGCTTCTGACATTCCGCTTTATTTATTCGCCCCGGGCTCATGCCTTTCTCCATCACCAGGCACCTGGCGGAACCGCGCTCAGGCCCTAGCAGCGAGGGCCTTCCCCATCCCCGCCGCCCCTCACCTCCTGCAGCGCCTTCCAGTTGGAGGAGAACTCCCGGGGACAGCGGGGGGGACCCGCCGCCGCCGCCGCCACCCCGTCGGTGCCTTTCGGCGCGTTCGCTTCCCCGCGGCTCCGCCAGCCCTTCCTCCTCCCGCTCCTCCTGCGCTTCCCGTGGGCCGCCTCGGGCTCCCCGGGGCTCCGGTTCGCCATTTGGGCCAGGCGGCGCGGCCCCACGGCACCAGGGCTACCGCTCCCCGCCACTCTGGCACGGGGACCGCGCAGCGCCGCACCGGCCCGGCCGGGAACGCGGACCCGCGCTTGGGTTCCTGGCTGCGAGGCCTGCCCTGCGCGTGAGACCGGCGCCCGCAGCCGGTGTGGGCCGGAGCGGTCGGGCACAGGGCCCGTGCCCCGCGGGCGCCCCTTGCGCTCGGTTGCGGTCGCGGGCGGAGCTCGGCCCCGGCTCTGGCCGCCAGGAGGCCGCAGACGTTGCGCGAGCAGCCTCCGCCGCCCCCCACGGGACAGAGTTTGCTTGGACCCTGCGCTCTGCCCTCCCGCTCCACGTGATGCTCCCGGCCCGCGCCGGCGCAGTCCGCGGCTCTTCCAGCATGAGCGGGGGCTTGGCGCTGCGGGCGCTCCTGGTGCTGCCCTGGGGGCTGTGCTGGGCCGCGCCGGTGCGGGAGGTGAGTCCGAGCTCCGGGAGACGCGGGTCCCGGGAACGCGTTTGTATTGCTAGGAAAAACCAAAGAGACAACGCCACGTGTTCTGAGCCAGCAGCCGTGAGCTCGGTAATGGGGCAGATAGAGCTGCTTCCTCTGCGTGGCTGTTGTGCAGCCCATGCTGAGTGTGAGGTAAAGCCACGAGAACTTGGCAGCGCTTGTTGCGTTGCTCACTGTGTGCTTTCCGGGTTGGGTTCAGTTAACGGCGGTCTCGTATCCAGTTGTTTTTTTAAAACCCAGTAAATTGTTCTTACAGAAATTTCTTGGCGCTTTGGATGCAGAAGATGTTTTCTCGTATTTTGGAACCAGCTCAGTGGCCAATGGTATGCGGGGCTACTTCCTTCTTGATTTTAGAACACATCTGTTGGTTCATTTCTAATCCTCTATGATAACACTAAGAACACTTATTAAGGAACTGTGATCTGATGAGCATTTAGCACTTCTGAGCCAAGCTTGTTACTCAGGCAATCCCTGTTTCAGTGTGAAAGCGGTTCAAGAACTGGGTCAGTATTTAAAGTCTGCTGGAGGAGACACAGTAAAACTTTGTGCATGTTTCTGCTGCAGTCCTCATTCTCTTTATTGGTATTTTTTCTATGAGACAAACAGATCCAGGTCTTCTGAATGGGAAGACTAAAAATAGCTTTAAATGCACTTGTTTGTTTTAAAAAACCCAACCAACTAGCACATGGAGAAACTAGTATTCTGGCTTTGGGTTGATGAGAGTTCAGAATAAAGATACATTTTGAACTCTCAAATCCTTAAAGGAAAGGGGATTGTCTACTTGTGAGTTCACTCAATGCTCATCTCACTGTGTCTCTGCCTGAACTATGATAATTCTCACTCACTAATAAGGATGTAAAAGCATCTCAACCTTTGTTAAATGAGCTGCTCTCCTTATTGAGAGCAAGAACACTGATAAATCAGGAGCTAATTCCAGAGCTCCTGTCTGTTCCCAGTCAGATTAACTTAACTTTTGAATACGTGGAAGTGTAGAAGTTCTTTGGCTATTGACACGATGAGCCTGAAAGGCCATGGCTGTCATTTGGGGAGTATTTTTTTCTTAAGGAGATAGATCATTACGTTTGTTTTGTGTTGCTGTTTCTCATAACCTTTCCCTTTGTTCTGGTCTTGTTTCATTTCTTCTAGTACCTGAGTTTGTTGTTGCTGAGCCAACTTGCCCTTGTAAAGAAGGGCAGATTGGGATGAAGTCCTGTTGCATTCAGCATTGCTCCATTGAGGCCTGGGGAGAGCTCTATGCCTTTGAATTTCTGGAGGACTGTGTCCTCCATTCTTCTTCCTTTGTGAGCAATCAGGTGGTGAACTCTTCCTTTAGCTTACTGAAGCGGTTCCCAGGCAACTGCTTTGCAGGTGGAAATCTACTGCAACCCCCTGGGATGAAGTGTAGAGTCACTTACTGTGAAGGGCAGCTGGTGAGTATGCACTGAACATACTCTTGCAAGCTTTTACAGATTTTGTAGCTTTGCAACTTGATGCACCAAATGTGTGAATCATCCATTTAATAAATCCAAGCATTACGAAGGAGAAACAGGAAGGATATGGTGCATGGTTCTCCACTGATAGTAAATGGCTTTGGAATAACTCAGATGGAATTTCATCTCCTTTAGCAAGGAGTTGTCATTGCAGATGAGGAAAAGATTCATATCAGGCCTGTCAGAAGCAAAGATGTGGCCCTGCTGAAGGACTTTGGCTTTTCCAAGCCTCACATTGTCTTCAGAAGTGCTGCAAGAGAGTCAAACACAGCAAGAGAGGCAAATACAGCAAGAGGTAATGCACATGGAAAGGAATCCTCGCTTGTTCTGCTTAGAAAAGCTGTCTCCTGGTAGTGGGGTTGCTTGCATGAGTTCTGAGGAAAAATTGGTGTCTACAAACAGTATAGTTGAATATGTTACTTACCTCACAGAGGTGTAACTGGTGTGTTTTCATTTTGGTGTTTATTATTCTTACATTAGAAAGTTGCTAGCAAGTGAAAGAAATCAACAGAAGTGGGACACCTGAGCAAGCAACTGGAGGAGTGGTCTCCCAGCTAGGTTATTTTAGTCCTTCAGGAAAAGGGAATGGATCTGCAGCACCTTTTATGTTGTCTTGCATTTTAAACTCCCTGTGTCCTTTTGTGCTGTTCAGCAGGGTGGTTTCCTTCTCGCCTGCAGAAGAGGGCTGAGGGAACTGTCAAACATCTGGAGCTGATGGTCATAGCAGGTCCAGATGTTTACTTGTACCACAAAGAGGACACGGAGCGGTATATTCTTGCCAACCTGAACATTGTGAGTAGATTTCTGTTTGGATTGCTGTCCCAGTGTGAGAGCTCACAGGGTCACGGACTGTGTCACAAGCAGGCAGACCTTTCAGAGGTATTGGTGGTTATGTGCTCCTAGTACAGAGCACTGCTTAGGTGCAGGGAGTTCCTCTCTGCTCCCCTTGGCACAGCATGGCAAACTTTCCCTTGTACAAGGAGTTGTATGAGTAAAAGTGGATGTTAGAAGCATTGGGGTTGTAGCATTGAAACCCACATAGAAAACATAGTTCTTGATTTCATTACTAGTATTTTTGTAAGTCAGATAAAATAACAAGTTTTGTCACCAGAGCCTTGATTCAGTCCCTGGTACTTTCACTGAAATTGAACCAGATCCACTGAATTAATCATGTATGTCATATTTCAGCATTTTATTTCTATTGCAGAATTTCTCTAAATGTCTTACTCATTTATGCATTTTCTTTGTGTGTATTGCAAAACAGTTTAGCATTCACTCTCTTACCTTATGAAACTCTTTTCCATGAAGATTCTTCTCTCTGCTTCAGAGTATCTGACAAATCTAACAACAGTTCCCATCTGTTAACATATTTATTTACATTTATAGTGCGTATTTGAATGTTGTACTTCCTACTGATTTTATAGTTGCCCCTTACAGTTACCAGGTGTGTTACCTTTGTAGTAAATGTAGCCTGTCATTGGGAACAGGTAGTGGGAGTCATCGAGTTGCCCCCTTTATTGGATCCTTTTTATCTCTTATCAGGGGGCAGAGCTGTTGAGAGATGCCTCACTGGGAGCTCATTTCAGGGTTCATCTTATGCAAATGCTTGTTTTGAGAGAGCCAGAGGTAAGTGGGGAGGACTGTGCTCAAGTGGTTGCTAAAAGCTGCACATGATCAAAAGTGCAAACATGTGCCTTCACTCTAGGCAGAGGTAAACATCACAACGAATATCACCTCCTCGCTGATTAGCGTTTGTGAGTGGAGCAAAAAGGTCAACCCCCAGAATGACTCTGACCCCCAGCATGCTGACCTTGTCCTCTATGTCACCAGGTAACAAAGCTCTCCTGCCCTGGGAGGGGACTGGAAATAGGGCTGGTGGCATTCAGCCCTTAGCAAGTAACAGTGATTTGCACCGTCTCTTCCAGCAGCTGGGCACCACAGAACCTTTGGAAATGTCCTGTTTGGGATTGATTCTCCCACCCTTAGTGTACTGCAGTTAGTCAGAGATGCTGTTTCTTCAGTTTCTGAAGGAACTGGAATATTCGCCAAGCACTGACCAGCCAGACTTGAGCAACAGAGCCAAACCCACTCTAGCTTTTTGTGTGCAGAAAAGTCAAACAGTGACTGGAAGTTTTTCCATAGAAGGTTCCTAGTGCTACTCTGATTTGGACATTTTGTCTGACTTTCAGGCACCTTGCTCTAAATTGCCCCAGCTAAATTTGTTGAAGGCAAACTTCTCTTGAGTGTAATGGCTTTGTTTTGATGCTCTTTCTTCAAAGAGATGATGGCACTGCTCTGTCTTTTGCAGATAGGGTTAGATCATTTCAGTCTGTTCAATCTGCTTGTCAGGGATGTCAGGATTTTTTTAATGTAGAATCACCACAGATGTGAACAGTGTGCACTTGTGGGACCATCTGGCACACTGCTACCAGCTTGCCACAGGAAGCTCCATGCATCAAAAGAAATGTTAGCTGGCTGGCAAAGTTAGATCAGGAAAGTCAGGAATTTAATTCAGTTTAGTTTCTAGACCTGACTTCAGCAGCTGCAGCGGTTCTTTGCTCTTTCCTTTTTATCTGTCTTCCTTACTTTAGGTTTGACTTGGAGTTACCTGATGGGAACAAGGAGCTGCGTGGAGTGACTCAGTTAGGTGGAGTCTGCTCCTCTTCCTGGAGTTGTGCTATTACTCAGGACACTGGCTTCGACCTTGGAGTCACTATAGCCCATGAGATTGGGCACAGGTCAGTAGGAAAGCAGCACAGTGTGTTTTATTCAAGTAAAAACATTCCGCAATTTAAGGGATTCTGGTGTTACAGGGGACTTCCCATAGAGTATTCAAAACTTTTGGAAAGATTTCCTTGCATTTCTTGCATTCCTGCATGCTCTGTGACAATTGAAAGCTGCAGAGGAGGAAAACTTTGTGATGACAGTAGAAGGAAAGGCTGCAGAGGGAGCTCAGTCCTTGCTTAGAGAAGAGAGGCTTTAAGGAACTTGGCCCTTGGGCTTCTTCTCAGGGCACTGTGCTGCTTCTGTTATAGTCTTGGAATCCCCCACGATGGTGAGGGGAATCGGTGCAGCAGCAGCGGTTACATCATGGGTTCAGCAGGAAACCACAGCAGCATCGACCTTGCCTGGTCTCAGTGCAGTCAAGAAGAGTTCCTGGCCCTTGTCAGGTAAGGGAATGGTTGAGTTCTGTGTGCCTGTGTGGAAGCCGTTCCTGGTGCTGGGATCTTGGGAGAGAGCAGGGAGAGTCAAGGAACAAAATAAAACTCTTGGAAAATGAACGTTGAAAAGCTGGGGGTTTGTTTATTTCCTAGCACTTGTGTCTGTTGCTGAGGTTGAACCCGGTTTCTGCTTCAAGTAGATGGAAATTACTTTGGTTAGTCACTAGTGTGCCTGGGTTGTGTTGGGCTCTCAGACACCAGCTCAGCCTGGAAGTTTTATTTCAAATGTGAGAGCATCTAGGTTGAAAGAAGCATTGTGGGCTGCAAGCTGGCTGTATGAAGAGTGGGAATGGGTTTCTGTTATAACTTCAACAGCAGGGAACTGTGAGCATCTCCAGGCAGCTGCTGCAACTAAATCCATCACAGCCCACAGGAAGCATGTGTTTTCTGGCAAAGCAACAGCCAACTCCCAGAATAAAGCTCAGCACAAGTTTGCAAACATGTCATTGTCCTTACTGCCCACAGCTGGGAAGGTGACATTTCTTATATTTCTATCAGCACAGGCCAAACAAACTGCTTAAATGACCTGCCAGACATGGATGGTAGCATCCCTGGATGGAAGCCTGGCTTGTACTATGGAGCAGATGAACAATGTAAAATAGCCTTTGGGACTGTTGCCACAGCATGCACCTTTGCTGACAGCAATGTTGTAGGTAGAAGGTTTGTCTGTGTTGCTAGGGGCAGCAGGGAAATGATCTGGAGCCAAGATTTGGGAAAAGTGCTGGGGACATTTTTGTCATAAAAGATGGAAGGTGCTTTCCTGCCACAGATTTCTTGGCAAAGAACAAACCTTCGAAGGCTTTTAACATGCTTCTCTCCATCACCTCCTTTGTCCACACAAGTCTCCTTTAAAGTTTGCACAGTACCCAGAGCCTTCTGTCCAAAAAGGGGCCTGGTGGTGATGGTGATTGGTGCCCCTATGCAGGGCCCTGTCTTAGGGAGCTCGTGTGCGTTTGATTTCTTCAGCTTCCCTCCTTTGCTCAAGTCTCCATGTCTGGGAGATGCAGCATGGCTATAGCTGCCATCTGAGCATGTCTTGTTAATGAGGAAGCACTAAGGTGGGTGAACTTTAACTGCTTCAACATTACAGCTGGCAGTGATGGTCTTGTCATGCCCACAACTTTTGCCCAATAGCAGGAGAAATGTAGGAACTTGCTTGCATTGCTGGGTAGCTGTGGGGAAAGCAAACATCCAGGACATGCAGCATTTAAATGAAGCACCTTTTGGGACTGTTGTGTTGATGTTTTCCTGAACTTGCTGATTTTCTTGTCACATCAGGATGTATGTGAAGTTCTCTCATGCCATGTACAACCAGCAGACAAATCCAGCTGTACTCGGCTTCTTGTGCCTCTCTTGGATGGTACTGAGTGTGGAATCAATAAGGTAAGGAGGCTGTTGATCAGAAGTGGCTGTGATGCTATGGAGCTCACCAGACAGCAAAACGTTGGTGGCTAGAAAATGCATGGCACTCACTGCCCTTTGGGCAGGGAGCTAAGACCAAACATGCCAGTCATAAACTGGTACCGGCTGATCGTGGTGTTTCCACCTGGTAGCTCTGGAGTTGTTTTACAGTTCTATAGCCTGGTAACTGAATTGTCTTCCAAGGCTTTGTTTTCTACTTGAAATGACCTATTAGCTCTTTGTTTTAGCCCCAACCTCACATTAGACCATAATTAGGAATGGGATTCTTCTAGTGTTTTGTGAGAAGGTGCCTCTTTTATTTTGGGATTCTCTTTTAGTCTGGCCTGCCAGAAGATGTGCCACCCTTGGGATCCCAGCCCTGCTGGGTTCTCTAAGGTGTTGCTGCCAGTTTTATGTATTCTTGGTCTTAGTGGTGCTCCAAGGGACAGTGCAGCTCGCTGGAAGAACTGAACCCTACGGCTGTAGTCCATGGGCAGTGGTCTAGCTGGAGCCCCTTCTCCTCCTGCTCCCGCAGCTGTGGAGGTGGAGTTGTGATAAGGCAACGGTTCTGTAACAACCCCAGGTCAGAGATGGGGAGTTTGCAGTGCCTTTTGGCTAATTCCAGACCCTGGGGTCTGAGACTTGTTTTTGCCTGGGACAAACCTGCTTCTTTTGAGGAGTTCTTTTACTATTTCCAGGCCTGCTTTTGGAGGGCAGGAATGCCATGGTGCGAGCATCCAAGTGGAGATGTGCAATACTCAGGTAAATGGAGCTCATCACATCTTCCGAGTGTTTTTCTTAATTCTGTTTAACCGTTTGAGAGCTGCATGGTTTGGGACTACTTCTCACAGCTGACTGCTCTGGGAAGAGGACTGAAGGTCTGTCATACAGCCTCCATCCTACTGACAACAGGAGAGGTATTTATTCCACTGTGTATGAAGATAGTATTAATTAATAGCATTGTTTTTGTGTAATGAAACATTTTGTCTGTACCCTCATAGCAGGACAGACACTGAGAATTAGTGATGAATGTGACAGTTTTCTTCAGAGGGACATTCTTATATTGTTCCTGTCTTCCTTATCTCTGCTAGTTACGAAAAATAAACAGATGCCAGCTTCCAGAGACAATTCTCTGCATATCCCATGCCCTCCCTTTAAAGCAGCTTGCTTTATTTGCAGTTGTTCTGGTGTTTTACTTACACTTCTTTCCACCTTTAGTGAGTGGGTAAAATGCTGCTTGGGATTCTGGGCTCAGTAACTTTCTCCTGTGACCTGTACCATTCTGTCTGCGATGTAGGCCTGTTTGATGACCCAGCAAGACTTTATGGCTGAACAGTGTGCAGCAACAAATTTAAAGCCACTGTATCTCACTGTCGAAGCACCATCCTTTTATACCTGGACTTCTGCTGTTGGCTTTGCCAAAGGTAAGGAAAGACAGAAAAAATGTGGCTCCTTTGTGGAGAGGAGTGCTCGTGAACCTGTGTGTACTTTGAAGTCAGAAGGCCATTTCACAGATTTAGTTTTCATGTGAAAACTGGGTACTCTTCCTGTCAGATGGTTTTGTCTTCTTCCCGTTGCTTGATGGTCAGCCACGTGCCTTTCTGAATGAGACACTCCTTCTGTCTGCCTCCTCCAGGGGACATGTTATGCAAACACATGTGCAGGGCTGTTGAAAATGAATTCATGGTAAGCCGTGGAGACAGTTTCATAGATGGAACCAGATGTGAGCAGGATGACTCCAAGGACCACTGGGCTTTCAATGTGTGCGTAATGGGAAGCTGCAGAGTAAGTGCCTGGGGAATCCAGGTGAACCTCTGGCATGTGATCTGCACCAAAGGAGGCAGTTTACTAGAACAGGAAAAAACTCCCCCAAACAACAAAGAGTTTTGTTCTAAGCTTACCGTATGGAGTCCAGCAAATCATAGAATGGCTAGGGTTGGAAATCTACTGCTCTGTCTATGCATCCAATGCCAGTGACCTCTAGATAAGACATTCTTGTAATTATGCAGTAACTTACATAAGGCTGTTCGTGCCTAAGCCAGAGGCAATTGGTTTATGCACTGGTTGGGGAGACAGAATTAGCTGTTCAGTTTGTGTTGTATAAATATCCTTATAAAATGTTGACTGTTGGAGGGAAGTTCCATGATTTGAACGTACTGTGTCAGACCCAAAGTGAGGAGGAAAACCTGGAAATTACAAGTAGACAAAGTGATTGTTGCAGTATCACTAATCAAAACCGAAGTTCTGGATTTGCTGTGAGGAAACGATTTGGTTCATGATAAACTTGCATATAACTCCCCTGTCCTGGCTACAATTTAGTAACTGCTCAGTGCTGACCTAATTACATGGTTTTTGGCCTTCGTTTACATTCCCAGAGTACACTTTTAAACTGGTAGGTTTTTCTAATGATCCTGGTGTTCCCCATGTTTTGCAATGCATTTCCACCTAGTGAACAGCAGAGGGTGTAGGCATTACCTGGTCTGATTTCTGCTGTCCTATTTGTAATGGTGATAAATGTGTATGTTATGGCAGCATCCAAAGCCAGGGATCAGTGCGTCTAGCATAAATTCAGCAGCTGCACGTATTTTGCTGCTAAGCCTGCTGAGATCTTCCTGTAGCTTTGTGTAAATCAGGCTTGTTTGTTGGAATGGGGATAGAATCTCTTTTCTGAGCTCCATGGGATTGAAGGCCAGGCTGAAGGATGTGAGTTAGATTTGGATTTGGGTTTCAGGGAGCTAAAGAAGAGAGAGGGGGCACAGAGTCTTTGTTCCAGGTCACAGGAGAAATCTTTCTGAGCTGCTTCTTATGGGAAAGAAAATGTTACTCAATTATGAGACTCGATACGCTGTCAGCTAAGACTTCCCAATCCCTGGCTTTGTGTACTGCTGCTCAGTGATAGATCTAGGTACAAGTGCGTCTTTGTCTATGTTGTCATCTTAAATTCAAATTATGAATAAAAAAGGCAGGCAGTTTCAGGAGTTCAGGCAACGTTGCTTTAATTCACTTGTTTTCTTCTCAGAATAGGCAAGTCTTGACAGACTGTCCTCTTTGCTCAGGCATTCGGGTGTGATGGCCAGATGGACTCTGGAAAGACAATGGACTCTTGCAAGGTCTGTGGGGGTGATAATACCACTTGCACAGAAGTGAGTGGATCTTACACAGAAGGAAAAGCTAAAGGTGTGTAGTCCTCACTCTCAGGCTCAGCATTATGTTGCTGTTTATATGCTGCATATTTGCATGCATATTCAGTATTCATAATCTTCTTTATGACTTCTTGTTCTTGATTCTGCTTGATGTTATTTTGTGGAGTATATGGTGGTGGAGTTTGGGTAGTCAACAGAGAAGGCAGCTGAGATTTGTAGCAGGGAGCTGTTGTGTAGGTAGAGTGTCTTTTTCTGGACATGGATCAGAATTGTAGCCATTTGGGAAGTCCAGCAAATTACTGGAAGCTGGTGGCTGTCAGATGCTTCCTGAGATGTTAAATGCTCATTTGGGAACTGATCTGGCTCTTGCAATATGACATATAGGTACCAGCAGAGAACATAAAAAGAGCAAAATAAAGATGAGAACACGACACAGAATTTGCTGGATTTGCCATTGCTGTGAGTTTAGCTACATAACCCCTGTCTGCAATTCAGCTTTGTTGCTGCTTGTAAGGCTTGTTCTCCAATGGATAATGTGCCAGTAAGGTGAAAAGGCGTTGATCTGTAATCTCCAGCCTTCTTAACAGAGGTACAGTAATGGAGGGTGACTGTATCTTCTTTCTCTCCATTCTTCCAGAGTATGTTACATTTCTGTCTCTGCCGTATAATGCCACCTTAGTCCATGTTACCAATCGGAGACCCCTCTTCACTCATTTGGGTGAGTTGAATGAAAAAGAAAAGAGGCTCTGCAGGCAGGACTAAAACAAGCTTGAAAACCAAGCAAATAGAATCTGGAAGGAAAGTTCTTGATGATGCAGTTTGTTTGTGGGATGTTCTTCAGTGGGATGCCCCACTTGGATCCAACTGGTTTCTAATAAATGGGCAGTCTGTAGCTGCTAGCATGTGGGGATCCTGGTGATCATATCATGTCTCTTAACTTCACTGCTGCTTTTGCTATTCTAGCTGTGAAGGTTAAAGGAGAGTATGTGGTTGCTGGAAAAGGCAGAATCTCACTGAATGTCACCTATCCATCAGTTCTGGAGGATAACCAGATCAAATACAAAGTTTTTCTCACTAAGGACAACCTGCCAAGTCTGGAGGAAGTCCATGTGGATGGGCCAACACAGGAAGATACCGAGATACAGGTAAGTTATAATTGCAGTGTTGGAAAGGGGCCAGTTGGAACTGAGTGGGGTTTTGTAGCTGTGCTGCAGTGTAGAATCCAGATTTAGTAGGTTCCAGGTGTCTAAGGCCAGTGGAGATGCTGTTCACTAGGAGTGATGGTGTTGCTCTTGGGAAAAGTTGAGGGTTGTCTGCCTACTGGCTTTCTGCAGGACTTGGGGGATGGAGGTGTGAGAAAAAGCACACTGAGTTAAACATCTTGCTTGGTCTAGTCTGTGCCCTGTGCACAGAAATCACAGGCTGAGGCTCTGACTGCATCTGACAAGAATTGGGAGTCATAGCATGGAGGCTCAGGGTTGGATGCTAAAAAAGGGGACTAGCTTCTGTTATCTCCATCTGAAGAAATGCATCTGAGTTGATTTGTGCTTTGACCATGGCCTTTTTCTTCACCAGGTCTATCGAAGGTATGGAAAGGAATATGGCAATGCCACCAACCCAGACATCACTTTCAGCTACTTTGTCCGCAGAGAGAATCTGATGTATATATGGATTCCTCAGCTGGGTCCATGTTCAGTAACCTGTGGGGAAGGTGAGGCAGCAGTACTCTTATTTTGTATGGAGATGTGGGCAGGCTCTTGTTGGGTGCCTACCAGTAAGCCAAGACCTTTACTCCATGGGCTTTCCTGGACTCTGAAAGAAATGTGGCATCAGCAACAGATATTTGGTTAGAACTTATTAAACAACTGAACTGAATTTAAAAGCAAATTGTTGAAAGTGGGCTGTGGTTGCTGGTGTTAAACTGAACCAAAGAAAAGAGTGGTGCAGCTTTTGAATTGAATCAGCAAATCAGCAAGTGACCTGAATCATCAAAATGATAGTGCAAATGTTTGATCAGGATGAAGAGTTTTAAATAGGTTTTAACCGAACTTTTTGTTTAGAGACTAAATAATTTTCTCAGATTTTTCAAAGCTGTAGTTTGAAGTTGGCTGAACATCAAAAGCCTGAGACCAGAGTGGTGTCTATTGTCTACTTAAAGCCTCAGAGCTAATTATGAAACTTCCTTCTTAGAATTCTGTTCCTGTGCCATGGCTAATCCTTTCTGTCCCCCTGAAGAAATCATAATGCAGATTGTAACAGATCACTCTGGTAGACAGTCTGACATCTTGTTTATCAGCTAATACATGTGACACTGGCAAGCCTCTCAGGACTTTTATGATAAGGATTAAGAAAATATAGTAATGAATACTTATGGAAGTCAACCTGTAGGACTTGCTGGAGAGAAAAGCTGGAGAGCATTCCTCCGGCACATTTCCTAGTTGAACTGATTGCTGAAACCTTGAAGTAAATAACTCAAAATGCTTTAGGGCCCCCAAGCTAATGCAGTCACAAACAAAAAAATGAGAAAGCTGGGAGTTAAAATAACACAAAGTTGTGAATGCAAGCTGAAATTGCATCCTGGGAGCTGAAAGTGACATTACTTGAGAATGAGGGTATTGAAAAGATAACACTGTCGATTGATTTTTGGCATTGCATCTTAGGGTCATGCTTTCTGAGGTTCAGGAATGCCTGTCTCTGAGTGGTTAGCTCATTCACTGTAAAGGAGACTCTTTCCAGCTCTGCTTGTAATTTGAATGTGGATTTTCACTTGCTTTACCTGTTGGCTTCAATTTTGTTAGAAGTCTTGTCTATACCTGTAGCTTATGAATATTGTTTCTTGCATGCCACAGGCACTGCAAGTCAGCAGCTCTTCTTGCAGTACTTCTAGTCTAGGTTTGGCTATTGATTATTGGCACAGCTCTGATGATATTACATGATTAGTTTTACAGAATGTCATTTACAGATGGCTGACTGCTCGAGCTTATTGTCAGCAAGCTGCCCTTCATCAGTCAGACTTCAAGATCATTGGAAGTTATTTGGACAAAATTAGGATTGATATTCTTGTTCTTGCAAATGGCCAGTTTAGAGCAACGTTTCCATTTTGGCAGTGGATTATCCATCAAACTTCTCATCTTTTGGGTGTTCATTTTGGAAAGTCTTGAGAAAAAGTTCTGTCAGAAAGCAGGGGTTTGTGTGTTTATGGAAAGTGTATTCCCAAATACACCATTTTTGTACAGACGATTTGAGTAAAGTGAAATTACTGCATCTCCCTAGCATAAGGAGGTAAACTGTTCAATTTGTTTATAACTTCCTTTCCTTTTCCTTTTGTGTCCAAGGGATGCAACCTGTGGATCATGTGTGCTTCGACCAGATAAAGAATGAAATAACAGAGGAGCAGTGGTGTGTGGAGCTCCTGCGGCCCCTTCCAGAGCACAAGCCCTGTGCTATGGAGCCATGCCTGTACAGGTTGGTGTCCTGGAAGCTCAGCTAAATTTCTCCATAGCTTGTCCTTTCAGTGCCCACTAACCCAGTCCCTGCAGTCTCATTTGCATTGTGCAAGGTGTTAAAAAGAGAAGTATGAAGTAATTTCCTCCCAGTTATAACAGTGTAGCAGATCCTAAACCATTTTCTATCTTTCCTGGTCCCGTGAGGTAATGGAGATGTCAGCTGAATCAACGGGAGATTGTCCTTCCAATATTTTACAGTAGTCTGCTAATGAAAATACTTTGACGTCTGCTCACATCCTTTCCAAGTTCATGCTGACAAAGATTTGATCTTACCCTGCAGGTGACTTTTGTGTTCTTTAGACTGGAAAGAGGACTGAGAGCCACACCTGCCCAGACACTAATCTCATACATTTTTGTTTTTAACAGAAAGTGATTACACTGTGAACTCCAGCTCTTCAGCTTTTAGGTGCTTTTAGTCCTAGCGAGCTGTTACTGCAAGGACTTAAATTTCCAGCAGTTGTCTTCTCAGTCACATCTGGACAAGGCTATTGAAATAGAGAAGCTCAATACTCTGTATGGGCAACTTCTGTAATCAGTGGTCAGAGTAATAAACCTTCATGATCAGAAGAGAAATCAGGTGATATAATTACTTCTCATTTAGGTGGAAGATATCTCAGATAGGTGAATGCTCTGCTGCCTGTGGAACTGGAGTTGCTCAGCAGAATCTGACCTGTGTTCAGTATCGTGGTGGATTGGAGACTGTTGTGGATGACAGCTTGTGCCCAGCAGAAGAAAAACCCCTCTCCATTGTGCCGTGTGTGGTTAATATCTGCCCTTTAGGCTGGGACAAAGTGAGTTTACTGGCTTGGCTTATTTCAGGAGTCTCACTGGTAGCTTTGCACTTGTGATCCACAGGAGACTACCAGTTAGGAGCCACCACCTTACTACTGGAGTCTGGGAGGGTGGTTTACACCAACGTTGGTCTGCCTAGTTAAAGGTTCATCTTGTCACTCATCACTCTAGTTCCTCTTAATTTATGCTCCTGGACTTGTCATTTCATACTGGTGGTTTGTTTAAGTCAGCTGTTCCTTCTTCATTTTTATTCTCAGAGTCCAGCAAAACCAGAAACAGAAATAACCCCTGGTCAACTAGGAAATACCTCATTGGCAAACAGGTTCTGACATGGTAGGGAGGATTGCTAGCAGGGAAGAGGGCTTCTCACCACAGGGTCACTGGTCCAAATCCATACTGCAGAGCCACTGCCAGTTTTACATTTATAGATAGGGAAGATACTGCTTTAGGCCTTTCCAGTTTCAGGTGTCTCTCTTCACGTAGTGTAAGTTAGGAGGGGTCGTGGCTGTTGGATGTCCTTAGCTATTGCTGATCTTTATATGTTCTGCAGAAATTGAGAAAAGTGCTTAAATGTTCCTCTTTCTTCAGTGATAGGAAATATATTGTAGGATTGATCTGGAGGTATCTTCCAGCTTTGTTAGATCAGGACTAGTGTGGAAAGCAGGTGCAGTGTCAGTCTAGGTCCTTTTGCTTTGTTTCGAGGAAGAAGATCCACACCTACTTCAGACTTTGAAGTCACTTGGGCATATCCAACTGGAAAATCAGACTGTGTATGTCTGGAGCCCTCTAGCTGGAGAGTGTTCCGTCTCCTGTGGTAGAGGTGAGATCTTCCAGTGCTGCAGGGAAATGTTAGTTACCTGTAGCCATGTATTCAGTGCCTAGGAGCCTCAGGGACCTGGTCTTTTCTCTACAGTTTTAAGAGCATGTGTAGCTTACTATTTGTTTGTGGTTTTGTTTTGGTTTTGTTTTTTT
>NDXB01011688.1:96776-119144 GCA_002631895.1 Agapornis roseicollis | reverse complement strand
TTCTTTTTTTTTTTTTTTTAATTTATGTTATGTTTTAGGTTTTTGTTTTTTTTTTTTTTTTTTTGTTTTTTTTTTTTTTTTGTTTTTTTTTTGGTTTTTTTTTTTTTTTTTTTTTTTTTAAGTCTGGAAGAGGAAAGGGGGCCTGGCTCAAACAGGGAATAGTTTAAGGGGGCTGGGTGGCTGCTGCTGTGCTTCAAAGTTGGAGGGGGTGAGTGCAGTAATGTGCCCAGAGCTTGGGCAGAGTGTGCTTGTTTTATACATGCAGATGCAACCCTTGCATGCATGCCATGCAGTAAGATCACTTCCCATTCTAGGTAAGACTTGGCTACAGTATGTATGTGTAGCTTTTAACACCAAAGAAGAAACCGAAGAGGAAAACTGTCAGCCAGTGCCAAAGCCAGAAAGCAGGATGGAAGTCTGTGATCTCAGTCCCTGCCCTCCCAGGTAAAATAATTACCAGGGGATAACAGACCAGTGAGAGGACATTCCTTCTTCTCTCTGTCTCCAGATACACAGTAAAGGAAGGGTTAAACTACTCTGAGGATGTTATCTTCCTCTCCCCCTGCTTTGAAAGCACAGCCAGCTGCAGAAACAGTAACATTGAACCAAACTCAGCAACTGACAGTTGTTGGTGGGCTGGTACATTCTCAGGCAGAACCAAGTGAAGTCTTTGGAGTTTGAGTCTGGGTTAAAACTGAAAACCTCTTGATGGCTTATTACCCTGGGGAAGTAGGAACTAATCCATAACTGCAAAAGGTGGTGGTGTGACACATTTGCCAGCTGTAGTTTCTACATAGCATCAAGTAAAATAGCTAGGATTAGATGTTTGAAGAATCTGGAATAGCTGCTCTGAGAACTGAAGGAAATTGTTTGCACTTTCGTCAGGATGTGTGGTATTGCAGACTGCAGTCAGTGGGGTGACTGCTGATCTCTCAGACATGAGCCAGTGTGTATGTGTGTGTTAACAGAGTTCCAGTTGTACTTCCATAAGCTAGTTGGATTTCAAAACCAGTGAAGATTGGTGGGAGCTGGGAGGTATCACTGATGGCTGCGTTATTCCCAGATGGCATTACAAAATGGGCTCATGCTGTGTAACATCTGATGCACTAAGTCCTCTACCATGCAAGAGAGACTGGGGAGAAGGCAGAATAGATTTTAGTAGACACCCAGGGTGATGGTTTGCCTTGCCTAGAGGAGCAGGAGCCATGTAATTTGGAGCTGTGTCCTCCAAAGTCAAAATGGCCTCATGAGCCACAAGGGCATAAAATGGAGAGAAGTGGTTGTCTCTGAATATGTATGTTGTGATCTAGGCTATGACTCAGGGTTGATAAATGGGGCAGAATTTGCTCAGTCCCTCTCCTGTGGCACTGGAAAGCCACTGGCATCTGAGCTTATTTTAATGTGCAATACAGGATGCCACTCCCAGGGTGAAATACCCTGGGTTGGTTTCTGATCTGACTGCTCAGTGGTGTGTGTTTTGGACAGAGATAAGATTGTTTTTGCAGTTAAGCCTGTGTATGTCACCCTGGGGAAGACTGTAATGGACAGAGAATAAGACTCGATGTGTATTTTGAGTCCATGGGCTTATTGCAAAATGTGGGTGCCTTCCATCTGGGTCCAGCTCCAAACCTGCTCTGTTTCAGAGGGTGCTTTCATAGACAGCAAAGTGTCTGGGATGGAGAGGTGAAGAAAGCTGCTGAGGAGCAAAAGAGGGGAGGAGGAGGGAGTTGCAGTGCATTTTCTACAGTGAGAGAGAGTAGAGGATGTGGAATTCATCACTAACTCACCCTCCTCCATGTCCTCTGTCAGATGGAAGGTAACCCCAGCTGGGGCCTGTTCCTCCAGCTGTGGGGTTGGCTTAGCTGTTCAGCTGGTCACCTGTGTGCAGATTCACCAGGGCAAGGAGGTTTTGCTGGAGGAGCATTTGTGTCCTGTGGCAGAGAAGCCTCTTGCCAGCGTCCCCTGTGTCATCCGAATGTGCTCGTATGAATGGAGCTTCAGTGAGTGGTCAGAGGTATGGGCTCTTGTTCAGTTCACTTCCCTAAAGCGTGCAGGGGACAAATACCACTTCTGCCTTGTATACTTCCCAAACAAATGCTAAGCTGTTTCTAGGGATGTTTTCCATCCTTTCCACTGCCTGGGTTTAGCAGGTTTAGGCTCTGCTTCCCACCTTTCTCAGATAAGGTTTTGGTTGCAGTTTGAAAATGGTCCTTAGTATGCTTTCTTCTGGAATGCAGGTATTTTCAGACTTTTTAGGAAGTGGTTCTGCAATTCAAAGATCTAGTTTGGAAAATCCCCTGGGAGGTGGACCATCTTATAGCTGATTAAACTAGAGCACTGAAAGAGCAAGAGACAAAACAGCATCAGTGATCAGCTTCCTCCGCCAGTCACCCCCAGTCATGCCTGAGCCAATAAATGCATTTATGTATACATACCAACTGAAACTTATTTATAAAGGCCTGTGGGCTTCTTCCTTTGCAGTGTTCAACTTCATGTGGGAATGGCATTCAGACACGGCAGGATTTCTGCCTCAACCTGCTAACCCGTAAGCACGTGAAGCCCATCTTCTGCAGGCACTTCCCCAAGGCCATTGTGGTACGTGGCTGTTCCACAGGGCCCTGTCCTGAGCTGGTGGTGGAAACTGGGTCCCATGGAGCACAACTACAGACAGTGACACCAGCCACACGTCTGGCCACAGCTGTGGCTGCCAAGGAGGCAAGGTACAAGGGCCTGGACCTTCCATCTGCTGTGCCACTGGAAAAAACTAAAATCCATGGAGGTGAGAAGGTAGAGATAGGTGTTTGCTGCATGCAGCTGGGTTGTGGTGACCCTACTGCCATAGAGGGACAGGAGAGTGGGAGGGAATTCTACTTAGAAGGAGCAACATGCTGTTCCTTCCAGCATGCCATAAGCTGTCTGTGTTATCTGAGCTAGGAGCAATGACTTCCTCCCATGGGCTTCCCAAAACTCTAATGACATGGGACTCCTTGGGGCAGCAGCTGACTCTTCCTCTGCTTTACCCAGAAGGTGTGCACCTGTCTGTTCATTGCAGCTTGAAGGGAATGATGGCTCTTTTTCAGCAGCTGTAGTTTCCTCTGGATGTGATTCTCATCTGTTTCTGCTGTACAGGTGTCTGTGGAAAGCTCTTTCTTAATGCCAGTGGGATCATCAACATGATGGGCGTAGAGAGCAGTGACTGCACTGTGGCCATCGGACGTCCTCTCAGGGAGGAGATAACAGTACATGTCTTGGAGAGCTCCCTCAACTGCAGTGCAGGTACTGCCTGGGCGTGCTGGGGACTAGCCTGGTCCTTTGGGAAACCTGCACCTCTTCTGCTTGTGTGCTTTTGCTGCCTTGGAGCCTGTGTAATCTCTGAAACCATTTTACAAGTTTTTCTGTCCCACCAAGTCATTGGCAAATGGGACTAAGTGAAGATGTTGCCTGTCCTCCCCATATGTACTGGTTTATTGTCTGTCGTCTTGACAAAAGGGGTTTATGGGGTTAAAGAAGCTACTTGCTTTTGGCCTGTTATAAACGCTGTCTGCAGTATACCCTCTTGCTGGAATCAGTACAGTTAATTAGTTAATTGGACTGTTTTAATGACAAGTGTTGATAAGATGCAGAAAGTCCTTGGTTCCAGACCTATATAAGACAGGTTGTGACCTATTGCTTAAAGGAAAAACATTTCTAGTCCCTGTGTTCATCCATTTCAGGTGAGGTAGTGATGTTCTCTGGGCGAATGATGTGGCGGACGGGCTGCAGGAAGCTTACTTTATCACTGATAAATTCCAGAACGAATACACTGATTGTGAAACAGCGTGTTTTGCTGCCAGGAAATGGGGTCATTCTTCAGTACAACAGCAGAACTGCAACTAAAAAATATTATCAAGGTACCTTACTGAAAGCTTTACTATTGCTAAGGCACCCACAACGAAGCCCATATAGTTCCACAGATCAAGGTTGCCTATGGAAATCTGTGGACCCCATGCTTCAGTTTTAGCAGCTAATAAGCCCCTTCTTAAGGAATGTTGGAATTAATACTACCTGTGGACTACCCCTCCATTTTAAAAGCAAGCTCCCTGCAGGTGTTTCCTAGTGCTTGGAGGTTCCCAGTTTAAAATCCATAGGTAAACTTCTCTGCCTGTGTTTAATTTAAATTATTTCTTTCTTGGAGATGCTGATCACTCCTCTAAATTTTTTTCTCTGCTCCCTTTCCCTCTCTCAGACTGTGATAAGCAACTGTTTGGTCCCCAAGGTGAAATAGTGAATCCTGTGCAATTCCCTGATCAAATGCAAGAAGTTGTGTGTCGGACCTTCATCAATATGGCTCCTCGGCACCGCATAGCTATCCGCGCCCTATACATTGACCTGGGCAATGAAAGCAACCAAACACATTTTAATTACATCTTGGTGAGTCAGAAACCTAAAGAGGATGATGTGATGGGAATGGATCCATGTCCTCAATAGAGATTTCCATCCAGATGCGAAGCTCAATCATAAATCCTGAAGTGTCAGACTGATCTCTTACACAAACATAGACGTGAATGATTGTTACTGATGTCTACGGTATTTCTTCTAACCTTTGTTTAGGGCAGCTTTTCCTCCTGATTGACTGATTTGCAAGCCCTCCAGTACTTTTTTTTGGTACTTCACTTGTAGGCTGCTGCTATAGTGGTTTGGTCTTCATTTATGCAGGTCCGTGATGTTAGCACCATGAAGACGATGGTGTTCCATGGGAAACAACAGTTCTTCTGGCAATCAACAGGAAGCCAAGCTGAAATTGAATTTCATGAAAATGTTAAGGATCATCAAATCAATTTCTGGGCGGAATATTATGCTATTGAGCCAAAATAAAAGGGTCCAGGGCCACTGCACTGAGAAAGGCCATGGTCCAGTTAATCATTGCTGCCTGTTCACTGTTTGAGGTCACATGAATCTTTTAATCTTTTTACTGCTGCTTCCCCATTTATTAAGAACAATAATACCTTCTGACTCCTTTGGGTTCTCAGTTAATAATTATAAAGCTTATGCAAAGGACATGTAACTACCAAATATTTAGCAACCAGTCTTCATATGGATTTTCTGTCCATATTTGTTGGTATTAATGCAGTTCACATGTCTGCAGTCAGTGACTTGGACACTGAAGTCTTGGGGTCCTGCTTCTGTAACATGCTGTGACCTTTTAGGATAGCAATTTAGTTTCGTGGTGGCTTAGTGTCCCATTACAAATCTCTATACAATTAGCTGTGATTATGGTTTAGTCATTAAGTTCCCTCTCCTGCAATTTAAATGCCCCTTAAAATTGAGACCTCCTGAAATTCTGGAATGTTATAATAAAGGCAGAGATGTGTGTGAGGGTGAACTGCTAGCACAAGAAGACTAGAGCCATGTGAGGGCAAGAGAGAGTTGCTTTGCCCAGGAGGGGGGAGCACAGCACTAGGACAGGTCTCTCTGAAAGCTGAAATGTTTTCAGGAGCTGGCAAGACCTGGTCAGATGCTGCTGTCCTGGTCAGGCCCTGCTGATGGTTGGCTTTATATGAGAGAACTAAATGACAATCAGAGGTCCCTCCCTAGCCACCACTTCTGTGGTTCTGCTTCTGTATATCTGATAGTGATACCAGTACTTTTCAATGGGAAAATAAAAGAATTCTGTCTCATAATGATGGGTTTGGTGCCAAAACATTACTTGGGTAAGGACAGCAGCTGCGCTACTATATACTATACATATAGTATATAATATATGTTTAGTTTATCTATACTATATATACTATAATTTGCTTGTATCTTCATCTCACAGGAACTGTGCAATGAGAGATGGCTGAGACTGTGATAGAAGTTATAGCAGGAAGAAGTATTTTAGAGTAGTGACAAATACTCATTTATTTAAATACATTTTTAGGTTGATCTTATTTAATGTTCTGGAACAGTGGACCATGCTTTGGTCCAGATCTCTCACCCTCCTCAAAACCACAGTATACAGCTTAAGGGGTATTTTCTGCACCTCAGGCCTGATGGACACATCTGCCCTTGTTCTTTGTGCTGGATGCAGTAAATGATTCTGCCTGGGCAGTTCTAACCCTGCTTCTGCTTGCTTTCAGTTGAATTCTCTGATGTCTTTTTACAACTGCAAAACCTTTCTTCTATCTTGTTAATGGTTGTGTTTTTGCTGGTTACGCCTGGAGTTTTTTGCTTGCCAGCCTCCAGATTTTACATTCTGTTCCTGGAACAGCTAAAAAGTAGATTCTTGAAGCAAGATCCTTGAGGAGCTGGATATATCAGCTATCCCACTGCTGTGCGTGGGTGATGCAGGCACTGGGCCTTCATTTCCTGCCTAACAGGAGATGTTAATGAAAAGACTTCCTTTTCTTAATCCTTTTTTGTAGCCTTTTAGCATATGGGATCTGTCTTCCATCTCTGCTCAGGATCCCAAGTCTCATTGCTACTTATTGTTCCAGATCAGCTCTGCAGAATCCCTGCTCTGCAGAGGTGGGCTCTGGTTGTTGGCTGTATGTCCAACATTCATTTGCAAAAAATGCAGCTGTTTTTATAATTTAAGAGAATTCAGGCTGTTTTCCCGTACTATGTGTTTGGATACCAACAGGTTGCCTACTGGGACATCTCTTGCTTGCAAAGGCCTACTTCTACTCCCATTTTCTAGGGAGAAAGTCTGATTCCATTCGGATAAGGGGAATGTTAACCTCTTGTCTTCCCTTCCTCCTGAGCTTGTGCTGCCCACCTGCATAACAGCATCCAGGTGGTACCCAGGAGAAGTGGGGCCCAGGCCCTGCTGTGGGCCTGTGGCTGCGGATGAGCACGCACACAGCGGGCTCTGCCCACCGGCATTTATAATGAAGTGACATCAGGGCCCTGCCTGCTGGAGGGGGGGACCCACAATGCAACACGCAGCAGACGTGGAGGCAGCTCCCCGGCCGCTGGCATCGCTGCAGCAGGCAGAAGCCCTCCATTGTCAGCCCTGGGGGGGTAGCGGGGCCAGGCCCTGCATGGGGGTGTGGGGAGAGGCTCAGCGGTGGTGGGGCTGGCGCTAGAGGCTGGCCGGAGGGGCCCGGGGGGGTGTCCTGCGCTGCAGGGGCTCGGGGAGGGCTGCCCCTGACCTGCCGGGAGCAGGGGTGCGATGAGCGCTCAGGATGAGCAGTTCGAGGCAGCAGCCGCTGAGGCAGGAGCTCCCTGCGCCGATGACGGCATGACCTGGTGGTACAGGTGGCTCTGCAGGATGGCCGGGGTCGCTGGGGGCCTGTGTAAGTATCTCTGCCCTCTGGCCAGACGTGCCCCGGCCCCGTGCACGCGTGTGGCCCAGTGCAAGGGTCATGCTTGCACCATGAGGCGGCCTTCTGGGGTCGCGGGTGTCTGTCTGCTCTATTCGGGACTGTACTGTGGCTGGGGCAGAAGAAGGAGCCGAGGGCTGGGTTGCTCCAGCACCCAGGGCTGTGCTGTGTGTGTGCCTGAGCCTGCAGAGCCTGGGCCCTGGCAGGAGGGACCTCCTGGGGTACCTGCAAACCCACATGGTTCTTTGGGCACAGCCCTTGGCAGGAGCAGAAGCTGAGCCCTGGTGCTCTGCTCAGGTAAAGCTGACAAGGAAGGCACAGCAGGGGCAGGGCTTGGAGAGGAGCCACTGAATTTGGTTCATCCCTTTTGGCTGTTGGGTGTTTGTATGTTCCTGCAACTTTCTTTCCTGTCTCGTGTTGGAGCATGTTTCCTGCTACTCCTGCTGTAGACTGCTGCTGGCCTGTCTGTGTTTGCTTTCTTGAAGGTGAATAATGGACTTGGTTTGTGTTGTGTGTTTTTAAGGGGTTTAATGTTGGACACAGAGAAGAAGGGAGACAGCAGACAGTGAAGTGAGTTGGCTGTGCTTGGGATTACCTGCTGAAAAAACTTTCCCAGGGAAAGAGTCTTTGCAACTTTGCCAGAGATCAGCCTGTCCTGTAGTGCTGGTTTGCTACGTTCTGTGGAGAGATTAATGGCTCTTAAAAACAGGAGGGACTGTTACGACCACTTAGTCTGATCTCCTGCAGAGCACAGGATGGAGAATTTCTTCTGCTTCAGGCCTACGACTTTGAGAATGTTTCCCAGCCAGTGCAGTCAGCCCTGATTTATTCCCTTGGCCATAGAGTATTGCCTAATCCCCCTTTTTCCCTGCCCCTGCCTCTTGCCTCAGGACTTGACTGCACAAGCCCCGGGCATTTTTGCAGTGGACCCTGTAGCCCGTGGTGGTGTTGCGCAGGCTTGTTCCAGCCCTGCGAGGCTGGGGAAGCACACGCTGCTCTCGCTGTTTCATGCCTGAGGTGCTGAAATCCCGGAGGTGTGAAAGGATTTGGTAGGGCTGCTCTTGCGGGGCGGAACGCGCCGGCCCTGCCATGCCCTGCCTGGGGCCCGCACTCCCGGCCGCGGCTGGCGGCCAAGAGCCCAGCTGGGACATGTCTGGAGCGCAGGGCCCAGGGTGGGTTTAGTGCAAAGGCGTTTTCCCACGGCCTGGGGCTGCAGCCGCGGCCTCGGTGCTTTCTGGGTGTCTGTGGCCCATGCAGAGCTGAGGGAACGCGTGTGCTGTTGGGTCGTGCTGGTGGCATTGCCCACCTCGTGCTAGAGCAGCACACAAGTGCCTTACAAGTGTAAGTCTTTCAAGACTTTTTTTCTCAGTCTGCATTATACTTGGATTATATTCCCAATGTTTGTTCACATCTCTGAGAACTTGTGATTTGCTTTTAAAGGGAAGGTAAGAGTTTTGAATGGTTAGGTGTCCCAGGTTCAGCTTTAGCAAAACATTTGCAGAGTCAAAGAAGAGCCAGGCTCCTAACAGGATTTCTGATGATCTGGGCACAGAGAGTTTGCACTTCAGCCCTGACAGTCTCCCTTCATGAGGTTTGTCAGGCACAGAATGAGGCAGCAGGTAAATGGAGGACTTTGGAAAAAGGCAACCCTCCAACCTCCTGTGCTAGTAATGGCTCTCTTTAAAACACTCCTTGTTCAGCCTCACCTCATTGAAGGTGGACAGTTTGGAAAAAGGGTGACTAATAAAACAGCAAGGCTGGAGTTTGCTGCTGCTGTCAGAGCTTGCTATAAAAGAACAGAACCCATTTAGAAGGGTTTTGAGCAACTGGATCATGGTCCTGCTCCAGGTCTGGATTATTTATTACAGAAGGAAAAATTCCCTATAGAAAGGAAGAGAAACTTTGTTAGCAGGATTGAGACTGGGAGATGTCTGCCACATGCAAACACCTGCAGCACACAACTTGCTTAAGCCAGAAGGGTCCAAGGGCCAGAGCAGGAGCAAGACAAACAAGGTTCAGGATCTGCTCTTGGCTCTTGCACAGGCTAGCTTGGAGGCCTCAGCCAAGTCCCTTGTGTTCCTGTTTGTAATAGGACAAGGAGAGTCTGTGGCTTTTGTGAAATGCTCTAGGAGCAAAAATAGGATTGTGATGAGGGCAGTGGCCAGCTGCTTGAAATGAATAGAGCCTTTGTGTGTGCGGGGGTAGCGTTCTTCTTTCTCCATTTTAGCTCCCAGTTATCTGTGCTTCCCCAGGGATTTGAGATGGGTCAGCAGTCGAACAAATGGCAGAACTATCTGTCTCCTGTAGCTTATGTGCCATTGAGTGTTAGCTGGATTCTAAATCCATGGAGAGGCCTTGTCTCTGGCTTGGCAGCTCCATCCCCTTTTGGCTACTGAGGCAGGAGCCAACCCTGTCCTGGTGGGACAAGGATGTGAAAGGCTGCTGCGAGACTCACTGCTCTGCAGAAAAGCCCCAAGGTCACCAGTTACCGGCAGCTGTTTGCTGCTGTTTAAAAATACCATTATTTGGTTGCTTCCTAAAACCAGGAGATCACTTACCTGTGGGGTGACCTTAGATTACTCCTGTCACAGCCCCGTGGTTCTGTTTTCCAGTCTGTTAAATAAGGAACTTATTTATGTTAAGGGAACTTTGAGGGTTCAGCAGTGACTGCTGAAAAGAAACCTTGCAAACTTGTGCCAGGCTTTTGAGGGGCAGGACTGCCTGCAGCAGCTCTGCTCAGGGATCCCCTTAGCAAACAGGAGCAGCCATCTGAAATACCCAAACCCAGGCTGGTCTTACTCTTTAGATGGCCTCTGCTGCTCTTCATGGTGCTGTTGATGGTCTGCAAGCAACGTTTAAGGGTTATGGAATGTAGCTGGAGTTGTGAAGGGTGGCCACTGTGGCCCCAGCCATGCGCTGCTGCCTCCTCCCCAGGCTGGGTACCTGGTGAGCAGCAGGACCTGCTGTTGTCAGAGCAGGGAACAGGCTTTTTGAGTGCTGGGGATGCTCTGCAAGTTTCATGAGGCAGGAAGGAACAAGCAGCCTTGGTATGGGCCCTGCTGCCGCGCTCTTCAACTTGCATGACAGCCAGCAGTGTGGAGGATACTTTGGGCTCTGCTTTTTCCACTTCCATTTATATTAGTGGACACAAACTGGCAGCGTGTGGCAGAGGCTGGGTTCACTTCTGCTTTATTTATTGTCTTTGTGCATTGGTGCTGCAAGTCATGTTTTTGCTAAACTTCCCCTGTACTGCTTGGAGATGGATGCTGGCTGGGACCTCTTTGTTCTTCCCAGGACAAAGCAGTAGTTCCTCAGCAAATAGAAACCAGGGTGCTGCATATGTGACTACATGCAAAAGCAAATGCTCTGTTCTCTGCAAGTGAAAAAGTTGGGCAAGTGTTGTGCTAAAAGATCCAGCACTTGAAGCAAATGGATACCTGACTGGAGGAGCCAGGATGAAAACCTCTCCCCTTCATCCTGGACTCCTGTTCAGGCCATCAGACTTTTCCACCCAGCCTTCTGTGCTGGTCTGTACTGTGCCTGGAGGTGCCAGCCAAGGCAATGGCTCTTCTGAACACTTTCTGATGCCTGCTTTGCAAAACATGTCCAGGTACAGGGGAGCAGCATCATGATGTTGTGGTTGCAAGGTCTGATATGGACAGAGCTGGGAGGAGCAGCCAGCCCTGCCTGCTGAGTCTGGCCTCACTGCCCCCTTGGCACACAGAGTTGGTCTTTATAGTTACTAAAACTGCTTTGCTTTCCAGCCTGTGCCTTCGCTGGTCTCTGGAACTGTGTCACCATCAACCCCCTGAACATTGCGGCTGGCGTGTGGATGATGTGAGCAGAGTTGCTTTTACCTTTTCCACCGGGAGGGAGGTTGGTTCATTATGGAGCAAGGGACAGAGCTGTCTGCTGTGGCAGCGGACATGAGTTCTTTTGTTCTTTCTTTACCCTTTTTTAGGTAAACACTGAGATACCCTTATCCAAAGTACGTCTGGGGCTCAAGGGTTTGGGAATTACTAAAGTGTGGGGAGAGTGCAGAGCGGTCAGGCCCTGCTATTCCCTTCTGCCGGCAGTGGCTGGTTTCCGGGGGTGGGGGCACTGCTGACCCTCCTCTGGGCCATGTGGGCAGGATTAACTCTGGTTTGCTCTGTCTGGAGGCTCAACGCCTTCATCCTGTTCCTGTGTGAAGCCCCCTTCTGCTGCCAGTTTATCGAGTTTGCAAACGCCGTCTCTGCAAGGGCAGACAAGCTGCGGCCCTGGCAGAAAGCTGCTTTCTACTGCGGGTGAGGATGCTCCTGGGGTGCGTTGTGGTGCTAAAGTCATCCCGAGAACCACGTTGGGATGCATATGGGATGCCAGAATGCATGAGCATCCCTACATCCTGTGGGGTGTGGAGCCTGGCTTTGAGGGCTGCTCTGTCTTGCAGGATGGCTGTGTTCCCTGTCATGCTCAGCCTGACGCTCACCACGCTCTTTGGAAATGCCATTGCGTTTGCCACTGGGGTGCTTTATGGCCTGTCAGCACTCGGCAAAAAGTAAGAGAGCACTGTCTGCTTGTGGAGGGGAGGGAAAGGTGGACCTCCAGCCCTCACCCCATCTGCCTTGCTAAGGCTATGCTTTCCTCTCGTACTAACCATGCTTTGAGGTGTAAATGGTGCCAGAGAACATTTCCCTGCCATCATCTCCAAGGCCTGGGGAGGAAGGTCCTAGGGTTTGCTGAAGCTCTGTGCTTTTCTTTGGAAGCTCAGTCTGGGTTGCCTTGTGGGTCCCAGCTGTTTTTATACAGCGGTTGGATGGATGGGCCCAGCTCTGGGGGCAGTGACTAGCTTTGGTAGGGTTGGAGAGTGCCAGCAAGTCTCATTTCACTCCCAGCATCCTTCAGCACAGAGAGAGCCAGGCCCCAGTTTTGAGACCTGTCTGCTGGGTGCTGTACCCACCATGGTGGGCACCTGGAGCCCAGAGACCCACTGTTCCTTCTCTCTGCAGGGGAGATGCTATTTCCTATGCTCGGATCCACCAGCAGCAGAAGCAGATGGATGAAGAGAAGCTGACGGGGGCCCTGGAGGTTCAGGGTCTCTGAAGCATGTGAGCTCAGGGTAACCTCTCCTGGATACTGAGATGGTGAAGCTGTGGAAATCCACTGCCCTTCCCTCTGCCGACCCCCTCTCTGCTACACAATGATTTTCCTGGACACTACAGCAACTGGAAATCTCAGGGTTTGGGGCAGGCTGTGCCCTCTTCTCACACCAGCATCCAGACCTCAGTGTGTTGACTCCTTTCTCCTCCTCAGCCAGATATCTCACAGTCCCCTATTCTTTACGTTTTTGTGGTTTGTTGTTTGTCTTTTGGGGTGGTGGTGGTGGTGTTTCTTCTTTTCTGCAGAGGTATTGGCCTTTGAGTGCTGTTACCAGCCTGAACAAATAGCCTTTCTTTGGAGTGATTCTTACAAGCAAGTGGAAGATGCAGAGCTCCTTTTTGGAACTGCTTTCTGCACGGGGTGAGGAGGAACAAGGCTGACATACCAGCTCCTTGCCTGCACTGGTCTCATGGGAGTCAGGGAGCTGCTGGCCTCATGCTGGGGGTGACCTGCCATTGCACGTTGCATGTTTATAGTAACACTGGCTGGTGTGGCCCTTCCCAGGTATAACACATGAACCCAGGGTTTGGCAATGCACAGTGATGCTTAAGCTTGGTCTTCTTCCACTGAGTATGTTTTAATCTGGGTCCAGTTAGGGCGGGCATGGGAAAGGACTTTCAGCAAAAAACCATGCAAAGACCAGAACCATCTCTGCAGAGGAGCTGACAATGTTGCTGGGGCAGATCCTGGTACCTACAAAGCACAGTCCCTGCTTCCTCTGTGTAGAGCTGCAGGCACTTACTGCAATTTACTTGAATTACAATTAATTATTTTGTCTTAAGGGTGCTTTTCTTAAGCTTCACTCTTTTCCTGTGGAAGAAGGTGAATAAGGTTTGCTTTACCTCAGCTGGGAAAGGTTATGATTGCTTGAGCCAAGAGGGATTTTTTGTCGGTGTTAAAGAGCATCCTCCTCTCGTGAGCCTGGGACTCTGCTCCATTATCTCTCACTCTCTTCTCCTGCTTCTGTGACCCACCCTTCCCCACAAGTGACCTGCTTTTTGCTTCTGTTTCGTATTGTCTTTGCTTTGGGTTCATGTTTTTTCTGTATCAATCATGTGCTGGTTTTGTATGGGAAGATAGCATACCCATCCTTTGCAAACACAAAGTATGCACCATTTCAGTTTAAATGGCTGGGATGTCTTGCTACTTTATCCCAGGCTCCATCAGTGCTTTTCACATCCTGTTTTCTGTTTGCTTTGTAACATGCAGAATGAAACTGCTCACAAAGCTCAGATCCCCCTCTTCTTGTTATCATTTCTTTTGTGAAGGTTAATATTTTTTCACACGATTGCTTTTTGTTGTTATTAGGCAAAGGGGGAATAAGTTAGTTCTGTTTGTTTAAGTATTTTGCTGAGGGTCATTTTCTTTGGATATGGGAGGGAGGAGTGCCCTGTTTCCTGTCCTTCAAAGGACTCTGTCATCCCTCTGGGGGGGCAGGTGTGTCTCTGAACCCTCTGAGCCCTGGCTGCTGTGGCTGGGATACTGTAACTGTAGAATCCTATTTCAGCCTTCAGAGCATTTCTCAGATTTCTGAAAAGTGTGTTGTCTTTGACCCCTTTGTCTTCTTCTGGGCCACTGGCTTGGCAAAGTTTGATTTCCCCCTCTCCTGGGAGAGAGAAGGGAGAAACACTGGGCTGTAACTGCTGGGCTGCAGGTTTGTACTCGCTTGGCAGCCATGGCAGATAGCAGCTATGGTGAGCATTGGCTGCAGGGAATGCAGCTTGTTCTTCATCCTCTGCCCTGGGAACAGAGTTCCCGCTGCCACCAACACTCTGTGGTCCCATTTGAATCCCTGGGGTACGAGTGGGGTTGTGCTGTGATCAGGGAAATGCTATTGGAGGCTGGCTGCTGTCTGTCAGATGGGTCTGTCCACCAACCACTCTGCATCTTCAGAGCAGTGTCTTGTTGGAAAGTATCCATATTACGTGTCCTTCCTCTAGGTATGGTGTGTGTTCATATCAGGGGAACACCAGCACATCCCCTGCAGGGCCTGGAGAGGTGGCTGGGTATGGAAGTAGCCAGTGCATTGCAGCAGGAGCAAAGCAGTCCCTGGAGACCACGGGGCTAAGCTGCCAGCTAATGATAGCTCTTGTTTCTTTCTTGGAGTTCAGGGAGGTGTGAGGATTTACACCAGTCAGGAGCACAGCTTGCATTTAATTACACACATGGGCCCGTGCAGCTGGATGCTGGGTAACCACTTTGTGTTAAGCCCCCTTCCCCCTGGCCTCTGAACCATAGTTGCTCTGGCACCAGCTTGTCTGGGATGCAGAGTAGGCACAACTAGCCCAGATGCAGCTTGTTTCAATGAAAGCTGTGCCATTTCAGAGCCCCAAGTTCTGGGCTGATCCCTGCTGCTGCATGCAATACATGTCATAGAACACAGCCTTCTGGGTGGGTCATGCTGCCTGTGGCAATGGGGTGCTGCAGGGGGAATACACAGCGGCCCTCGGGGTTTCTTAGTGGTAAGAGCCTCTCTGCTCTTGGAGCCAGAGGTGTCCCTATGCAGAACCATTACGGGCTGGTTTGAGTGTTGAGTCCCGCCTAACAAACAAGACATCTGCTGTTATTTCAGGGGGGTTTAGGGACTTAAGTAGTGCTTAGTAGAGGAATGTTGCACACTGATGCACATAGCTATGAGCATGTCTTTGGTAGTGACTGCTCTGTGAGTAGTTCCACAGTAGCTTTAGTGACAGGAGGTGAAAAGCAAAGCAGAGGTGATAGAGAAACGTTTGCAGCCTGGTCTCCGTCTGCAGTGATGAGCTACAGAGCTTGTAGGACTTCATCTGGCTGGCTTCACCTGATTGTCCGCATGAGGACAATCAGACCAGCAGCAGTCGCTGTTGCAGGCAGGTGCTGCTCCAGGTCACTTGGAGGACTTGTGAGAACAAAAGAGTTGTGATGGTCGGACCTCCGTGTGGACAAGACATTTTTTGTGGAGATAGAAAGGACCTTTAGAGTAGTAGCATCACAGTAGTTATATGCCTGTTCACAGTGCATGGTGGTTATTAATTTTGTTTAGAAGCACCATTGGGGTGCTTGGAGCTGTGTAAGGATAAATGAAGTTAAAAGCCTGCTCTAGAGATAGATTTTCAGGCTCAACCCAATCCCTGCTGATGGCATCCAGGCTAATGGATGGCTAGTCCACAGGGTCTCTATGGAAGTGGTTCTGCTTGCCAGGTCTTGGAAAGGCCTCTGGGGTATGATGGAGCAGAAGTTCTGTTACGTGAGAACTCAAGAGCAGGTGATGCATTGACTGTAGTGAGTTGTTGATGCCAAGTAACAACTTGTGTCAGGAAGGACACTGGCAGCACATATATGCACTTGGCAATGGACTGTTCATCATGAGCTGTGCACTTCTTACCCAGGTGCATTTATACAAGCTGCAACTCTTCCTTGTCCCATTCAGTCATGAAGTTGACAGCACTCATGCATGTTAACTCCACTGTCCCCTGGGGCTGTCTGTTGGGCCTGAAGGGAAAAGTAGAAGCTCACCTTGTGCTGCATACCAGGACCTCACTGCTCTGGGCAGGAGCTGATTTTGTAACACCAATTGTTATTCTCTGTGTGTGCAGTGAATAAAAAGACCATTCTACCTCTGGAAAGAGCCACTGTGATTTCTCAGACTCTAAAAACTGTAACAAAACTGCTTAGACTTTCTATATTGAAGAAAGGAGTCACTTGGAAAATACTTCTTCAATGAGGTTCTCACAGAACATGAAGAGTTCAACCTCATTTCATATTTGGGCGCTTCCTCCTTAGGCCAAGCCCTGGGAAGCTCAGTTAATCTTTTTAATTTTTTTAACTTAGGAAAAAAAACCAAACATCCACTGTCTTCAGGGAAGGGTTTCATTGAACTGAAGATATCAAGACCTGGTCCATAGCCATGTGAGCAAGAGAACGCTTTAGCATAGGGCTACCACAGATCCTGATCTTCAGGTCAGTGGAAAGCAGAGGCTCTTCACACCTCTCATAATCAGGCCATGCTTAGAAATATCATATTCCAGCCAGGACTGAACTTTCTGGAAATGGTCTCAGCAGCAAAGGTTGGGTCTAATGCTGAATTTTGTGTGTTCGATTTTGGCCCATCATTTCCTCTCTCCTAGGCTGCTTTAAATCAATGCTCTAATACAGTGTATCTTCAGGGATTTCTCTCATCTCCTGCTGTAGGGCTTCTAAATAGTAGCTAGAATATCTTGAGATCTGGGTCAAATGCATGCTGTTACCCTATGCTTCCTTGTCACAGTGGGCTGAATGTTCTGGGAGTGGGAGGACACAAGCATCTCCACCAGCTCTCAGGGTGCAAAGTGCATTCCAGGAGGTTGGACAAATGCTTGGGCAAATCATCTCCCAGTTCAGCCTTTGTTCTGCCCTTTTGGGAGAAGATGTATGTGATACTCAGCAAGGCCATTTGTTCCTTCCATAACCACCTCCTGCAGCTGTGTTTTACCTAGGGTTAGGCTCTAAATAAATTATAATGTCCTTAGTCCTGCAGGACACACAGGAAAAAGGGGTAAGACAATTTGCTACTAACTATGCAGTTGAAACCTTAAAGTGATAGAGGTGGAGGCTTCACACACAACTGTGATGGGGGCACATCCACCTTTCTTTATGGATGAGTAAAACCCTGTGGTGCGAAGCACCCACTCCAGTACGAAGTATTGTCAGAACCCACCATGTCTTCCTACAGTGAATCACTTGCACTACAGCTGAATGTGTGTCTGTTCCTGTTGTTTTGTCTTGGATCTTCTTTGTGAACTGTATTCTGTCTTGTTTATTAGGCTTCTAGTGTAATGTGTGTTTCTAGAGCAATAAAACGTGGCAGCTTTTAATACAAAATATCTGGCTCTGCCTCTTTTGCAGTCCTTAAGTACAAGAGACGGATCTGGGAAGCTTCAGGCTGTTGTGGTTCCCTTGTCACAGTCCTCATCTGCCTCTCCCACCCCACCCACCTGCAGCTCCCTTCATTGCAAATCAGGGCAGCATCTCACAGTTGGAGGCAAAACCATTTTATTCTTGCAACTGCATGATGAACTTTTGCCAGAACAGCTACAGCTGCTAACTGTGTTCCAGCCAAACCCTGAGGCTCTCAGGCTGCTTTGGTGCCTGCTGCACGAAGCACTTCTGTGGGGTTTTGTCCACAGCACACGTTTGATTTTCCAGGACATCTTTATCTCTAGCCTGGTGCTGGTTACCTGGTCCCATACCTTGGGTTGACCTGTTGCCCAGAGTGCAACAGGTAGTGTTGAATAATAGGAAAAGAAGGTAAAGTTCCAGCTGGCAACTTCTGCATCCAAAGGGAGATGATCATTGCTGCCCATTCCTCTCCTATTGCCTTCACAGAGAGCTCCAGCCTCTACCTCCATCAGTGTAACAGTTTTCTTTGTTGCCCCTGAGTATGTGGACTGGACTGGTAGCACATGGCAGCTCCTACCTCATGAACGACCTCCGGCCAGTCCTGAAGAAGGCCTCAATCTGTTCCAGGGGCCTACCTTTGGTTTCTGGAACGCAGCAGCCTGTAAATAAGATGTTCCCGGCACAGATGACAGCGAAGAACAGGAATGGCACCCCGAGGCCAAAGGTGTTCTAGAAAGTGGGACAGAAGATGTGAGCTGGTGCATAAGGTGTCAGGAGGGGCTGCAGAACCCCCTCTCAGGGCAATACCCACCACGGCCAGGAGGAAGGACCGGGTCAGGGCGAAGGCTGTCAACCAGCTCACGACAACACAGAGGCCTGAGGCCACCCCACGGGCTTTCAGAGGGAGGATCTCTGACATGAGCAGCCAAGTAATGGGGCCCCAGCCCATGGCATAACCTGCAGGGAGGAGGGGTAAAGGGAGGCTGTTGAAGATTTGAAGCCTGCTGAGAAGTGCAGAAGAACCTTGTGCAATCCTGCCCTGGACCCCATCAATCTTTATTCCTGCCCATTCATGCCCTGTCAGCCCTCAGAGTGATTTCAGATGCTGTCTCTCTTGATCTTCCAGGGGTAACTGCCTCCCTTCCACCTCTAAGCCCAATCTCTTTGCTCCATATCACCCTGACTGGGTAAGAAGAGTTCCCCCAGCCTGGCACTCAGCCCTCTACTGTGGGTCCTAGGCTTTCTCACTCTCTGTACCTACCCATTATGAAGAACATGGTTGCCAGAAGGGGGATGAGGGTGATGTAGTTTGTTGGCTCAGCAAAAGGGTTGGCAGAGCTCACCAGGGTCTTGTTGGCAATGGTGCCATTCTGAGAAGCTGGCACAAAGTGGATGTAGAGCCCCATGGTCAGGTTTGAGACCAACATGACACCAGCTGTGGAGAGATGCAACAGCACAGTGGGACTGATGGGTGAGTGATCCTCTCTATGCCAATGACTGATCTCCTGGGAACGCTTCTGCTTAGGAGCTGAGTCACCACCAATGGAACGAGACCTCCCCACTCACTGCCCCAGTTCTGTATGGCTGAGCTTAGGAGTTTCCACTCCTGCATGCTTGCAGAGCTCCTGCAAGCCCTTCAATAAGAGCTTCTCTTGCACAACAGTACATGAGAAGTACCTGATACGAAAAGAAGAATCTTCCTCCCAGCTTTATCCATTGACACAGCAGCGATCGCCACCGAGAACAGACGTACCAAGCCAACGAGAGCTGCATCATACTCTGGTTTCTGCAATGGCAAAAGCAGTGGGGAAGCTGAGGTGGGGGAGCTGGGGAAAGAGCAGGTTTCTACATGTGTTGCTTTTGACTTTGTCAAAGCTGTTCTCCTATAGTAAGAGACCAGAAAATCTGAAGCTCAGAGAAGAGTGTGGAAACAGTGGGGCCAGTCCTGCTCCCCAGCCTCATGCATCCTCACTGACTATTGCTGCTAACCAGGTGCTTAAAAAAATGCTCAAAGTTGGGGTTGGGGGGCTGCGGGGGACTTGGAGCATTGGGCAGCTGGCGGCGAAGTCAAGGCAATGGGAGCACGAGCCCAACCCCAGGGCTCACCAGAATGACAGAAGTTTTCTTGAATATTGACTGCAGATACACAAGGATGCAAGTGACACCCGAGAGCTGCTGCAGGAACCTCATCCCCCCTGCGATCAGGATGGGCTTGTAAAGGAAGGGGTCCTTGATCTCAGCACAGGAAACATGCTGGCTCTGGAAGGGACAAGGCCAGGAAACCAAAGTGTGACTCCCTCTGGGCACCACCGTGGCTCCCAGAAGATGGCTCAGGACTTGTTTAAAGGAAGTTGGATTGTGTGGCTTCCATCCTCACCTGCTTCCTCACGCTGTCCTTGATTTGCTCATACTCCCGTTTGTAGTCTGTGCCCTTGCCCCGCAGCCAGCACAGCGACCCCAATGCCTCATCATCCTTCCCCTGGGAGAGCAGGAACCGGGGCGAGTTGGGCATGAAGCAGAGCAGGACGCTCATCGCAAGCACGGGCACCTCCCCAGTGACAGCCAGCCAGCGCCAGTCCAGCACCAGCCCTGCCAGAACAGCACAGTCAGGAGCAGAAGGCACATGGGGAAGGGTGTCCTGGTGCCTCCACATAGGCAATCCCACAATTTAAATTTAATAAATCCAGCAGGGGAAAAAACTGAGTTATTGCACATGTTTTTTCTCCTAGAAAAGAAGCATTTTCAGCTGACAATACAGGGAAATTCCAGCAAGCTCCCCAGATCTTAGAGTATCCAGTAAGATCCTGCAGCAACCAGGAGGTTGCACACAGAGTTCATCGCGTGCTGCTTTTCAGCCCTGGCAAAACCTTGGCAAGACCTGGGTCTGTAGGTGCGGTAATGGCCATGGGTCCATGCAGGTTACAGGTTCATCCCTCTGGGCACACACACACACACACACAAGTGCAAGTCACACAGGGGTGATCCTATCCAGGCCCCCTTTGCACAGCTGGGTTGGTGGCTGTGAGGGAAAGGAATTAATCAACTTGCTGACAAAGTTTAAAATAAACTCCTCTTCCCCAAGGTCCCACGGAGGGTTTCCTGCCCTCTGAACACTGAGATACTTGCCCAGCGCATACAGGACGAGCGAGCCCAGCACTGCCATCATCTGAGGACAAGCACCCAGCATGCCTCTGACCCCGGGATGGGAGATCTCTGAGATGTACACCTGGAGCAGAACAACAGAGCTCCAAAACATGGCTGTTGCCACCAAAACCTGAACTCTGTCACCTTGCAGCAATCCACTGAGGCCAAGGGAAACCCAAATTGCTGGGAAACTGTCCTCTGGGGGTGGGAACCTGATCGGTCCAGCACCAGGAGCCTTGCAGGCACCGCCAGTTTCCTTCCTCTCCCAGCATGGGAGAAGTGCTCCAGCAGCACGCTCAGACTCCCATTACTGGAAAGTCGTGCCACGGGGTTGCTCAATGCTCGCCTTCCCCTCTGCATGGGACATGAGCTCAGCGTTTGGTAAATGCTGAGGGAACCACTGCTGGGAGGAACAGGGCAGGGCTGAGGACTTGCCTTCCCTTTTCTGCAGGCAAGAAAGTCCAGCACCGTAGGACTTTCCAGCGCATCTTCCCCAGCCCCAGTCACCAGCCACAACGCTGGAGCTCTGCTCCTGCCTTCAGAAAGCAAAGGAATGTCCCAAGCTCAGCTGCAGCCCCATCTCCTGCCGTGCAACCCCCCGGCAAGCTCCCTCCAGTGGCACGTTACCGGGATGGAGGCGGACGTCACGCCGCCCGCATAGCCTGTGAGCACGCGGCCCAGCAGCAGCATCCCGGTTCCCTGAGCACCGGCCATCAGCGCGTATCCCACGGCGGAGGGCAGTGCCGAGAACATGATGCTCAGTTTGCGGCCCAGGCGGTCATTGAGGACCATGGTGCTGAGCCCCCCTGCCGCCGCCCCCAACATGAACACCGACTGCGGGGGACACAGAGAGGGGACCCTGTGGGTCTGGGCTCTCCCGGCTCTGCCTCCCTCTGCAGCAGGGACAACCCCGCTCCTTACCCCGAACCAGGACGCTGTGTTCTGGTCCAGCCTCAGCGCGGGGCTGGGGTGAGCCTCCAGGGCAGGGATGACGGGTGAGGGGTAAACCAGGGCAAAGCCGAAGCTGAAGTTCCCCAGAACAGCGGCAAACACAGCCAGGTAGAGACGCTTGTTGTGGAGGCTCCTGAGGGAGGGACAGAGCAGGAAGGAGAGGTGCCCCTATCGCACCCAGCAGTTTAACCAGAAAGTTTAACTCTGTCTTGCAGCTTCCCCAGCGTTGGCTGAGACTCTCGTGACACCCATGTGGTTTCCTGGGAAATGGCCCTGCACAGCACCAGGCTGGGGGCTTGTCCGAGTGGAGCAGCAGCTGCTGCTGCCGTGTGGTGGGGAGCAAGAGCCCATACCCTGGGCACTGCCGATGTTCTCCTCTGCACCAGGCAGCTTTCAGAGGGTTCAACAGACCGAGAAAAGCGAAAGCTGGAGGCAGGCAGCAGCTGGCTCGTCCCAGTGCAGCAGGGTGTGCAGGGGGTTCTTTTCAAGACCCCCATTGGGAACATGAATCCCCATGAGAGTTGGATGGCCCAAAAGCACGCACAACTGCAGCTCTCGCAGGCAAGCTCATCCAGCACTGCACACCCTAGGCAAGATGAGACCCCATCTCAAGGCAACTCATCAGTAACAGCAGCATGAAGCAGCTTTTCCACCAGCTCCCCTCAACCCAGTGCTCTTGGGATAGGGGGCACAGCCCACCCCACAGGCAGCCCCATGACCCAGCCTGGCCCTTACTGCAGGTATTCCCTGTCGATTCTCTTGCCAGCGTTCTCGGGGAAGGTCCAGTATGAGGAGCCCGTCCTTCGGATGAGGGGCTCGCGTGTGCTCGGCTCCATGGCAGTGCCGTGTCCGGTGCCTGTCACCGTGTGGGTGCTCGGGGCTGCGGGTGGGGAGGAAGAAGCAGCAGAAGGGGAGAGGCAGCGTTGCCTAATCACAGCAATCTGTGCCTCGTGGGCTCGCACCCGGCTGCTGCTGGGGAGGAAACTGGGGGGGGGGG
>NDXB01011688.1:48208-96704 GCA_002631895.1 Agapornis roseicollis | reverse complement strand
GGCCGGGGGGGGGGGGGGGGGGGGGGGGGGGGGGGGGGGGGCGGAACCCTGCTCAGCAGTGAGCCATGGGAGGATGATGGTGCCCTGCAGCCTGCACCTTGCTCCCAGCCAGCGTCTGTTCCTCCCAGCTCACATCAACGCAAATGCCCATTGCTGCATTGGCACTTACGGGGACAATCCTCACAGGACCACTTCCTTTGCTGAGGCCACTTCTCTCCCGTAGGGGAATTATTAGCAGTTAGGCTGGCCAAACACCGCTTCTTTTTACAAGAGTAAATTGCATCTGTCTGAGACTGGAGAAAGGTTTTCAACACAGACCAGAGATGAGGAAAAGGAAGGAAAGAAAATGAGAAGGAGGTGAACATGGAGGGAGCAGGTGAGGGGGATGAAGAGTGCTGATGAGGATGGAAAAGGCCAGGGTGGCATCTCTGCTGGGAGCCCTGGGCTGTCCACCAGTGCCTTTGCCTGCTCACCCTAGTTCCCCAACCCCGTAGGGCTCTGCAGACAGCTTTGTGCTGGGGCATCTGCAGGTCCCAGGGGGCTGCAAGGTCTAAACTCACCCCATAGGAAAGGGGAATGCACCTACTGGGGTTGCACTTAAATTAGCAAAAGATGGCCTCTTATTTCCATCATTCGTCTTAGTCCCTGGTGCTTTTGGGGCCACATGGAGGGTTTCTGCACCCCCAAGCCTGCATGGGAGTCCCAGTGATGTTTTGGTGTCAGCCAGGATCTCTTCCCTCCAAGCAATCTGGTTCCCCTTCTGCAACCACCAAGTGCTACATTTAGTGTCTGATCGATGGTGGGGATTTACTGTTGACTCAGGGGCTTAGGGCTGTGATTTCACTGCAAGGAGCCCAAAAGCAGAGTGGTGAAGTGGGCGGTGTGGGGGTTGGAGGGTTGCAGGACGGAGCTGCTGAGGCTGCTCTGGCTGATAAAAGGCTGCAGGTGCTGAGCATGATGGTGTTTACTGGGGGTGTGATTTCTGGAGCTGAGGCAAGGTAAGGGTTGCTCTCCTTTTCCTTTCTGACTCTTGTTTTTTGCTATAAGTATCTCTAGCAAGGAGGAAGCTCTGGCTTGCTATTTTGTTATCTCTGGCCTTTTCTGTTGTGGAGATGCTTGGCTGCTTCTTTCTGGGGACTCTGGTGGGGCTGAGGGTGCTGCCCTGTGCAGGGTCAGGCCAGCTCTGGGCTCATGCTTCTTGCAGAGGTTTGTGAGTCTGTCTTGGGGGCAAATTGCTTAGAGCAAAGGTGTGAAACCTGAATTGCTGGTCTGGTGTGCTTCGGGCTGGGTTGAAGAAAGGCTTCTGGGTATGTTGTTCTGTTGTCTGTGTATCCTATGGATGCTCACCTCTCTCAAAGATAAGGGCTGGGAGCTTCCTGTTTGCAGAGGCAAAAGCTGCAGCAGAGAGCAATGATGCATACTGATGGGGTGAAGGGGGGGATTGGCTATGCGGGGTGCTGACCTGACTGTGCAGGCTGGGGATGTGAACATGGAGAAGACAGCTCAGAGCAGACCATTTTGAAATGGCTATCTGCATGCAACAATAGGGTTGGAGCCCTGAGTGCCACCTCCTGCCCCAAAGGGGCTATTGCCTGTATCTGATTTAATTCTCATGCTTCAAAGCAGCTATTTACTGATGCGTCAAGCCTGTAAATGTGTGTTGGCTGGTTTTGCTGTGTTTACCTGATAGTTTAATCACCAAGGTTTTTCCCTACATACCCCTGTTTGTGGGAGGCTTTCTGAAGAGAGCAGGGAGATATCATTAAGGGTGCATGTGGCTGCTGTGTTCCCTTCTTGCTGACCTCATGGAAGGGTGTGCATCTCTCCCAAACTTGGAGTCTCTTGGACATGAGGCAGAGATGAGAGCTCAACCCAAACTCTCTCCCCCCCCTCCATTATATCTGGGGGGAAAAGTGTGTTGGAGAGGAGGGCTGATCCAGATCTCCCTGCATCATGGAGGTTATGCGGTTTCTGTGTAGATTTGTCAATTACTTGAAGCAGGAAATTACTTTGCGTCTTGACAAGCCTCCAAGCACCTGTAATGTGGGAAGCACAGGGGAGCTAACCCTAACCCTGTGGCTGAGCTCCTGGGCAGGCCCTTCCCTGTGTGCAGGGGACAGTGTCCCCTGGAGGGAAGGGGGAGCCCTCAGGAGTTGGGACCCTCAGGTCACCCAATGTTCCAGCACTTGCTTTTGGTGTGCACATCCTCCCTCTGCCCTCTGTGGTTTCTTTCTAGGACAGTCTCGGTAAGGAATAAAGCATTCACCAACCTGTCCTGCTCCGTATCTCCTTGGGGACTCTCCTTACTTGCTCTAGGTCCTACCAAAACACACAAAGGCTGGGTAAGGTGAAAGAAGACTCCACATCAGCAGAATCTCTGCTGGGCTGTACTTGGCCATAGGCACAGGGAAGAGGCTCCTGTCCCATTCCCCACCTCTGCAGCAAGTGGCAGGGCTCTAGGTCTTTGAGAGGGAACCAGGAAGAATGAGGTGCCTGCTTTGTAAAAGCAACAAACCAACCTTTGGCCAATTAAAGGGTAGTCTGGTGTTGCTGAGAGCTTTTGGCTGCCTCAGCCAGAGTGATGCATTGCTCCAGCTCAACAGGACCTTCCTCCCTCTCTGACAGCTGTGCAATAGATCATGAACAAATGCAAGGAAATAAACTGCATCAAAGTCGCTTGGCAACTTAACTAACTAAATTCATACATAAATCTCTATTTCTCTTGTAAGTGAGAAATCAGTCACCCTCAAGGCAATTCATCTCTATCACTCATATGGCCAAATCCTTTCATGCATCTTCCCTGTAAGTCTGAACTGGTGATTGCTGGGTCAGGATGCAATGATGTTCAGGACCTGTGCTGGTTTGCCCTTGACTGGGGCAGTTGCATCACCCATGTCTTGCCTTGCTGCAGCACAGTGGGTGTTTTGGTGGGTGCTGGCCTATGGGTGGCTTTGGGGAGCGCGTGGTCCTTGGGGGGAGCACTGGGGCCATGCAGAGGTGTGGTGGGGAACCATCCTCATGCAGAACGTGGGTTAGCTGCATGTGCTGGGTTTCCAGAGCTGTGTGTGGGGAGGCTGGTGGCTGTAGGGTGCTGGGGGCATGTTCAGGGAGGTTGGGTGCTTGGTGCAGCTGGTACCAGGGTGGGGGCACCCCCACAGCTCTGTGAAATGGACCCTCATACCCCGGCCCCAGGTGGGCAGCAGCACCCACAGTCCAGCTCAGCTTCCCCAGCCAGGCAGAAGTTGGCTCTTCCCTGCTGCATCCCTTGCCCCGCTCCCCCTCACAGAAGAACATCACCACCTTTTCAGGCTGCCATCTGTTTATTTTGTTGGACTCGGAACTGCTGAAATGTCTTTCGATGGATGAAGGAACACAGAGTAGAGGAACAGAACCTGGCAGCCTGCATGGTGAGTGGAAAATAGGTTTTTTTGGACTTTCTGGAGTTTGAAGGCCTGATGATGGATATTCACGCGAGAGATGGTAATGGCTTTGTAAGTACCAAAGCACAGAGCAAAAGAATAACTCTAATAGACTGAGAAATGTATGTCGGACAGGATCTGCTCTGACCCTGGTGAGAGGGCGGCATTGAATGATGAAGTGCTGTGGGGGCAGAGGGTTGTGTTGGTTTCATGTATTGGAAAAAAAGGTTAAGGTAGTTTGAAAAATACTCGATGCTCGCAGCGAGTGTGTTGTGAAAGGTCGCAGCTCTCCTCAAATGAGTCCCACGGAGCCCTGCTGTGTTTGCAGCCAGCTTTGAGGGGCTCACAGCTGCCTGCGGCTCTGTCCTGTCAGGCAGGGCTTCCTGTCCCTGTGCCTCTTGGCTCCCCTTTGCTGCCTTCCCCCTCTGTTTCCGGTGTCCAGACCTACCGACAAAAGTGATGGGTTTATGTGGAAATTCTGTGGTGGTAAATATTTGCCTGTCAGCAATGCTAGGTCAGAGCATGATTTCCCAGGTACCATTTGAAAATGACATTTCAAGCAAAATTAGAATTTCCCATTGAGGGGAATTTTTTGTTGCTTTTAAGTGGAAAGGGGTGGAACTTGGTGGGGGTTTCCTGTTTGCCATGCAAGTTAAAGACCTGTTAGAGCGAGGAGTTTTGGTGTTCCATTTCTGATCTGGTTAACCCAGAAGCAGGGATGAGCTGGAAGATGTGTGTGTGATCTTCAGCTTCAGATTTACCACAACAAGGGTGGGTTTTCCTCTCTTTTTTGGGTCACATGAAGTCTTGCAGATGGCAACGTCCAGTGCCCACAGGCACAAGTGAAACTGAGGCGGTGGATGCAACGGGCAGCTTGCAGGTTTCCAGCCCTTCCTGTGCCATGTGGTGGCTTTGTCCTTTGCTGCATTTGCTGTTGCAGCTTTTGGGTGGTCGCTGGCCTAGGCTGGTGTATGAGCAGTGCCAGGGCAGTGCAGGGCCATGTTCTTCTGGAGAGCTGTGGTGGCTCCCAAGAGAGGGAGGGATGCAGCCAGCGGAGCTCTGAGCTGGTCCACTGTGGTCCTTGTGCCCATAGATCTGTGTCATGCCTTGCTCAGTGATGGGACTGAACTTTGCAGAGTCACCTGTGCAGTGATGCAGCACAAGAGCAGGGACTGAGCACGCCCATGGATGCTGTGCTTTTGGACAGGCCAGCCCTGGTTTTTCACAAAGTCTAGTAGGATGAGCTGGGATGTGGCTGTCTCCAGTGCGGACAAGCCCTGGTGGCTCTCGGTGCTGAGCTGGGAAGGGGCCGGGTGCTGTGGAGCCGTGGCACTGGTTGCACGTGGGATGGGTGAGCAGCTGGGCCCAGCCTGGCTGCAGGAGCTCCCTGGGATTGACTTTGCTCCTCTTAGGGATGACTTGGGTGATCTGTAGCCTTGGGAGGATGAAGACAGGGGTTGAAAGGAATTTAAAGAACAAGCAGAGGAATGTTTCCTATATGAAGTTTTCTCTATGTCCAGGGACATGTTGAGGCACTGTCCCAGGACAGGCACCAACAAGGTTTTTGCCACCCCGTGTTGGTTGAGAAGTGGCAAGATGAATAAATGGACTTATAATAACCATTTTTTGAAGATACTTTCTTGGTTTTAGTGTGTCCATGAGTGCAGGGATGGGCTTGGAGGCAGTGCCTGTTGTGGTGCCACAGCTTGGGTTTTTTGGATCTGCTTTCCCTTGCCCATGGGTGTTTCTGCTGGGTATTTTGAAGTGAAGCTGCTTTCTCTTTGGCAGCAAGGACTGGATTTCTTTATGCCTGGGACACAGATTTCTGAGAGCTGCTCCTGCTCCTTCCCTGGCTCTGTGAGGATTTTTTTTGCTGTTTAATATATACTTTTTTTTTTTAAAGGGCAAAACAAAATATATAATTTCCTTGCTTTAATGTGAGCCAGTTATGGCTCGCAGGCTGTTAACTTCATCACCACCTCTTCCAAGAAAGACCTTGGTAAAGCAAGGCATTGTGCCGGCCGAGCAGAGCGGTGTTGGCTGCCTTGCCAGTGCACTGCGAGCGACCAGCAGAGCCTTGGCCCAAGCTGAGGCATTTAATCCCCCCGGCTGGCTCTGTCACACACCCATGCCCGCTCACATATCCCACCACTTGTTGTACATCTGCTGACGGACACCAACTGGAAAGGAGATTAGGGCTCAGACTCGCTCGCTGGGCTGTCTGCCCTCCTAATGAGGACCAGATTGGAGCCACTCGAGCACGGCACGCTGCCTCCTGCACCCGCAAATAGCAAAATCAGGAGGGCTGTGGTGGCCGGTGGGTAGCTGGGTGCAGGCCAGCGCTATGGACTGCCCTGGAGCTATAGACAGAGCCTGGGCTGCAGTGTGAGTGGTGCTGTGGGGCCTGCAGGGGAGTGCTGGGGTCTGCAATGAGCCTGTGGGATGCCAGGAGTTGGGGGGCAACTGAGTTGATGTTTGTTTGTACTAAGGGCTGGCACAGGGTACGGGTGTGTGCTCCCCACATCGCAGAGAGTCCCACATCTGGAGGTGGGATCTGACCTCTCCAATCTGGGCCCTGCTGGTGTGGGGACCTGGGGCTGTATGGCACCCAGCCACAGTGAAACCCCACGCAGTATGGTCACCCTCTGTCTGGTGTTTCTCAGCTGCTTTGCCTTGGGAAGAAAAATGCTCATTGCATTTGGAAGCACCTGCGGGTATCTCCCAGGAGCAGGGTGCGGGGCTCGTGTTCTTCCCCACAGCAGTTTCCCTGGGGTTTTGCTCTGCTGCAGCACCAGGACACATGGACCACGCGTGTGTTTGCCAGTGCCTGCATCGCCATCTCCGGACTTGCTCTGTCCATGGGCCAGGAGCCAGTGCAGGAATGTTCCCATTTTATTGTGGCTAATTCAGGCTGGTGCTGTCGCCTCCCTCCCCACTTCTGCTGCTTAGTTTATTTTATGTTTCTTTTCAGGGTGGTTGAATTGAAAATCGAGATGTGCTAATTCCAAATAAAAATGCGAGTGCATTCCCAGCAGGAACCTTGGTTTAACCTCCAAGGTAGGCAGCACTGTGCTGGTTGTGCAGCCATGTGTGTGGGACTTGTCCCCCTCCCCATCCTGAGAGGGCAGGATGCAAGGATGCATGGGGCATCCCATCCTGTGAGGGCAGAGGGAAACACTGCAGCTTCCCTTTGGCAAAACATCTTCCACTGGTGGTGGGGTAGGGATTGCTCATGAATGTTTTTCCTTGCCAGGAGTCTGGGGACTGCTGTCTTTGCTGGGAAGGATGATGCTCTCTTGGGTTCCTTGGGACTTCCATGCTGTGCATCATCTGCCACAAGCCAGCCATTGCTGAGTCCCTGTGGGGTAAGGGGTGGGGAAAAGGCTGTGTCTCAGCTGCAGCACCATGGGCAGGATGGTTTCCAGCTACCATCAATCTCCAGCTGCTGGTAGAGAAGAGCAGGAGAGGAGCAAAATTTGGAGTGAGAGCAGAGACCTGAAAGCACATTCCTGCTCCGCTGGTGATGTGTAAATGGGATAATCTTGTAACAGCCACCTGTTAGTCCTGGAGTGAATCTTAAGTATTCCTGGGCAGATCTGAATTTGTCTTATTGGCATAACAGCCCTCTGCTCTGTGATCCCAGGGTGTCCCCCAACACCCCAGACCTTGGTTGCTTTCCCATTCATGGTCACTGAAAAGGACACTAAATACTTTCAATTGGTCTGTAGGGAAAGAAGGTTTGAGGTTTTTGAAGCTCAGGATGCACCAGATGGACCAGGATTTTATTCAGGGATCTTTGGGCCAAGCCCTCCGTATGTTTAAAAATCCCCTTCAGGCATCTCTATGGCCTTGAGTTTCTCTGGGTCTTGTGAAAATTGGTGACTGGACAGGAGAGAAAGAACCTGACGAGGTGTCTGGGGGAAGAGCTGGAGCCAGCCTGTGCCCATGCTGGGAACCATCCAGCCACTGCCTCAGCTCCTTCCCCTTCTCTCAGCTTTGCTGCAGCTCCTCTGGGGGTTTTGTGGCGCTTTCAGACCCCAGGAGCTGTGTGTGCCCCAGCCCAAGCAGTCCCAATGCACTGGGATGATGGGTTGGGAAGATCTGGGAGTGAGAGGGAGCAGGGTCCATTGGTGGTAGCTGCTCCCCCTGCTTGGCTCCTGTCTCCTCCCAGGGGCTACCTGCATTTTGGGGAGCACTTGCCTGGGTGTCCTGAGCCCCGGGGCTCTGCCTGAATCTGGAGGAGCTCATGTGAAACCCATTAAAAGCATAAGGAAAGGGAGCACGACGGTTGGGAATCATTCTGTTTGGGTTTCTGAAACGTGCACATGAAAACACTGTGTGGTTTTCTGACAAATTTGAAACAGCGCTGCTCAATCCGCTCCAGTGCTGCTACTGTTGATCTAGCAGACTGTAAAGCATTTATTGGAGTTGCTTGAGGCAAACTTAAGCATCTGTGGAATAACAAGTCCAGGAAGTAATTGCATCCTCAAGGAAAATATTTTTATGTATAATTCAGTGACCCATTTTATAAACATTGTGGTTCCACCTTGGACTTTTTTCTTCTCTCCCCCCTTCCCCTCCCCCCTTCCCCTTTTTCCCCTCCCGGGTGTCTGAGCCTGGTGACCTTCATGGGGCATGGGGAGGCTCCGTGATGGGCCCTGAAGGTAGCACCAGCACTGGGCACTCTGGAGCACAGGCACCACTGGGGCAGCTCCTGCCAGGCTTGGTGACCGCAGAGCAATGGCTTTGGTGCGAGCGCTTTTCTGTCCTGCTCCACAAACCAGCTCCATGGGAAGCTGCGTCACATTCAGCCCAGTGACAGGGGCTGAGTATGGGCTGGGGCCCAGTGCCGCTGTGTCTGCTGTTGAGGTTTTGGCCCTTTCTCACCCCAGAAGCTCTGTTTGCTCTTGAGGCACAGCACAGGTGGGAGCTGGCAGGAGCAATTGCACAAAAACCTTTTAGAGAGGACAAGACATCCCGAGTGCAGGCACAGCTGGTGTGGGGACAGGTTTTACATGTAGGTGTTTAGGTGGGCCATGACTTGAAGAGCTGATGTAACAAAGCAAAGTTATGAAAAGATAACACTGCAAAACACTGTGTAAAAACTGCACCTGATTTCTGTGTGGTTAGTGTTGTGGGAGTTTTGTAGGTGTGCTGGTACCTTAGCCGGGGTAGAGCTGCCTGTACTGGGCCAGGGTGTGGGGCTGATGGCACAGATTTGTTGGCATCTTTATGCCTTGGGAATAAACATCCAGTCTGAATGGCAAAAGGCCGTTTTGTGGGTGCTGTGTCATGAGACAAGTAGGCGTCTCATGGGTCTCCTTCCTGCCTGGGGCACTGTGGGGAAGCAGTCGACCTCCCCTAGTCCTGAGCTGCTGGGATGGACCTGTCACCTCTACGCAGGCAGTGGGCCCTGCCTCTGCCTGTGTGCTCAAAGCCGTGCTGAAAACCAGAGGGCAGATCGCAAATTCAAATGCAGGCAAAGCCTCACATGCTTTTCCCATTGCTTCCATTGCCTCCAAGCAGCCGTGCCCTGCCTGCTGAGTGGTGATGCCAAGGGCAGTCACAACCCTGGGGCCAGGACCCCTTCAGGAGGGAGAAGAAAACTAATCAAAACAGGCCTGGGAGTAAATATTATCTGAATATAAAGGAACATGGTGTTTCTTCATATGGGTCTAGAATTTCTGCCTTTTAACAGCTAACCTTGACTCAGCCAATATCCACAACATGCAGCCCTGGCCAAAATATGCTTTAAAGTACCACAACAGCTGTTTTTCTTGCTAAAATATGACATTAAGTTTTTGGACAGCTGGATGCTTCCTTGATGAAAGTGCAATAAGGGGCTATTTTTCCTCTCTCCCCTTCTCTCTCTTCCTCTCCTGCCTTTCCTCCTCCTCCTGCGCAAGGTGATAAAGCCCGAGCGGGTGCAGACATCCCTCGCGGGCAGCTGGTCGTGTGCCTGCAGGGCTGACGCCCAGCTGCAGCCCAGAAGAGGGGTTGCTGCTCGCTGACCCCCCTTTGTTATTGCTGGATCCCTCCCACGCCCCGGCAGGATCAGTGCCAGCAGCAGTTACAGCCCTGACATCTTGTTTTGCTGACGGTTTGTAGTATATCAGAGATGTTCTGCCCTTAAACCAAGTGTGCTGGCAGGGGACAGGCGTAGGCAGGTTTTGCACTTCAGCCCCCTTGTCCTTGCAGCAGAGGCACTCTGGGCCTTTTCAAGAGCTCCAGCTGCAGCCAGCAGTGGGGGCAGGAGCCTGGTGGCCGCGTCTGGCCCCATGAGTGTGTGCTCATGGTCCCTGTCCCTGAACCGAGCTGTGTTTGGAAAAACTGCTGGTGGTGTGAGCAGCACTGGCCAGGATTTGCCCCTCTTCACCCTGCAGTGGCAGTGAGGTCCTGTGCAGGGTTTGCAGCCAGCCACATGCCAGGGTGGTGCAAACACTGCTGCAGTGATTTTTGCTTTGGTGGTGCCAGCAGGATGGTACCTGGTGTGAAGGGTGTCCTTCCGGACAGTGTGTTTGTCCATGGGTGCTTTTGCAGGATGAGCTGCATTTCCTAAGCTGCAGTGGGTGCTTGGGGATCTGCAGTGGTGTCACTGGGTCTTAAAACACAGGCATGGAGTGGAGGGAGCAGGACTGTGCAACGGAGTGTGCTAGTCAGAGCTGCAGCCACCCACAGGCAGTGTCACCCAGGGGTACTTGGGTGCTGGTCTGGGCAGCTTGGGGCACACCCATGCATGATGGGTGATGTGGGCATCATCGGATGGGGTGTCCTCTGCCCTCATCCCCATCCCGTCCCCACGTCTGGAATCACTGTGGTTCCTTACGTGGCTCCTTGTGCACTATTGAGGACAAAGTCCCTTCCTTCCATGCCTCATCCTCCCTTTCCTTTTCCTTTTTTTAAAGATCAGCTTGATTTTTTAATGAGAGACAGAAGAATTTTTTAAAAGAGGAGAGGTGGGAAGCAAGCCAGGATGTGGGTTTCATTGCCCAGAGCCTCCTCAGCTCACTGCTTTTGTCTGGGGGCTGAATTCTCCCCGGCTGATAACCCAGTGATGTGCAACATGGGCAGCGGTGGCATTGCCACTGCAGGGTTAGGGCTGGGGGCTTCAGCCCCTGCTTGAGGTTGCCCATCACTCCTCTTTCCTTAACAGTTTTGCTGCAGTACGTTGTTTATAACTACCGCTGCATCCACCAGCCTCACTGTGCATGTGTTCCAGTTACGGAGACCCATGAGGACTCATGGTGAGGGGGATGCGAGCTGTGGTATGCGGGGTACCCGTGCGTGTGTATATAAAGTCCGTGTTCCCCTTCCTGGCCGGCGAGCATGTGGTTGGAATTAGCAGCGCGGCTGCAGGGGGAGCGGGCAGCTGGGTTTCTCCGGAGCGTTTCAGTGCTTAATCTCTGAAGAATGCAGAATGTCTGTCTGGACGCCCCAGCCAAGATCAACTCTGCGGCACGGGGAGGCCAATATAAACGTTCATGTTTTGTGTCACCGAGATTTCATTAGATGTTTTTTATGTAATTGCATAAGTTGAACTACTGTGATGAAAATGCTACAGCAAACAAATGAGATGAATTGTGAAACTTCTCCTTTGAGGAGACGCTGGCCTCCTCCAGACTGCGGGGATCCAGCTCCGGTCTCTTCCAAGGCGCTTGTGACCTTTTGGGATAAATGAGAAGCTGTTTGCCTATGTCCAGCCTCCACCCCTCACCCTGACGTCAGGGTGAGCTCAGTCCTCAGCCGAGCAGCAGCTCTTCCAGTGCTTGGAGGCAGAGGGGATGAGTGGTTGCATGCTCCGATGGGCTCCCAACACTCCTCCATATTGTGGGGGGAGTCTGAGGGGCGTGGAGAGAGGAAATAATATCTCTCCTCCATGTCCAAGTGCTCGGTGGCATCTGGATGATACCACTGCCCATTTGGTTTCTTGCTTCAAGCCCTTGATGGAGGCAAGGAAGGTGAGCTGCAGGGCTCAGCTAGCATTTGCAGTGATGCTGCACCCCATCCCTACCATCTGATCTCCTCTGCTAATGATGGTAACTTTGTCAATCTGTCACTTAAAGGCCTGGTGTGTTTCCCTGATGATACAGACTAATGACAATTAATTGGGTTGTAATCAGTGCCTGCTTGGTTCAAACTCAGATATGCTTCTTGATGCCCAGCAGCTCCATGGTGCTGAGCACCAAGACAGTGCAGTGCTGCTCCTCCCCAGGATGTGAGGGCTCAGTGGGGTGGAATCCCAGCCCCTGCTCCATCCTGGTTCTTGGTGGCTCATCAGCATGGGAACTCCTGCAGGGCAAGAGGCTTCGTCCCTGGCACAAAGCTCCTGGGTTTGGCTCCCGGGTGCTGCATCCCTGCAGCAGCTTCTATGAGATGGGCTGGAATGGTCGCCCTCACTGCAGACACATCTGCTGGGTGGGAGGGCCTGGAATCTGGGATATTGTTTTTCTGGCGGGGAGTGGAGGCTGCCAAAAGCCTGATAAATTAATCACCTCTGACATGGGTCAGTCCAGCTTCTGGCGTGTGCAGGCTGGGCCCCCTGAGCTGCCGAGTAGAGACGGTGCTGCTGCAGTTGATGATGGAGCGAGGCTGCCCAGGGAGGAGCAGGTTGTGGCTGGGCTGGGAGGGTGCAGCCACTGCTGCAGGGTTCCAGCTGGCTACAGGAGATGTGGTGGCACGACCCTCACTGTCTGGTGATCCCAAAGCCTGGCAGTACCAATCACCTGTTTCAGAGTAGGGCCCGGCTGGGCTCCTGCTCGCTGTGGCCTCTGGGAGACAGGAAAGTGTTTAGGATTTTTGCATCTCCTGGCAAAGCAGAGTCCTTGGTCAGAGGCTGCTAGAGTGCTCATGGGCATGCAGAGCCCAGGGAAGATGAGCAGCATGCAGGAGATGTGCAGGACATAGAAGGGTACAGCTTCTATGTCCTGCCTTCATAGGCAGCTTATTGTAGTCACTCACCACAGCCTCTGCAGGATGGTATTTGCTGGTGGGGGCTAGGGGCTGGATGTCCCCCTCTCTGCATGCTGGTGACCCTGAGCTGGGCTAGTGGGGTGATGCTGGTGTAGTCCTGTGCATGGTCCAAGGTGGGAACCACACTTGATGTGGCATTGTGGACCTGCCGTGGTGGGGATTTGCTTCATGGAGATCCACAGAGCAGACCAGTGACGGGCTTCGCTGGGAAACAAAGAGCATTTTTGAGTTCCTAATGACTCTGCCTACTCTTTGCCTCCTCCCCATTTTATTTACTTGCCATCTGCTGCTTCCCTTCCTGGTACCCACCAGCATCTCTCCCCCTGCAGCAGCAGCAGCATTTGTTTTACTTTCCCCAGTCTTTCTTGGGACCATTTCTGCTCAGAAAAGAAGAAATTGGGAAGCAGAGTGGGGAGCAAAGCCTGGAGGAAAGGGTCCCGCTGCGGTCTTCCAGTGTTAGAGGCTGCATTTGTGCCTCGTGCTCGCTGGGGTCTGTGGGACTGCGCTGTTCTGGGTGGCAGAAGCCGTTCAGGGCAGGAGGTGTTAAGACATGCAGCATGTCCTGCAATCTGCACTTGGATCTGAGCAGATCTTATCAGGACAAGGCAGAAGCCTCCCTCCATCCCTCCTGTCTTCCTGGCTTGTTCTCCTTATCCCCCTCACCCCTTTATTTTTTTTTTTGCCCAGACATAATTAATGTAAACCAAATGCTTTGTGCACAGCTGCTGGCATCCTGAAACCGTTTGTGTGTGGTCTTTCCTTTAGCCTGGACAGAGATGGAGCAAGACTCTGAGCACTATCCCAGATCTGCTTGGGTAGAGAGCAGCATCTATTGCACAAGAGGCACCTTGAGTCTCTGTGTCCCCCTCGTGGGATGAGGTTATGCGATGGCTGGTCAGACTAGGTTAAATAAAAGCATGGAGCTGCCCAAAAACTTCACCTCCCAAATCCAGCCAAATCCAAGATCAACTTTTCTTGCTGTTTGGAACAAAATTGCTTAGCTGAAACCCCAAATATCTGTCTCCTTTGTGTGGCTGACTCTGTGTGTCTTCATTCCCCAAGGGTTGGATGCTAATGTACCAAAGCTGCTGCAGGAAGGATGCAACAGGACCTTGTACTGCGTCTTGCACCTTTGGAGCTGTCGAGCAGTGAGATCTTGTGATTTATTTCTTTTCCAGCCAAAGGGGTGATTTCTGGTCACTGCTATTGCTTGGTATTGCCCCTGGATCTTTAGGGCATGAGGTGGGAGGGAAGGAAAGTATTTGGTCCTAGCTGTTATGCACCCGCAAGCTCAAGCATCCCGAGCAGCTCTCAGCTGCCTGACACCCTGAGTACACTGAGAGAGCTGTAAATGAAAGCATCAAAAGATCCCTTTGTTTTGCCAAACACCCCCCAGGCGGTGGGCACGATCCTGCCATGGTGCTGAGGTGAGGGCAGCTGAGTGCCTGCAGCAACCAGGCCCTGCATGAGTCACTGGCTGAGCATTTTGTAAACTACATGGGAAGCATCTGAGGGCCTTGCCATGGACGTGCTTTGGATTCCAGGGTGATTAGGACGCTGTGGATGCCGGGGTGAGGTGGGCTGGGTGGTGGGTCTGGGGGTGACCACTCTCATGTTTCTGCTGGAAACCTCTGCGCTGTTGTGGCTGGGAGCTTGAATTCATCCTCCCCCATGGACGCTGAGCAACTGGGGCATCTCTTAAGGTGGCTCCTTCTGGGGTGGCTCTGAGCAAAGAGTTGAGCAGAAAACTGATGTGCAACGGAACAGGCACTGTTCTGGGGGTAATATTTGCAATTGACTTTTCCTTTTCTCAAAGGCAATGGTCTGGAGAGCATGTGCGTGCATCCATGCAGTATTTTGGTTGCAAAATTAAGGATAGATCTGACTTTCTGTGGAAAACTTTCAACCAGCCCATGGTGTGGTGCCTGGAGAGGCTCAAGTATCCAGGAGGGGCGACTTCTGTGCTCAGTACTTGGTTGAGTGATGCTCACAGGAGAAGGGGAGGGTTCAGACTCACAGAGAAATGTCTCTCCTGGTCCCCCATTCTCATTTCCAGCCCCAGACCTGCTCCAGGATTCTCCATGGCTGTGGGGCTGGTAAGTGCCAGTGCCCACAGCTCCCTGGTGACGATGGCTTTAAATGAGTGAGAGGTTGAAAAACGGCAAGTGAGAGTTTTTAAAAGGTCACCTTGGCCTAAGAGGCAAAAATTCTTCCTTGCTCGAGTGAGGTGCTTTGGGAACTGCCTTAAAACTAATCCAAAACATGAATCCATCTCCAAATGAGTGGGGCTTGGCTGGACACATCATCTTTAAACATAGGCAGGCATCCCAGAGGGTTTCTGGTGGTTTTCCTGGTCACTTCTTATTCCTCCGTCTCCCCCTCCTTGCATAATTCTCTCTATTTTTGTGCATTTTGGGTAGTTGCTGTTTGTTGGTCTGAAGCCTCCCCAGACCAGGCAGGGTTGCGACACTGCAAGAGCTTTTGTGTTGGGATGTTTTCTTGCGGAGGCACTTTCCCAGGAAGGCATTGCTCAGGCAGCAGCGGCCTCTGCCTGGGGCTGTGGCTCCTGGGGCTGGCAGAGCATTTCCAAAGGTGCAGACATAAATGGGTCGGGGCCCTCATGGGCCCCAGGATGTGCAGAGTTGGGTTGAGGCTTCGCATACTCTGACACTCCGTGTGGTGACCCAAGCAGGTCCTCATGGCCAGTGCAACCCTCACAGACCCTGTGCCAGGGGCAGTGGTACCTGGTGCACTGGTGGGCTTGTAGGGATGAGCTCTGTGGTGCTTTCCTGAGCTATTCAGCTCTTCCTAGCCTCTTCCCACCTTAAACATGAGGCTGGGGGGCATACAGAAGGTAAAAGGGAATCAGTTTAGGTTGGGAAGGAGAAGCAAACCCCTTTACCACCAAAGCAGGGAGGCTCAGGCTTTGAAGGGGGCTGTTGGACATGTCTGGACATACCAAGACACATCTGTCTTTAATCCTTCCCTCTGTAACTGAGACCAGGACCAGGCAGAGGCATGGCAAACCCTCCCCACGTGCTGCAAGTATGTGTGTGTATGTGTTTAAAGAGCCTTGGCAATGCGGCAGCACTAGACGGGTTATAGCCGCATGTCCTAGTGAATGCAGCTTCCTATTGACTTGTTAAACATTTGCTATTTATCAGATTTTACTTTTAACCTGTCTGTAACAGTCTGGGAGAACTTGTGTCAAAATCCCTTCCAGATGTGAAGGTGCTACCCGATACTTTGGTTATAACCTGGACCCTCACTCCTGCTCCATTCAGATTAGCTCAACTACCGTGAAAATGAAAATGCAAATAAAGATGTAGAGAAGAGAGAGGCATGTAAAATTCCCCCAAAGTTTCCCTTTTACAGGCAAAGCAGATCCTGCCTTTATAAGGAGATAGTGAGTTTTATCAGAGAACATTAGCTTTGCTGGAAAACCACAGGTAGGCCGGGGAGAGCAGCCACCAGCTCTCTCTGTCTATGCGGGTGTTTTTTTAAGTATTATTTCCCCACTGAAATAATGTTTCTTTGGGCTTCCCAGACACATCAGCTTGTTTTACAAGCATCAGATGATGTGTGCAGTTGGAAACCTGAGCGGTTCCCTTGCACTCGGAGCACATGGATCAAGTAACAATGGTTCCTTAAACGCTCAGTGAAAGGCTGCTGCAAGGTTGAGAACTGGTTTTAGCAGCACCCGCTCTGCAGACACACTGCCCTGTCCCAGTCCAGAAGAAGCTCTGGGGCCACAAGATATTCCCAGATTACAACAACCTCTCCCGCTCCGTGGTATCTGTCAGATACACGACCCGAGACGGCTCCCATCGGAGCAAGGGAGGGTTTTTCCACTGACTTTAGGAGGCGCTGGACCAGGGCCATCCTCTGTGTAATGTGGATCCGGGAGTGTGCGTGATGCACTGCATGATGACAGAGTTTCTGGGAGATTGGCCTAAACCAAACCCCTTGGACCCGGCTTGCTGGGATGGCTCCGCCAGAAGAGGGGGGCAGCTGGAGACACGACCCTGGCGTGGGGCTGCAGCTGTGAGTGTGCCCCCCCTGAAGCCCAGCTGTTCAGTGCCAGCATCGAGTCCATTGCCTGTGGCTGCGGGCAGCCTGACTGCCCCTTGGGAGCACCCGGGACGGGGATGGAGGCTCTAGTGGGAACCTTGCTGAAAGGCTGAGTGGGAGGAGAAGGGAAACCGCCGGGAGGCTGTAGGGCATTGCTTTAAGCCAAACCCTGGTGCGCCCATGGGTTTTTTCTCTTGTTAGTTCTGGGTTAGGCTGCTTTGCACCCACACAGGAGGAACCACTTTGTTAACTGCTTTGTTGCATCTGCTCTATCTCTATCCTATGCTGCTGCAGAAGGTGGTTACTGCAGAACAGCACCAGCCATGTGAAATCCCTCCCTGCTCCTCCTGGGTGCTCCCTGCCTTTTCTGAAGTGCAGGATACCTTCTTTGAGCACCAGAAAAAGATGTGTATTGGGGCTGGGATAGCTGGAGCAAAGCTGAGAGATAATAAGTTGTCCCAGATAGGTGCTTCAGTTGCTCCATCTCCCCTTTTTTCCAGGCTGACAATGGGGCTGGTGTTTCATAGTGCATCTATGCTATGTACCAATGTCTTTGGTCTGTTTAGGACATTGGTAGTGGTTCCCCTTTGCCCCTGCAGGCCTGTTTTATCCTTGTTACAGGGCACAGGCACGTTCTGCCCATCAGGACTAAAGGGTGATGGAGGACCCCGGTGGAAGGTCTGAGGCTCCCCACATTGCTCTTGCTCCTTGCTGCACAAGAAATCACCACTCAAATTTCCAGAAGAATCAGGTTCCTTTCCCTGCCAGGGAGGAGGCAGGGTGTGTCTGTTAGTCCTGGTGGATGCATCTCCTTAGGTTGTCCATCACTGCTCTCAATGAGCTGCGTGTGCCTCAGGATGGAGCAACAGGACTTTTTGAAGTGAAGCATCACTGTGGCCTGAAGGGCAAAAAAATTATTAGAAGGAAAACCTTGGCCCCAGGGTCTGGGAGTTAACCTGGCTCAGCTGGTTACATGCACAGAGGAATGGTGGTGTGAGGGTGAGGAGAGAAGAGCAGCGTCTGGAACAAAACCTGAAGCAGTCTTTCAAAATCACACGGTGATAAGACATTTTCTGGAGTGCCCCGTAGAGCTGGCAGCAGAAACCAGGCTTTTATGTTTTGGTCTGGCTAGATTTTCACTTTCTGCAGCCAAAGGGATCTGGATAAAGTTTGCCTGGAAGATTAGCTGGCACCAAGCCTGACTAGACATCTCTGGAAGCCTCCCCTTGAGCAAGAGTAGGTCCTAATTCCCCTCTTGTCCTGGTCCTGCTGTAGGTGAGTTGGGGGGGGAGGGGGGGAGTGTGTCCCTGGAAGAGACTGCTCCACCATCACTGCAGTCCAGGGCCAGTCCCTACCCCTCTGCAGGCAGGGTTCCCCCTACTCCTTCCCCCACACAGCTGGAGGCGCTGGGGAGCATGCAGAGGTGAGCAGGGTACCGGGAATCCCTGCGATGGAGTGGGATGGGGGCACAGAGCCTTGGCACTGAAGCCCAGCTTCAGCCCTTGCCTTGGGACACGCATCCTCTGTGCGGTCTGTTCTGACACTGAGGCTGACCAGGGAGATGGGGTGCTTGGAGTCCCTGGGCAGGAACAGACTCTCCCAGTGCCAGCTCCAGAATACATGTGGCATGGCTGCTGCATGCCAGATTTGGCACTTGTTGCCGTGTTCGGCCACATCCAAGCTGTGAGCTCTGGGGCAGAGCTGCCAGGAGACATTGGTGCGGGAAGAGAGGCCGAGCAGTGCCATCCCCATGAGGACAGCAGGCACCCCATGCTGGCCCAAGCACAGAGCAAATGGGGTTTTGTGCCTGGGGAGGCATTGAGGAGCTGGGGGGATGCTGGCAGCTCCTGCCTGCCCTTGGCGCTGCTCTCTCCCGCTATGCTGGCAGCAGATGCTGATGCCTCCGCAGCGGAAAGCCCAGTCCCTCCCCTCTCATTCCTTCTTTCCTTTTTGCTTTATTTTTTTTCTTCCCCCTTTGACTGATCTTAAAAAAACCCACGCGATTTGGGCTTCATGAAACCCAAATGCCTTTTGCAGCATCAAACCTGGATCCCATAAGTAATATCCCAGCGTTTGAGAATAAGACAGTATATGAAGTAGACAGGGAGCTATAAAGACACTTTAAAAGGGGCAATAAAAGTTTTGGGTTTCATATCATCTTACCAAAGAAGAGAATAACAGAGAAGCAGGAAATTTCAGTAGCAGACATGACAAAGGTCACAGCACTCAGACTGCACCTTAGACAAAAACACCTACTCTTATGAAAAAACAGCAAGAATTTTTGGCAGGGGCTCAAGAGCTCCTACAGGCAAAGCTCTCGGCAGCGCTAAAAGGTTGTAAGACTGTTTTGTCTAAGTGCTGAAAATGTTTAGAATATTTCCCTGCATTTGTATCGCAGGGGATATCCTGCCCGGGTGACAGCGAATTCCGGCTGTGCACCGCTGGGTGCTGGCACTGCCACTGGCTGGGACCCTGCAGAGGTGCCTGGCTGCACATTGGCCCCAGGTGGGGTGCTGGTCCTGCTGCATAGGGTGCAAAGGGATAGATGGTTTGCACAGTCAGAGCAGTGCCCTGGGACAGCAGCAGCAAGAAGGCAACCTTGCCTGTGATTTTGCTGTGTGCAATATACTCTTGTGGTGGTTTTTTAGGTGTAACACATGAATACATGGCAGGTGGGCGCAGGACCTTTCATTTACTCAGCTGGGCCTTAGCTGACGTGTCCTCCTTGTTTGCATGGGGTTTGACAAACTACTTTCCCTCCTGCTCAGCCATGGTAAAGTGTTGCAGTTACCCAGTGCCTCTCCTCTCAGCACTTCACCTGCGCAAGGTTCTCTCCATGCCCATGCTGCCCATGGCTTGCTGCAGGGCTGTGCGTGTCCCGGGAGGAACCCAACAGCCACCAAATGAGCCAGGAGGTGAGCGTGCCCCTGCTCAGTGGCTGCAGTGAGTGGCCAGGGCTATGCAGGGGGATGGAGGCTGTGGGCATGGCTGGTCTGGGTCCTGGGGAGGGTAAGTGCTGAGTGTTTGCACCCAAACACGTGCTTGGGGTGCTCAGTGTGGCCCTGGCTGTGGGAAGTGGCTGCACGGCCTTGGACCGGCTCCTGCATATGCTGCCAAGGTGCTGCTTGTGCTTGGCTCTGAATCAGGAGTTGGAACACTTGGGACAATGTTTTGGGGATGCCCTGATCCGTTTTCTCATGGAAAGGTTCTCCAGCCATGTGCAAGCAGTGGGAAAGCACATTTTGCAAAACATCCTCAGGGCTGGATGCTGAAAAAGACCCCATGTGCTGTGTTGGTTTAGGTGTTGGTGAGCCCTCTGAAGACTCTGCTAGCACTGCCTCTGCATGCAGCTGCATCAGCTGTGCCACCTCCTGACAGTGGCTCTTGGATGCTCAGGGTTCATAATTCATTTATATTTTTGTTGGAAGACCATTTGGTTTTGGTTGTTGCCCTGTCACAGGAAGTTGCTCTGATGAATGACTGGGATGGATTTCTCTTCCAGAGGAACCCAGGCTTAATGTGGGCTTTCTGTGGACATCACTGTATATCAATACTGCTCTAATTGTCCATGACATACAGTCTTGGCATTTTTCCCAGACAGTCTAAATAAATCATACACTTCTGCTATAGTAAATAGTCTGTTAGAGGAGATGTTATAGGCTCACAGCTCCCTCCCCCTCCCATTCCCTGCAGGAGCTTCTTTTCTCTGCCTCTATTTTCCATGCACTTCCCATGCTAAGGAGGCACCTGCAGCTGGGCTAGGCTGCAAGCACAGTGTGCCCAGTGCCACAGCGCCCGCCGGGCTGTGGGCAGGGGAGGGGGTGTGCATGCCCTGAGCTCTGCACTGGGGCTGGCATCAGCCTCCAACTGTGTGGAGCTAAGCTGGGAAGTGTCTTGTGCTGCTTAAGGAATGCTGGCATCACACACTTGTGAAGTCTTTGTTAGTTTGTATTATTTACATCAAGAGAATGCATAAATAAACCAGTAACCATCTCACAAAAATATAGGTTCTGTTATGTGGGCATTGCAAATGAAGCCTTGAGCGCTTAGGGTGGGCAGGCCTGCACCAAGGGGATAATTTGGGTCCTCCTGGGCTGGTGCAAGGGACAGCCTGGGTGGTGACAGCCTGGGAATGCCTGTGTGTCCTGGGACAGGGTCACCAGCCCGGACAAGGGCTTCTCCAGCAGGGAGAAGTATGGGTGTGTGGCCATCTGGAAGCCCAACATCTGCTAGGGCTGACTGTGGAAAGATGAAGACCTTCCAGAGAACTAAATCCCAGGGTGTGCACAGACCTGGTGGGAAAAGATGCCTATGTCCGAGAGGAAAATGCAGTGGGCATTGGGCTGTGCCCCTCCATGGCCTCAGGAGCAGAAGAGCCAGTGCCCTGCTTGGCCAGGCACCTCAGACACAGCAGCAGAGTGTGGAGCAGTCGAGCCTGGCAGGGGTTCCGCCAGTCCTGGCCTTCTTGTTCTCCTTAGGCAGCAGCAGCACGAAGGCCATGGCCAAGGCACAGTGGTAGAAGCTGTGCACATAGGTGTAATCCCACTCCTACAATGGGGAGAGCATTAGTGAGATCTGCCGGGGTGTTTGTGTTAGGTGCAAAACATCAGGATTCTACAAGTAGCCAAAAGGAAAGGAAAAAAAACAAATTCCTGGGCCTTCTGCCTCTTTTTCTGTCAGAGAAGATAGGATGCACAACCTTTAAAACAAAACAGCAAAGTGGATTTAGCACATTCTAATTTGCACGTTTCCCAGTCGTTGAATGAAGTGTTTCATTACCCCGCAAAGGCTGCGGCGGTGAGGCTGTGGCACGGGGGGAGGCGGCTTCTGCTAAGTGATGGTTTTATGTTCTGCTAGAACGTGCAATTACTGCATGCTTTGAAAAATGCCCCTGGGGATGCTGCGGGGCTGTGCACGGTGGCTCCCGATGCACAGTGCAGCCGCTGCGGTGGGGCTGGGCTCAGGCAGGACCAGAGCTGTGTCAGGGGTTATCGCCATCCCCATGGGATGGACAGACCCTTCCGTGCAGGGTGGGTGCCCGGCCAGTGGCAGGAGCAAGAGCTTGTAAACATGGACTGAGTGCCCCTGGGATCCCATGGATCGTTTTCTCTTTGGTGTGAGCCAGCTTTCAATCTGGCCGTACATAGGCTGTATCCAGCCCTGCTGTGGCTCTGCACACTGCCCCTAAATCACCTATGCCCAGTGTCTAAAACCCACCAGCCATGTTGATAAAGCTGTTTTGAGGATCACATATGACTACAGAAACCATGGTCCATGTCCTTGTGACTCACTTAACAGGGGAGAAGAGGGAGCATCACCCTGCATGTCAGTTGCTGCCATGTCTGTCCTTGCCCACACCACAATTAATGCACCAGGGGCTGGGATGGGGGCAAGCAGGGGGGAACCCTCATCCTTGCTGCTAACCCCAGATACCCACACCTGAGCTGGGTTTTGTCCAAGGCTGGAGGCAGCCCTGTGTGCAAAGGGAGTAGGTCTCCTATCTTGGTAATGTCCTTTACACCTTGTAAAGTCAGTTTAGTGTGCAAACAGGTACCTCAAAGAAGAACCTCAGCATCAGTGCTAAGGCCCCAAAACAGAAGCCAGGGCCGATCTGCTGAGTGTAGATGCTCTTGTCTGGATAGAGCCCTTTCTTCTCTTTCATCTTTTGCAGCTGGAAGGAAAGAGAGAGCACACCAAGGGTATTGACTCGGATTTAGCTGCTGCTCTGTGTCTGAAAGATCCCATGAATGCTGAAATCAGACCAGGCAAGACCCACAGAGCAGCTCCCCTTGGCTGTGAGGTCTGCCTGCACATGGGAAGCACTTCTGCCTGTGATGTACAGGAGGACCCATGTGCTGCAATGGGTCTTCCTGCCTCATTCATGATCATAATGTTCTTTTCATAATATTCAGCCCTAAAACCAGCTCAGAGAGTGTGAGCCCTCACAAACCCAGTCTCTGGGAGAGGGGGTTCCAGCGTAGCATCTGCCAGCTATGGGATGCAGGGTAGTTCCCTGCCTTGGTTCCCTCCTTGCCCATCCCCTCCTCATCATGGCCACTTGCTTTTAGCTGCTGGCTGAGCAGTTGGACAGAGCTTAGTGATGGTAGATAGCTGAGACTTACAGCACTGTATTTCTGTGATGCTTGGCAGCATCTTCCTGCAGTTTTTATCCCATCGCTGGATCCTTCTCCTTGCCCTCTCCTGCCAGTGGCTCCACCAGTGTGCTCCCACCTGGGTCTGCAGAATCTGCTGTGCGCAGGGCACAGGCTGCAGCGCAGTGCCCGGCTGTCCCAGCCCGGTGCAGGCAGGCTGCAGGCAGATTCCTTCCCACTTTATCACTGTGTTTTATGCACATCCTCCACTGGCTCCGGGGCAGTTTACCAGACCCCTCTGCCTCTGAGTAGCTGTAAAAACTCCATAAATGTGCTCCTCCAGATTAGAAATGCAGGGACAGGAGATGTGGTAGTTTGCTCAGGCTGATCGAATCTGGTGTTTATCAGTGGGGTTGCTTGCTGTCTGCCTGCTTTCTGCTCAAGTTGAAGAAGTGCTGTTTAATCACTGTGATGACCTGAGCCCTTCCCTACATACCCATTTCACAGTTATCACCAGCACAGCCGTCCCGATGGGTCCTGAGTAGACACCGTAGCCCCAGCGGTCGTGGTAGATCCTCACGGCAATGGTGAGGACACCAAACATGACGAAGGTCGATCTCTTCGGTTCATCAAACTCTGCCAGGGCTGCATGGCACCGAGCACAGGGAGGATCAGCTCACCCACCCTCATCCTTGACTGCTCCCCTAAAGCCTTACTGGGGTCTGTCCTGCCTGCCTTGGGAACCGTCAGCATCCAGGTCTGGTTTGCCCTTCTTATGCCTTCATGATGGGGAAACCGAGGCACACGGGGGAAAGCAAACCACCCTGAAACATCTGAGTGGTGGGCCTAGGAGCTCATTTTAGGGGTCTTACATTCAGTGTGGTGTATGGAAGCTACCTTTCCCCTTCCCTGCCTTGACCCAGAAGTCAGAGGTGATTGCAAACACATTTGCACCCAGTGAGCTCTCCATCAGCTCTTGGATTCATCCTGCATCTCCAGCCCTCCTGAAGGTGCTGGCTCAGCCCTAAGCAGCGTCCATCACACTACTGTGATAGGATGGTGCTCACTGAGCAATGGGACTGGGCTGCCTGGCCCCGCCAACACCTGCCTGAGGTTCTGAGCTGGAAGTCGCCAGTGTGAGTGAATTATTAGAGGCTTTTGTTTAGCACAGAATGGGGTAATAACTGATAAAAGTTATGGATCCCAGTGGGCTCCATGCTTTTCCAGCTCACACAGCTGTGTTATGGCTGTCCTGGATTTGCATTCCGGGAAGTGTGCCCACAGGTCTGTGTCCACACATGTGCAGTTGGGCTTTACAATTCACAGCAAGAGGCTTCCCTGGGCTTCAGTCACCACACCTTCCATGTCCTTGGATCATGGTTTTATAGGGAGTTTGGCTAAGGGATAATGTCCGTATTTTAATCTGTGTTGCTTCCCTGCGGGTCAATATTTTAAACACTGGAGTCCAGGATTTGTATTTTTTGCAAGGTTTTTGAATGCAGTAATGAAGCAATCAAATTGAATTTTGCTGCAAGGAGCCAAAGTATCTGGATCAGCTCTGACCTACCCTGACACTGTTGTTATCTACTGAAAATGCCCTTCAGAGATGGTTTTCCTCATTGCCTTTTCTAGCTGAGCAGAGAGAGCACTGGGGTGCCATGGACAGTTTGGGAGCCCACCTTGGGACTCGCAGCTCGGGGAACAGAGCCATTTCTAAGGTTAGTATTTTCCCCACTCAGTTTTCCTTGCATGGAAGAGTTATCCTGTTACATATCCTAGAGGGAGGCTAATGCTCTCTGTACTGCTCGGTGGAGAAAGGAGGAGGGATGGGTCTGTGGCCAGTGGAGGGGATGCTGCCCCATGGCTCATGCTGGATGCAGGGGCTGCTGGAGGTCCCGCACCATTACTGGAGTCAAGAGAAGAGTGGAGAGTCTTGTGGCTCTTTTGGGGCTGTACATCAGTGTGGTGACCCCAGTTCAGCACTGGAAGGGCTGGGGACCCTGCCTGGCTGGAGCAGGGATGGGGTGTGCAGCTGCTGGAGAAGGTCTGGATCTATTGAGCAAAGCCACAGCGGGTGCCACAGCTCTGTTTATCCAAGAGAGAAACTTCCCCAGCCACCACTCAGGACAGATTTCATGTATCCCTGGACCCCACTGAGTGCAATAGCTTTCCAAGTCATTAGTGATATAAAAATGGATTAAACCATAGCGTGGACTGACTGCCATAAGCGACAGTCTCAGAGCTAAGTCTTGCAGGTGGGAGCAAAAAGGCATCAGGGTTTCTGGGGGATGAACCCACTAACTATCCCACCAGTGATGCTGACAAATCCTGCCCAACCTGCAAACACCGGTGAAATCACGAGAGACCAGTGCTTACCCATGAGGGACACCCAGATGGACAGAGCTGTCCCATAGATGCTGAAGTACTCCAGGATATCGTAGCGCATGAAGCACAGCACTGATAAGCCAGGGCCATTGCATGCATGGTAAATCTAGGGAAAAGAAGAAAAAAAGAAAAAGAAAGGATTAGCAAACTAGTTGTTTACCCACTGAGCAGTGATGTAAAAGCTCTTACCAACTGGTCTGAAGCAGCCTTTGCATGGCTCTTGAGAGGATGGCCAGCCACAACAATACAGTCTCAAATACACCAGGGTTATTGATATGCAATAATGAATGTATTTGAGAGGTAATGTCACATATTTCCTAAGAACAAGAATTCTTCTCCGTTAGTCTGCATTATTTGTGGATGAGCTTTTTCTGGCCTCTAGATCTGTGCCAGAACTTGCAATCTGATGGCCTGGGGAGGTCCCGGTTGACGGGAAGTTAGCAAATGGGATGCCCATCTATAAAGAAGAGCTGGAAGGAAGGTCTGGGCAACGATGGGCTGTCAGCCTGACCTTGGTGGAGGGGAAGGTTATGGAGCAGATCATTTTGAGTTACTTGAAAGGTCTTTTCCAACCTAAAGGGTTCTGTGACCAAGCTGCATTGAGCTGAGCCCCAGGCAGCGCAGGGACATCCTCTCCTGCAGAAGGAGGACTCTGGGATTGTGTTTTTAATTGCAAAAGGTTCTTTTAAGACAATTCAAAATGAGTGTCCCGATGAAATGTGTGTGGATGCCAGGTCACTGGCCAGCGAGATGGGGTTTGCATGGCCAGAGTCTGAATAGCGGGGAATTCACTCATTAGTGTATTCTCTTAAAAGCCACTGGCTGCTGCCCATTAGCTCAACCATCAGGTTATTTGCAAAAAGTCCATTGTCATGCAACATAAATGCAGACCGAGCCAAGAGAAATTTTCCAGTGCAACCAGAGGAATGCTCCCAGTGTTTGCCTGGTGCTCGCCTTTTCCTCTGAGCATTCAGCCTTGCAGGTCTGCTAGTGGTAGTACTAGTGTGTTCTGCTGTTTCTGAAGTTCCTTCTCTGCTTGGCAGGACGCCCTTGAAACAATCCCCACTGCCATGGCCCAGCAGGGATGCTGATATTATTTATAATGGGAATAGCTGCAAATCCTTTGGCTCGCTGCAGTTTCTAGAAAAGATTGCACCACAGCTGTAATTCTTTTCTCTGTCTGAGATTGGGCTCAGGGAGTCTGGAGATGGGGAAGAAATGGTAGACGACAAAGAGCGTGTTTGTGGCTGGCATCGCAGCACTTGTCTGCGATGGACATCTGCTTTCACTGCTCTGATGAGGTCTCCTGAGGGAGGAGGAGTGGAATGCTACAAGAAAGGCAACAGCAGCAGCTGCTGCCCTTCCTATCCACCCCAATCCCTCCCCCCGCACCCCCCGACCATGCTATCACCTCCCTTCCCTTCCCTTCCCACCCCTCACCTCCTTTTCCCTCCTCTCCCTTCCCTTCCTTCCCTTCCCCCCACACAGATATTCTGCCTCTTCAGGCTCTTTGCTGAGGACCTATTCCACCTCCCATTGAAACCCATGCCAATTTTCCTATTGACTTCTTGGGGAGGTAAAGCAGACACAAACCCAGTGCAAATGAAATTGTAGATGTCTGGCTTCCCTGGGGAGCTGGGGGGGAGGGGTGGGGGGAGGCTCAGATGGGATGCTTTAATTAACTGGTCCTGTAGTTTTGATGGAACTGGCAGAATTTCCCCACCTGCATTGTGTTTTAATTGTAGGATTAAATGCTGGATCCTTAGGACTAAAAGATTGGTCTTGTTCAGAGCCCTGCTAATGTGGAAGAGTTTTTCACACCATAAAGGTCCTTTATTTACTCCCTGCCTCAGTTTCTCTGTCCCCATGCAAGGGATGTGACAACCCTCATGGAGATGCCGTGAGACAGATGGGGAAGAGAGCTAAATGCAGTATTGGTTGGCTTGCTGGGCTACTTTCTTCATATTCTTTAGCAGAGTACTGCCAGGGGGTTAAATAGGAGATTTTTTCCTATTGGGATGCTGCTTTAGGTGCTCAACCCGTTTGTGTCCAGAGGCACTTAGCAGGAATACAGAGTGCAGGGCAGCTTACTTCCAAGAGCAGGAATATGAACTACTTTGTATAAGTAAAGACAACTGACTTTTCTCCACTCATTGTTCCCTTGTGAGGAAGGATGGTGATCCCAAGCCTGGGGAAATGTGGTTCCTAACTGCTCTGTCAGGATGGAGGGTTAATAATAATTTTTCTTGATAGCTCAGCAAGTTTTAGTCTTTCCTTTCACGGTGCAGAAACTCCCCTGACTCCGGCAATGCTCCCACCACCAGTTAGCAATTGCAAAATCAATAATTCGACTACGTGCTTTTGGCTAAACTGACAGAAGCATAGAAAGAGACTCTGGATACAATTTAAACCCCAAATTCAGCATGGCCACTTACCAGCTGTAAAACAAAGAGAAAAACCAGCTCCAAAACTCCAGTCAAGTCTCTTTGCACTGAGACCCTCCCCCTAACCTCACAATCATAAACCACTATTAGATCTATGTAAGGCCACCCCTTAGGACATACTAAACTGAAGAATTAGCATTAGCACTGCACATGGTGGGAAATAACTGAAAGCGGACATTCTGGGGGTCACACTTGCTGCTGTTGGATGAGATCCAGGTACCCCTCCCCATGGAAACCAGTGCTGAGGGCATTTGGGGGGGGGTGCAACACTCATAGAGGATTTGGGTGAATCTTACCGCCATGAAGAACATGGTGAAGAAGTAGACCATGGCTTCCATGTGGAAGCGCCGCTTGGCTGCGATGCTGATGGTGGGGAGGAAGACCAAGGTGCTGATGGTGGGCAGAAGGAGCTTGGCCACCAGTGAGCCCATGGGTGCCTTGTGTGCTGCCGGCTCCCGAGACCTGATCTCTGCGCGCTGGACAGGGGCAGTGCAGGGAAGAGCTGTGTTGAGCATGCTTTAAAGTTTAAATGTCCTCGGTGCAGGAGGGCTCAGGCAGGGAGCAGCTGCTGCTGCGGCCGCCCCTCTGCTCCCGGTTCTCCCCAGCAGTGACATTCCTGGCACAGCCGGCGGCTCCTGCAGCAGATGCTCTGTGCCCCCAGTATTGCGCTGGTGTTCTTAAAGGAGCCAGGGGAATGTTGTCCTTGCATGCCTTGTGCTGAGCGTCAGAGCTGGTGCAGGGTGGGTGAGGACTTGGTTTGCTTGTTCCCCATGGGGAGACCCCACATCTGCATCCTACTGCCCCTGTGCCAAGCCTGGGTCAGTGCTGATAGAGCAGCCCTGCAGAGAAAAAGCATCCTCTGTGCCATGCTGGCATGAAGTAGGGAAGAACTGGTACATGGCAGGTACCAGGCAATTCTAAAACAGTGGGCTGTGTCCTGCTACCTCTGCCATACCTGAGAAATACACACCAAGCTCCGGATCTGCCTTGTACTTCCTCATGAGGACATACCTGGAGCAGGTGGGCCTGCTCTAGCAGAGCACAGGCATGGGGAGCTCATTTGATGCAGGGCCTGTAACACCAGCTACATGCCTATGTGCCCTCCTGTGCACTTGGTGGAGTTAAGTGCAGTGAAGTTTCTCGGCCATACCCTCAGGCTTTGCAGCGGCCACCTCCAGGAGCTCTGTCTGAAATTCAGGACCTGAGCTTCTCTGGGCTTGAGGAATTTGAGCAGAAAAGCTGGAGGGAAGGAGACCAAAAGGCAACCAGTGCTGGGGCTGTTAATCCACTCAGTGGCTTCTCTCTTTTATTATGACTTTTTATGATACCACTGCTGCTCCCCTGTTAATATCTTTTCCTTGGAGCCTTGCATGGATTCTCGGCATCTCTTCAGTACAGCTGTTCCCAGGACACAGGGACCAGGAATGCTGCACTTGAGCAACTGCCCTCGTGGCTGTGGATTTGGGGGGAGGGTGTGAGCTGTGGTATGAGCCACCATTCCTGAGGCCGACAGGATGGGCACGCCTGTCCCCGGGAGGGATCCACTGGGAAAAAGGATGCACACGGTAAAGAATGCTCTTTAAACCACTCCAGGTTGGAAAGGGCTCTGTGAGGGGGAGCAATGGGGTGTTGTGTGTGCAGTGAGAATGGCATGACAGCATTAAAACACTGACCTGAGAGGGCTGTGCTGAGAGCTTTGCTTGGGGCTCAGCAGAGATGAGCTGGGTATGGCTCCTGTTTTTAGCTGGTATTGCAGGAACCATCCACTTTCCCTGTCTGGCTGCAGGCAGCATCTTTCTGTGGGATGCTGCCCACACCATGTCTCCGGCTGCCCTCCTGCATGGACAAGCCATAAACTTACCACAAACCCCTGCAAAATTTCATCTCTCTACCAATAAACAGTGAAAAACTGGTGTCCCTGTTTACTGTGCAAATTGATCCCTGCAGGCCAGCGCATGAATACCTGCTTCTCCCCAGACATCCAGCCCTGGGCAGAAATCAGAACTGAGAGCCAGTGTGCCCCAAAGTACCTGTTCCTTTCCTGTGCCACGTTCTCAGACATGTCCTTTATTCCCTGTTATTCTTGCATGAGCTGCTTGGACCAAGGAAGGTGCTGGGGACACTGCACAGCAGTGTTTGTCCTGATGGGGTCAGCTGGTTACACAAACTGCTCTGGGTTCCTGGCTAAGAAAAACACATCCACCTTGCTTCTGTGGCCATGAGGCTGGTGTCAGAGAGGTGAGGACACATCTCAGAACCTGTTGGTGTGGACAGACTTCCATATCTGGGTGCAAAGGAGCCACCCACACCCTTGTGGGACCATTTGTAAAGATGTGCAGTGGTACAAGAAGCCACCTACTTGTAAGGACTTGCAAGGCTGGTGGTTGTGCCATAAGCCAAATGGCATCAGGTGAAAACACGATCATGCTGTTGTTAAATGCATTCCCCTTGTCCCCATCCTGTGCCCATAATCCAGCTGGAGCCCACTGGAAAGGAAACCCCAGCTGACTGCTGAATGCAGCAAGTGCCAACTATGGTGAGCACTCCCCTGAGCAGGGAAGTGTTGGAGCTGTCAGGAGCGAGAAAACATTCCACAGGTTGTCAGGGGTTTGTTTTTTCTCTCTTCTCCCCCAGCTGCATACCCGGAGCTGGTGTTTGGTTTGCAGCCAGTGCTGTAGGCGTTGAGGGGAAAAAATCCCACTGGTTTGCACACGTGTTCCAGCCATTGTTAAAAAAGAGACCCCAAAGTGAAGTGCAAGGCAAGGGGCAGGCAGGTGGCGAGCTCCTGTTGGGAGCTGCTGCTTAAAAGGTCTTTGTTCAGGCTGCAAATGAGCCACAGTGCGAGAGTGGGCTTTGCAGACCTTCTGAGGAAGGAGACCAGGAACAAAGGGCCAGGACTTTGCTCCCACTCTCCTAAACAGGTAGGAAATGTAGAAAGAGCAAATTTTAGCTCGTGCATTTAAGTACTTCTGGAAAGCAAATCTTACATCTACATTCCACAGGGCTAATTTTGTGTGGACCAGAGTGCATGCAGCAACGGTGATACATATGGCTGAAAACTTGTTCCCAGATGCCAAAACCAGGTTCTGGTATGCTGTCCTGGATCCTTCCAGGGTAACATTAACCATGATTTTCTGTAAGCACGCCTACCCTTTCAACTCAGACATTGCAGAAAAAGAGAGAGACATAGATAGCTTTGTTTTATTTTTAATATTAAGGTGATCGTTTGAAAGTAGGTATATATTGGAACAGAGGATGAGGAGTCTGTGCCTATTGTGAGTATTGAGAGTGTATTCTTCTTGGGGTAAGTATAGAATCATAGAATAGTGAGGGTTGGAAAGGACCTTAAGATCATCTAGTTCCAACCCCCCTGCCATAAGCAGGGACAGCCCACACTAAATCATGCCATGCAAGGCTTCGTCCAACCTGGCCTTGAACACTGCCAGGGATGGAGCACTCACAACTTCCTTGGGATCTTTCATTTGCGTGGGGTGTAGACTGCATCAGAATTGAAACCTGCTCCATTGTGTGGCCCCAGTTACTGACAGGTTTGAAATAATGGTGATAATGGCACCAAAATGGAGGGTCAAGGTTGCAGCTTCTATACAGGCTGCAACTTGTGGTGCTGCAATGCAAGTTCAATGTGAACAGGTATGCACGGATGGCTGTGCCAGCTCAGTGATTACTGCAGAGCATTGTTCACCACTTCCATTACTTAGGAGTCCATCTTTTTATCTCCACAACACTGTGACTTGTACACTCTGGTCTTAGGAATGGTGGTGAAAAGCTGGATGATGGCCTGGCCAGGATGATGGTCAAAAGACGTGGCCTGGAGCAGCAGAGTCAGCCCCAAGGAGCCCTGAGCAATGTAATGAGCACCACACCATCCAGCCGGCAAAGGTTCCTTGTCTTCTTGCTGCTCTGCCCTGGGAATTTGATCAGGAAACCACCTGGTATGAAAGGACCTGGTGCAAGTGTGAAGCAACCCATGGGCACAATCCTTTTCCTGCCCAGCTGGAGAAGGCATGGCTGCAGCACCTGGGTAAACACCTCTCACCGCCCACTGCAGCCTGTGGCCAGAGCTGTTGCATAGGTCACAGGTGTGGGTAGAGCTTTCGGGGTAGCTGGGATCCAAACACCGTGGAAAAAGAAGCTAATAAAGGCAGAGCCATCAGCTGTGCCTGAGCCCCTGGTGCTGCAGACTCAGCTCTGATCTGCCACAGCGCTTGCCTGGTCCCATCCACAGCCCTGCCAAAGCACCTGCATCCTTCTTTTTTTTTATTAATGGAATAAATTGCCACTTAAAATATCAATGCTCCATAAGGCCTGGCCCCATTTTAGGCAGCTTTACTGAATATTTGCCTTTAAAATTTTCCCTTTTGCTGTTGAATAAACCTATCATGCATAGTCCTCACAGGTAGCCCTGCTTCTTTTTTCCTTAGGGCTCTTTTTTTTTCACTCTTCCCTTCTCCTCTGCCCTGTCATGGCCTGTAACAAGCATGCCACCACTAACAGTAACATGTCTTTTCTCATCACTGCTTCTACCCCTTGCTGTGTCCTGGGTGGCCTAATCCCAGGAGGCAGCACAGGGATTTATTGCCCTTATCATGGTGTTTAATGGGCTTTTTACAGTCACGATGCCTGGAGCCCAGGGATGATGTGAGGGTCTCAGTGCTCTCACCCCAATGTTCAAAAATGTCATTTTCTGAAGTGAAAAGCTTGAAGCTGTGATGCTTCCAGGCTCAAAATCCAGAAGGGAACAAAACAGGTCTTGGGTTTTTGGGGAGTCTGACTCATGACTTTTGAATGCCTGTGGTTGGCAATGCTGCATAGCTGTTGTCCCTCAGCACAGCTTCCCTGCAAGACTCATTCCATTGAAAGAAAAGGCTTTGTACTTTTTGGGGTTTTAATCTTTGTATAGCTAAAACTGTGAACCAAGCACGACTCGTCTGAAGCTCCTCCACATTCTTGCAGGGATGTTGACTCTTTGGGGACAGGTAAAATTCAAGTTTGCACAGAAAAAAAAAGGGGCTTTTAAAGCCATTGAAGCTCTACAGTTGGTACCATACCTGGGGATACTGTGGTCACTTGGGGCTTTCAAACTGCCCAGAGACGTTTTTGTGCAGGAGTCTGGTGGCAAGAGCAGTTTGGAGGCTTCGACTGTCGGTTTAGACTCAACGTTTTGCAAGTCTCTGTGGAAGCAGCCCTCATGCTGACAGACATAAATTGTCCCATCCACATTCCAGGAAGGCACGCAGAGACGAAGTGCTTGCCCAACACTGAGCCGCAGGTCACTCTGCAAGGGACTGTGCTGTCTCTACAGGGCACTGTTTTTGGTCTCCTCTTGCCTGTTTCAGTTACGCAGTGGTAGGCCACAGCCACAGCTCTCAAGAAGAAGGTAGGGCTGGCTGCCAGGACCTTTTTTTCAGCTTTGCCACATTTTGGCCCCCTGGCAATGTTCTGGCCATGCAGGGACCTCATCTGCTCCATGGGTGGCTTGAATTTGCCCAAGAAGCACCGGGCTTGCCTGGAAACAATGCCCATGGCTGTGCAGAAGTGTTGAACAAAGGGGTCACTTCTGTCAGAAGTCCTCCAGAAGAAGAAAAGCAGTTTGTCATCTGGCCCTGAGCAAAGACAAAGCTGCAGAGTGGTCCTGGGCCAACAGGCTCCAGATCACGCTCACGCTCCTGCTCCTGCTCCTGCTCCTGCTCCTGCTCCTGCTCCTGCTCCAGTGTGGCTCACCTGGACTTGAGAGGGTGTTTTGGTGGGGCTGGTTACAGCAGAGCCATCCTCTCTGCCATGCCAGCACCAGGCCTGATTTTGCTGGGAAAGCAGTGCTGGAACTCCCCAGCCCATGGTTCACCAAGAGCAGGACCTGCTCCAGGGACATGCCTGGGGCTTGGTGGTGCTGGGTGTCAGCTCTGGTAGGTCAGAGGGCTGATGGGGAAGGTGTCCCATGATGGGACACACAGTGAGACAGTCATTGTCTCGTGGATCAGAGCTGAACATCACTCTCTCTTCCAGGTCAAGGATGGATGCCCCTTGACCACAGCAAAGGGGTCCCCCCCATCCCTCCTTAGAGGAGAGAGGTCCCAATCCTGCAGAGTGCAGAGAGCAGCCGCAGCTCCCTGCTGAGTGGCAGCAGTGCCCAGCCCAGTCCTTTGCTGAACTCAAGTCAGCCAAGGAAACTCCTTTCCTCTGCAGGCACTTCTCTGGCCAACCCAGCAGCCAGTTGCCGGCGACATTCCCCCGGCTGGAGGAGGTTATTTTGAGTGTCTGTCTCTCCTTTTGTTTGCTCTCTGAATGGTGCACGGCACTGGTTTGGGATGGAAAGCCTGGCAGCTCTCTGCTGGACGGCTGCTGTGTGTCCCTTGGGGCAGGAACCCACCGGGCCCACACTGCTGTAGGGCCAGGAATTGCGCTGGTGGCTCTGAGCCACCCTGTGCAGTGCTGGGAGGTGAATGCGCAGCTCCAGGCCCGCTGGGCTGCCTGGCCAGAGCACGGGACGTGGGAGCAGGTCTGGCTCAGGGACCCTTGCCTGAATCCTGAATTTCCCTGGGAAAGTCCGATCCGAGCCCTCGGTGGGAAAGCCTCTCACTGTCCATGCAGGTGCATCTTGTCTCAATTTATTCCAATCCCAAAAGCAGTAAATAACATCTGCGAGTAATTTCTAACGCTTATGCCAAAAACTGGGAGATAAAAACCGCTGTTGTCTGAGCCTGGCCGCCAGTGATTGATGCTGAACCTGCCGGCAGCTCTGGCAGCAGCAGTGGGGCTTTGGGGACAGCACTGGCCCCAGGGGTTTTGGGGTGTTGAGAGCAGGGACTGGTCCAGCCCCATGCTGAAGCTGTGGGGTTTGGCCAACATGGAGCTTGACAGAGGCTCGTGTTTTTGAGCTGCTCTCCGGCGCCTTTTGGTTCTGGGGACGTTTTTGCTCCCACTGAGGCAATGGCATTGCTCCTGCTGATTTCATGAGGACAGGCTGGGGCTGTGTATACTGAGCTGCTGCAGCCAGGGATAACACTGCGTGATTTATGGGAGCAATCAGTTGCCACTAGGAGCTGGTTAGGAATTTTCCGATGAAACAGGGATTGCGTCAGAAACCGCTGAGTCATCTCAACTGCTTCATAAAAAAATCCTTTGGCTTTGGTGAATTTTGGTAAAGGCAGAGCCCGACCGACTGCGTCTCGCCTGCTGCCACTGCTCAGCTCCTGCCGCAGGGACAGGCCCCCCAGCCCCGGAGCTCCTCAGCCCTGGGGAGTCCCTGCGGCAGGACAGGGTCACCCTGGGATGGGGTCTGTTGGGGTGCAAGCTCCTGCCAGCCCCCCGGGCCTGGGGGACCCTGGGGGGACAGTGGGGGGATGCTGGGGCTGCTCTGGCTTTTTCAATGTGAAATATTTTGATGCTTTTAAAACCTCTCATGTTCAGACTTTTCCCTCCTGATCGTTCCAAAACAGAAAGGGTTTTCTCCTGTGTGTCTCAGGCTGGGATATTTTGAAATGCAGAAGTTGGGTGAACTCAAGTGCTAAATTTTCCCAGTGTCCTGGTCACAGCCAACCAATGGAAGATTGAAAGTTGCAAATCAACCTGGCTGGGTAAATTAGAACAGGCTAGCATACATTTAGCCAAACAGAAAAGGAGACTTCATTTCCCATAACTTTCTGGGATGGATTCTCTGCTCAGCTTCACACAACAACCCTGGTTCCAAATGAACACCACCACAGACCTGCAGCGGTTCACCCGGTGCAGGGAGCTGTGCAGGGATCTGTGCCCCGTGGCGGGGTGGGAGCTCACGCCAAGGCCCTGCAGGTGGGAACGGCTGGCCCATGACAGATGGTGAAGAGATTGAATGTTGCCACCAAGGGCTGGGCACAGCTGGTAGTAATAACCACAGTAAGCTGCAGCCTTGGGAGCAGAACCAGTGCTGGGGTGCAGCACCCTGCTGGGATCACTGGGTTTGTCCTATGTGGAGCAGGTCTAGAGGGGAAGGAGAGAGGCTTGAGCTGAAGCAATGAAGGAAATAGTTCAGTTGGGCTGCTCAACGCTGCTGAGATGACACTGCCGTGTGTGCAGGAGGGTGTGCCAAGGAGCACACAGGAGTGTGGTCACCACATGGGTGAGGTGTCTCATTAACCACGTTTTACATGTCAAGACGGCAGAGAACAGACCACATATATTTTATATAGGTTATACACTGTGTAAGTGTGTGCTTCCTTATGCATAGGCATTTCTCTCTGACACACACATAGATCAGACACTATACGTACACGCCTGCCACTGCGTTGGGGGACTGTTCTTATCCAAAAGGCTCTTGACGTGCACCAAGCCCGTTTTCTGACCACCGCCATCCTCCTACGTGCCAGAAAGCTGTCTGAAACCTCATGCCTTATGTCGAGCCTTAGCAAATGACACCAAGAGCAGAGTGCAGGGAATCTGGTTTATTACTCAGCAGAACGCGCAATTAAAACCCCTGCAGACCCAGTCCAGCCCTCCTGCGCTTACAGCAGAGGGACCGGCAGCGCTTTCCCCACCTCGCTCCGTCGGGGCTGGGGGCTGTGGGAACCGTCCCCCCGCCTGGGGGCAGCGCATCTCCCGGGTGCGGCGGACGCATGCGTGCGGGCTGGTGCGGGCTGCGTGCGGGGCTGCCCCCGTCTCTGCCCCCCGGCCTCGCCGCAGGAAACCGGCAGGCGGCCGCGAGCCGGCGCCGGGGGAGGCGAGGGGTTAACCGGGGTGGGGGCATCCCGGGCCGAGAGGTGTGAATTCCGCCCGCTCCCCCCCGCCCCGGCTGCCGCTATAAGAGCGGCCGGCGCGGGCTGGGGAGAGCCACTGCGGCGGCTCCTCCTCGCTGGAAGCCCCGGCGCTTCTGGCTGCCCTTTGAAGTCGGAGAGGGAGCAGGAGGGAGGGAGCGGCTGGGGCCGCCGCTGCTCCGATCCACCGCCACCGCCGTCCGGCCCCGGAACATCGCCCCGCCCGGCCCCGCCGCCTCCAGGTACGGCCCTGCCGCCCCGGCTCCCCGCGCCGCCCGCGCTGGCTCCCCGCATCGCCCGCCCTGCCCGTCTGCAGCCTGCGGCGGAGCTGCTCCTGCCCCGCGATGCCGCCGGCCACATCCCTCCCCCTCCTTCAGTTCTCGTGTTCAAACACGCAGCTCTTACCGGCCGAGGATAAGCTGGGAGCGAGCTCCGTTACTGGCTTCGAGTCAGACGTGTCTGGGAGCCTTAATGAGAACCAAGTGTAAGGCAAGTCGCAGCCACCTGTCCCGGGATCCCCGGCCAAGCGCGCCGCGCTCCCATCAATCAGCGCATCTGCCTCTTGGAAAGGGTGTCTCGCATGTGAAGGGCTTTTCCAGCCTAGCCGGTGCTGTGATTCTGTGCTGGACCCTCTCCCCGGGGGCAGCCGTGAAGCCGAGGTGGGACCTGGCGGCCCTCTGGCGATGTCTGTAAGCCGTGTACCACAGTCGTGCTGGCATTGCCGGCAGTCTGCGTTTCTAAACTGCTCCAAAAGCCCTTACAAGAAGAAAAAGGGGTAGGAAAGAAGCTCTTTATGTTGCAGGTCTGCAGCACCTCTTCCACCTCCCTACTTCCCAAAGATTCTGCCTAGTGACTTTTCAAGGGGATTAGTTTAGGGGAGAACACTTTTATTTTTGACTTGCAGACATGAGCTGCTTTGATTGCCTGGAAGCTTGATTTCCTGAAACCTGCTCCTTTCTGGCTCTTGCAGTGAGGTTTACAATAAAGTGTACTGTGATTTTGAGCTGAGTTTTATTTCAGAAAGCGTTATTCTGGGTTACTCTTTCATGAGGCAGATGGAAAAAGAGATGAAGGGCTGACACTTCGGATACTTCATTTCTGCTCCTTAATTGCAGGTGGTCCTTTTCTGTAAGAACAGGCTTGTTCCCTGGGAATAGATAGGAACTGGAGTGAACAAATGAAAAAAGGAAAGATATTGGCTGTTGATTGAATTTGTTTATTTATTTGTTTATGAAGCCTTTCATCTTGCTGTTGTAGGAACTGTTCTGTAAATTGGATGTTAAGATGCACTGCTGCTATAGAGCCAGGGATACTTCTTATTACTCGTTGCCTCTCATGTGGTACTTGTTTCTGTGTAAGACATGCTCCCTTCTTAGACATGCTTATTGCTCCAGCTCATGCTGGTGGGATCAGGTGCAGCCACTGGGAACCAGTGTGAAGTTGTGGTTTGGAAGATGGCAGCTGAGGTGGGATGTGGACTTTGTACTGTGTTCGTGCTTCCACTGATTAAATATAACTTCAGGATCAAGCCCCTGCATCCAGTGGTGGCTGGTGTCATTTAGCTGACTGGGAATGCTGAAGAGGATGTGTGCTGTGCAACTCTCCTGCTCTTGACAGGCTGTGGGGCTGGATGACAGCTCTGCTTACTGTGGTGTTTGGTTGTTTTCCAGGATGAAGGTATCTAAGTGGAGGTGGAGCAGCACCTCCCTCAGTGTGCAATCCCAGCTGAAGGGCCTTCTGGCCCTTCTCTTTGTGGGCAACATTGCCTTTGTGATAGCTCAGGTAAGTACATTGCCTTACTGGAAGGTCTCTGGGTTTTAAAATGGTGTGTCTGGGATGGGTAACCCCCAGGACCTGTAGGGCTGGTTTGTGCATGCATCAAGTCTCCAGCATGTGTGAGGATGCATGACTTGGCTTAGCCCTTTGGTCTTGACTTAACCTAAGTTGTACCTTCTGTAGCTAAGAGCATGCATAGGCCATTTCTAGGGCTCTCTAAGGCCTTATTTGTTCTTGGATGAGCACTGCTTCCTTGGTCCCTTCTCCCACAATAAGGAATAGCTGGGACTCCCCCACAGAAGTTCTGTGCCCTGGCAAGGGGATGCCAACACCTTGTTAAGTGCAGGTGTGTGGTGGTGACACTGCTGGTAGAGTAGCTCCTTTCCCTATGCATGGTGATGCTGCTGCCCTCAGTGGCTTGGGGTGGGGGTGTCAAGGACCTTCCTGAAGTGGAGAACCTGTCCTTGCAAAGAGAGCACATGGGCTTCTTCAGCCTGCTAGCATCCACTGGCATGGTCTCCTGCTGCAGAGTGGATTTGCAAGGGTTTGCTGAAGCTTTCAGTGAAGGTTTTGGCTGCAAGTGGCTCTTCAGCTCCCTGAATTTGCTGTGGAGTACCAAAAGACTTGGAGGGTTCAGGGTTGCTTGTGAGCTTGGTTTTGCCAACTGAGAGAAGCAATAAACATTTCCTTTCCTGAGGAATCCCAAATATTGCCATTTCATTCCAATTTGTAATGAAAACACAATTGGAAAAATGCAGGGTTTCTTGTAAGATGGAAATATCAAACTTGACCTCAGATGCAGGGGGAAATGCCCAGTTGCTCAGGGTGGGCTGGATGGAGGATACCCTCATTCCACCCAAGTGGTGTGGGTGCTGACTTCTGCTGCTGCTCTCCCTGCCTTCCTGATGCTCCAAGCAGGACCTGGTGCAGACTTCCAACAGCCTGGAGGAAGGGGCGGATATCACCGCATACTGGTGGGGCGAGTGGACCAAGTGGACAGCGTGCACCAGGACCTGTGGGGGGGGCGTCAAGTCCCAGGAGCGGCACTGCCTGCGGCAGAGGTATGGCCCCAGCTCCAGAGGTGGGAGCTGCAGCTTGCTGGGGGTAGCTTCATCCTGCAGGTCATTGTTTGGTAGATGAGCACTGGTGAAAAGGTGCTGTCTGGCAAATGCTGCTCATGCACAAGGCAAGCATGGCCCTGAGCACACTGCCTTGAGGATGCTGTTCCCTGGGCATTCCTGCCAGAAGGGCCAGCTGAGTTGTTCCTGCGCTGGCCTTGAAGTTTCTCATGTGAGGATTAGTGCAGATGAGCAGCAGATGTGGCCTAAGCCCATTCCCAAAGCTTCTGGGTACAACAGTGAGGACACTATGGTGCACAGTTGGTTGGGGACCTGCTGATCCTGGCTGTTCTGTGTGTGGCTTTGCCCTCTCTGGGCTGTGTGGTTGCTGGAGAGCACCTTGCAAATCTGTCCCCAGGCCATCATCCCCATGATCCCTCCTAGGGTACTGTAATATGAATAGTGAATGCTGCAGCTAACAAAGCAAAGAGACCTTTTCTATCAGCTTCTGTGGGATTGTAAAAGATCCCTGTGTGGTTCTGCTGCATGGAGACTGATCTTGCAGAATAGGGACAAGTATATTTAAATGAAGGGAAAGAAGGGTTTCTGATCCCATTCTAACTGTCCTTTCTTTATTCAGAAGAAAGTCAGTGAGTGGGCTGGCTAATAAAACTTGCACTGGAACATCCAAAAGATACCAGCTCTGCAAAGTACAAGTAAGGATATCTTTTTTCTCACAGGGAACTCTCAATACAGAATGTGGAAAGTTATGCTTGCTTTGTGCAATGGCATTTCTGGGGCCCCCCAGAGAGGGGACAACATTTGTCCTATAGCAGTCACCATGTTGCCTCTCCAAGCAACTGGACTTCACCGTTGTGTCAGGGCTATGGGCCTTTTGCCTGCACTGGGGGCTGTAAAACCCAGTGGGTGGCTCTTGTACCATCTCCCATGAGGGCTTCCCCTGGCTGTCCCTGCAGTGAGAGGAGGAGGAGGATGATGTGGCTCTGGATGGGGCAGGCAATGGAAACACTCCTTGCAGCCAGTTAAGATGTGCCAGAAACCTTTCCCGCACTTTGTTTTCATCAGGATATTAATGTATCCCATTCTAGGAGTGCCCTGCAAACGGAAGGAGCTTTCGAGAGGAGCAGTGTTCATCATTTAACTCCCATGTGTATAATGGCAGAACATATCAATGGAAACCTTTATATCCTGGTAACAAGACATTCTTTGTGTGTTTCATAATGCTTAGCCAAATATTTTGATAGTTATGATGCTATAGCCTGCAGGAAGGCTCCTCCTCTGCTGTTTTAAAGTGATTTTTCAGAGACACAATCAACTGTCTCCCAAGCTCAAAGGTGCATTTTGCAGCTGCACTGTAGCTTAAAAATGAAATAACATGAATTTGTGGCTGTAGCCTGTGTAGGTCGCATCCCTTGGGGACCAGAGAGCTGGAAGGCTGAAGGAGGATGTTGGAGCATGGGGTGATGGGCTGTGCTGGCAGGGAGAGTCTGTCTCACCCAAACAAGTGTCCTTAGAGCTGGGGCCATTGCTGGCTGTGTTGTTTTGGTGGCACTTACTCCACACCCTTCATGTACTCTGCCAGATGTCACTGAGATGCAGTCAGTTGGCTTGGTCACCTGGGTGAGCAACACAGAGCTGCAGAAAGCTCTTGGGGTCAAAATGAGATCTCTGCTTAATTTTCAGGCACAAAACTCCCATCAAAATTGAGCACTAAACAAATCATGGCCAAGTTTTAGAGGTGTTGGGAGCCCTGGATCCCACTCCCAAGGAGGCAGCTCCCAGATGCTGGTTCTTAAGATTCACAGTGCTATTTGGGTGTCTAAAAATAGAGATGGGATCTAATGTGACTTTCTTATTTTAGGGGTTTCTGTAGATACCTCAGAACAAAATTATGCTTCATTAAATTCCTTGTTGCCTCCTATGTGGAACAAGTCCATCTCACCAGCCTTTTTGGCAGGGTCAGCGTGGTAGGACTTGGCTCATGGCAGCCTGGTTAGCTATAGCTACTTGGCTGCTTTATCCTTTCCTATGGCAAGGTGACCATTTCTTTAAACACACTTGCTCTTCGAGATGATTCACCAGAACAGTTACAGTGAATTGTTTTGTGTTTTAGCAGGCGTTCGCGTGGCTCCTGGGGGATTTGCACAATAAGGTTTTGACACTGATGCTGTCTTGCTTGGGCACGCAGGCCAGTGGGTATATGCTGCTCACTAGCTGGAGTTCAACATTTAGTGCTGGGCTTCTGATGTGTATATGAATGTCATTTGCTTCCTGTGGATATTGCCAATGGATGCAGCCAGCCAGTTGCCTGCAGAAAGCAAAGGGTGACTGAAGTCCAGCCTGGGTGAATGTTTATGGAAAAGTTCTGTTTTAAGCTGCTGTGGGTTTGACTGTAGTCTTACTTGTATATGTATTTATATGTCTATGTTAATTTAACTTGTGTATTAGATGTTGATATCTGAGCATGCATATGTTTTTGTGTAATGTGTACCTATATCACTGCTGCAAGTCCTTGCACAGAATAGTGGCAGCTGATGCTTCAGTGCCTTCCTGGGCTGATGTTAGTGGTACCTCTAGTATTGAGAGAGGCATCTGCTCCTTGCAGCAGAGGACTGCCTAGCTATGCAGAGGCTTGCAGCAGTGGGCTGCCACGCTATCAGAAGTACTATCTCATGTCCAGCATGGAACACAAGAGATGGTGGCTTCTGATCGCTGGCTGCTGTGTAGTTGTGCTGCTGCTGTTTAGTTTGGCAGAGATTCATTGACATTGATAGAATGAAAGTTTTTGTGTTTCTGTTGTTTTGAATGTATCTTTATATCCTTTCCCCTTAGATGACTATGTTCACATTTCTAGCAAGCCCTGTGACCTCCATTGCACCACTGTGGATGGTCAGAGACAGTTAATGGTTCAGGCTCGGGATGGAACATCCTGCAAATACACTGATTTCCGAGGGGTTTGCGTGTCTGGAAAATGTGAGGTTGTTAAACATTATAGCAAAAATATTGTTAGTAGCATTCAGAAAACTACAATGGGTGCAACATTTGCCTGACCCTCAATACTCTGCTGTTGTAGCCGATTGGATGTGATGGCATTCTCTTTTCCACCCACACCTTGGATAAATGTGGAGTTTGCCAAGGAGATGGGAGCAGCTGCACTCATGTCACCGGCAGTTACCGGAAAGGAAATGCTCATCTGGGTAAGGCTGTTGGGGACCTTTTGCTTTATTTGAATTGGGGCTATTTTTTTAAATCAACTTATCTTTTTGTAAATTGCTTCCAGCTCTTCCTAACTGCCTGCTTCAGCTCTTCCCACCTGTTCTGTGTGTGTTAATGCTACTTGTAATTAGGGCAGGGAAAGCCTGCCTTAAAGAAAACCAGTAACTCTGCTTGGTGCTTGTCAGAAGCCTGACCTCTCTGATGCTGAATGGTGAAAAGGGTTGTGCAAGAGGCTGGTGTCTGTTTTAGTCTTTCTCATGACCCAGTAAGACTAGAAAGAAATGACTTGTCCTAACAGGAAATGAATATTTTGAAAGACCAGGATTTCCAAAATTAGTGAGATGTAAAGCAACAGAACCTACTTGTCCTATGTACTGCAGTCTGACTTGGGAATAATGATCAGTGCTCTCTGAGGATCAGTTTAAGATTGAGCCAGCTGTAGGAACTTCAGTGGCCTTAGGAGGACTTGTCCCATCACTTACCTAGTGCTAAGGGGCCTTGGAGTTGTAATCTCTTGCTGGGGTTTTGGGAAGAGTGGCTAGCACAGGGTTCAATACTGAACCACAGGACTGCTTCGCTAGCAACAAAGCAGTCTTTAGGTATATTTCCTTGCAGCAGTTTAGATAAATGTGGTACCTGTGCATGTAAGGATTGCGTTCTTTCCCTTCTTTGCTTGTGTTTTCCCACCGTAAGCCAGGACATGTAGTTCACACATTTCTCTGTTATTGCTGAGGTTCTGTTTGCAGCCTAAATTATCAATATTAGTTTTTTAATCCACTGCTTAACAAAAATAACTGTAGATGAAGGCCAATGTGCTCGATAGTTGCAGTACTGACTTCAGAGTGTCTTGCTCAGAGTATCTGTTACAAAGTTCCTATAGTTAATCTGTAGTTTCCCATAGGCTATTCCCTGGTAACGCACATTCCCGCTGGAGCAAGGGATATCCAGATAGTAGAGCGGAAAAAGTCTGCAGATGTTCTGGGTGTGTATAACCTCTTGGTACTTCCCTAGCATGTGTGCCTATACTAGCTAATGCTTTTTCCAGTGTGAGGCAGAGTGTAGCTTTATTACAGACATGAGCTAAATCCATGTTGATTTAAATCACAAGCATGTTGTCTAAGCCAGTGCATTTCTCCTTTCTTTAGCCTGAGCACCTGGTCTGTATGTATCACCACTCTGGCTGCTTTAATGCAGAAACTGTTGGTCAATATTATTGCTGCTTCAGTGTGGTGTGACAAACATGCTGGTGCTGGGTCACAGATGGCTGAGTGACTTCACCTCTCCTGTGATCTTGATCTTCTGCTTGGGGAATGTGCAATGGCCACATGACAACAGCACCAAGGAGATGCAACCTGTGTGTTGCCTTTCTGAAGTGTTGGTGGCCACAACATCCATCTTGCAGTGGAGATGGTGGAGCTGCCTCAGGAGGAGTGTGGAAAAATCTGGAGCTGCCCAGTAGAAGCACGGTTGCTCACTTGGCAGAAACCATTGTGCTCATGTGGCCATGTGCAGGGAGAGGGAGACTTGAATGGAACAGGAGGATGTAGTACAGTCCCTGGGCTAGTTCTGGATGATCTGTCCTGGGACTCTGCTGGGTCGGTTGGCATCAGCTCAGTGCTCCCAAGGAGGCAGCTCCTGCTGTTGGCCATCTGACAGTCTTGCTGTCTGCAGAGCTGTGATTATTCAATGTTCATGCTGTGCTAGCACCAAAAGGGTGAGAGGAGCCATGGACTAGCATAAGCCAGATGCTCAGGAGCTTGCAATGTAGAGGGATGCATGAGCGGAGTGCAGGGCATATACTCACATGGTATGTACTGGAAATAAGTGACAAATGCGTTGCAATATGGGAGAAACACTTGTTTTATTACTGTGATGCTCTGGTTTTTATCCCATGAGTGAACAAGTGGCACTAGTGCATTCCTCTTGCCATGTGATGGCACTGATTTATTTTTTCTCTCTTGTTGGAAGCTGTGGCTGATGAAGCTGGGTACTATTTCTTCAATGGGAACTACAAAGTTGACAGTCCGAAGAACTTCAACATTGCAGGCACAGTGTTTAAGTACCGCAGGCCCATGGATGTTTATGAGACTGGCATAGAATATATTGTTGCGCAAGGACCGACAAATCAAGGGTTAAATATAATGGTGAGCTTTGACTTCTCAAGTTAGCAGTGCTGGGGGTGATGGGGAAGGGAAAATCTTTGTTGGATTGGGAAGGGGGTGGGCATGGGGAAGACTCCTGCCATGGATTCACAGCTCCCTGGGCAGCTTGAGGTGGGGAGTGGGAGTGAGGACTGTGCCTGATTCTTATTTTGTTTGCATCAGTGCTCTTGGATGCAGGCAGGGCTGTGAGTAATGAACATGGGCTTGGTAACTCCCCTCTCTGCAGTGTGAAGATGCCTCAGGCACAGCTGGAGGATTTCTCTTCCTTGGCATTTTTAGCCAAGCTACCTGGCAGGAAAAGTAAAAATAAGAAATTGGGCCAGACAGCTTAGACAAATGCACAAAACCTAGGCTCCAGCTCTATTGAAAGCAGCCTATCTAAAGTCAGGCATACAAAGAAAAGTCATTTAGTTTTCTTCTGGGCAGTGCCATCTCCATTAGCTCCAGGCTCCTCTGGAACAGGAAAGGAGGGGTGCTTGTGTGCTTATAAAGCATAAAACCAGTAAGAGGTTGTAGTGCATCATCTGTGAGTCCCCATCCCCAATAGCCCCAAAAATGGGTTTGCAGGTGATGGTCAGTGACTTCTCAAGTGGTGCTCTGCTCACAGGAGGACCTGTGGCTCCCAGTCCCTGTGCTGGGGCTAATCCCCGAGGCAGTGCTGCCAAATAACTCTTGGAGAATTGTGCTGGGCTCCAGTTGTAAGAAGCTGACAGCACAAGTCACAAAGGCATAGAATACCAGGTTGGGAGGGGACCCCGAGGGTTATCTGGTTCAACCTTTCTTGGCAAAAATATGATGGAAAGCAGATTGTAAAAGCAAAGTAGATTCTCACCAACTGTCAAGTCCAAGATGAATCACAAGTTTTGCATGCCATATACTCACTGCATCCGCTAATTGTTTGTTTGCTAGGTCTGGAATCAGAATGGCAAGAATCCATCCATCACATTTGAATACACCCTCCTGAGGAAGCCACACTCAAAAAATCTGCAGTACTACACCTTCTCTGAGTCAGAAAGCGAAGAAAGCAGAGAGTTCGATGGAGATGTGCCATTGGGTTTTATCCAGAACAATGCAACCTATTTTGGGAAAATCTCCAGGGAAAGGATAGACTTGGAAAACCAGGTGTTTGGAAGTCAGGACATGGAGGAAGATTTGAACTTGAGCAAAGGTCAGGAAACCAATGAGGTCTATGAAAGAGCAGAAACAATTGACTGTGAGCCAAAACTGAAGGGCAAACAACCCCAAGGTAAGGAGGAGACTTGGGCCTCAGTGTTGTGTTTCTTGGAGCTCTTGTTGAGAAATGCTCGGTTTCTACCTCTGGTGATTCTCCTGGTTCATTTTTTGGAAACCTTGGAAAGTTCTTTAAAACATCTCTGCTCATAAATCCTCTTTGCCCTTCAGGTTCTGGTTTCTGGTGGGTGGGGGTGGCCATGGGTAAAGTCTTCCTGCTGGTGCCCTGCTGTGGTTTGCCTCATGTCAAGGACAGGAGGGAGCCCTGGGTGCACAAAATTCCCTGTCATATCTGTTGTCACCTCCTGCCTCTCCATGGCCCCCAGCAACCTCCCTCCTGCTCCAGTCCCTTGAGCATCCCACCACTAAACTGCCTGGAGTGCTTTCCCAGCATGGCTTGCATGGGCTCTGGGACCGGGATGGCATCTTCCTTTCTGACCTCTGCTACTGCTTGGGGCAATGCTGGCAGGTGCTGAGCTCTTTTCTGGCCTTGTGATAACAAGATAAGGCCCACAGAGCTGCAGCCCCTTCTCAAAGGGGTACAACGCCATCAGTTTTCTCCTCCCCAGGAATCCAGCTCCTGCCTCTGTCCCCCTGGGCTGCTCAGGCTCTGCCGTGTCCCTGCTGCTCCAGGCTGCTTTCACCTCCCAGCCTGAATACATTTTGTGGTTGTCACTGTTGTTTTCCCCCTGTTGGCTCCAATCTAGATTCAAACGTAACCAGGTCTACTTACCAGACAGACCATGGCGACAGAGGCTTCGACCCCAGGTTCACCTCCAGGGAATTTGTTTTGGAGAATGCCATCACAGACAAGCTGCAGGACAAGACCTCAGACTCCAAGGAGCTGATGCTCAACATGACAATGAACAGCATCTTTGCCCAGGGGGACCCAATCAACTCTGTGGGGTCACAAATTGACAGCCTTTATGTTGACTATGAGGACACTGATGGTGGGGTGACCTACACCATTAACAGCACTTACATGGAACTGAGCAACAGCAAAACCGTCAACACCTCTGCAGAGACACAGTTTTCAAATGCCAGTGTCACCATGAGCAGCCCTCAAGGGAACAGAACTCACAAAGCAAGGTAGGAGATATGTCCTTTAGTTACAGTAAATCCTATTTATTGCTGTTCTTGCCTCAGCCCTGTACTCAATGCAGACCCATTGTGTGCTTTCTGTCTGCTTTGAAAGCCAAAGGTAAGTGGGGGTAGAATGTTGTATGTGAGTACTTTCTGTTGGTGATTAATTTGGAAGGAAGGGCCAGGGGTTTGGGAGCAGAAAGTCAAGAGAGCATTAAACAAGAGGAATACTTGCTGCCCTCCTTAGTGGGGATGTTGGCAAGTCCGTGCTGATGGCTGTCAGCTTAAGCATTGCTGTCTGCCTGTCACAGCTTGTTATCAGAGCCATGACTACAAGGAAGCCTCTTCCTTTTGCCTCTCTTGATGTCCTGCTCTGATTCTCCAGGCCCTTCCTTCTGAGTTCTAATGCAGCAGAAGTTGGTCTTGGCCCCTTTTTACCCACCCTATTGACTGCCACTCATAATCCTCAATTGTGTTGGCAGGAACATGCTCCCAGGCATGGCCCTGCCTGTTTAACCTGCTGCTGGAGAGGCAGAGCGGATATGAGGAGCTCCTTGGGGCCTGCAGAACTAGCCCAGATTTGCTGCCGTGACAGAAACAGAAGCAGTGCAGTTAGCCATGGCTCTGACAAGAATATGAAAAGCTCTCCAGTGGCAGCTCATTGACTGATACTAGGATTGTCACTTGGGATTCATTTTAACAGCTGGTTTGGACTAGTAGTGTTATAAAATAGAGTGGGAAGTAATAAAGAATTAATCTAGCCATAGTACCAGAGTTTGTCCAGGCAAGAATGGGCTGGGTGAAAGGGACTCTCAGGTTACTGCTTGTCCAGTCTGTGTCTAGCATCTTACAAAGGTGCCTTGATGCTGTCTGGGGAGCAGATTTTAGTCCCAGCCCATGGGAGCTCATCCACAGTGTAGGCACACAGAGCTGAGATGGGTCCATTGCTGCAACATAGCAGTTAACACTCTGTGTGTAGGTATGCATTAGTGCACTCCCCAGAGAACTCGAGCTGCCACTGAGGCCTTGGGAGTCATCCAGGTCACAGACCCACAGCTGTGGGTTTGGGTCCCACTGTGCACCCCCATGGCACCCACTCCTCCCCTGTTGGTCTCCTCCTGGCTATGCTGCCTTGACTCTCTTGACACCAATAAAACATAGGTTGTTTTGCTGAGCTTCAGAAGATGAAGTGTAAAGCACTGAGCAGGTGCTCTCCAGTTTTAGGTAGGTATATCTACCCAGAGCTTATACTAGATTATACTGAAGACACTTATGCTAAGGAAAATGTCCATGTAGGCAAATGTATCAAGAAACTTCTTACGGATAAGCACATTAAACCATTGCCAAAGGCTTGAGTCTATCATCTTGTCTTGTGGCTTGGTGTGGGAACTTTGCCTTCAGCTGCCAAAGCAAGCATTGCATTAACCCTCTGACAGATAAGGGCAGTGCTGTCACCTCCCTGCTTTCCCATGCCATGGGGTGAGGGAGGAGGTCCCCTGCCCCTGGGGGTTCTGCAGCATGCTTCTTTGACTGGCCCCCTGTACCCCACACCTCTCTCCCAGTAGCTGTTAAATGGGGCTAGTGCCTTCCTCCTCCTAGGAATACAGTGGCCTTTATGTGTGACAAGTGTCAGAGCAGCTTGGCTATTGCAGAGCAGTCACAAAAGATTGTCAGAGGTTCTAGTAGTTTTTTGTGGTGCTAAAATCCTCTTGCACTGCCTCTGGCAGCCTCTGTTGAGGACATGGGGCAAGGGGTTAAAACCCTTCAGGAATGATACCCAGCACTGCTGTCTTTCTCCCCATCCCCCCCCCCCCCCCCCCCC
>NDXB01011688.1:33834-48123 GCA_002631895.1 Agapornis roseicollis | reverse complement strand
CCTTTCCTCCCCCCCCCCCCCCCCCCCCCCCCCCGCTAAGTTCTTCCCTAGGTTTTGTTCTACAGCACTTCCTCCTCTCACCACTCTCTCTAGAATAAAATATGAACTTTCCAGATACAAACATTAACATGCAAAGTTTTGCACTAGCCAAAAGGCTGTGTCCAGGCCCAGCTGGAGCTGGCACAGCAGGATAAAGCTCCTGCTGCCGGTAGGAGGCAGATTTGGGTTTGACATATCCGTGGTAGGATGCTGGAGGCAGGTGAAGAGTGCTGGGGAATGGACTTGTTCCTCCAGCAGGAGTGGGAGGTTCAGGGACAGCTGGAAGCTGTGCTGAAGGAAATGGTGATGGGACACAAGGGGAAACATCTTGCCCTGGGTGGGGGATCACCATCCTTAGAGCTCAGCAAGACTGGACTGTGCAGGGTCTTGTGGGACCCAGTCTGTTATTGGGGTCAGCCTATGTCTGGGAAGGAGCATGGACTTGCATCTTCCCAGATCCTTCCCAGGCTCAGCCTGGGATGGATGGTAGCTTTTTGCTCACTTTCATTTCATGTCAATGAAGATGTACAGGAAGATCATCTCTTTGCATGCTCAGTCCATCCATGTAGGGTAGTGTTGAATAGAGGTGGGCATCTTCTTGGCAAACAATTGTAATTCTTAGTGTGGATGGAGTGTAGGAGCACATTGCACCAGTGTTCCTCTTTGTAGACAAACCTCCCTGGGCAATGGCAGATGGGTGGCTCTTGTGCTGTGGTAGGGATGCAGTGCTGTTTCTCTTCTCCTGGAGCAGTTAAACCCTTTCTATGGCATTCCAGGGCAGATCTGGGCACCCTTTGTCCTTTACCCTATGCCACTGGTGCAGTGTGCAGCCAGGGCTGATCCTACAGCAGTAGCCATGAGTTTCCCCCTTTGCTTCAAAATAAAAACTGAAATAAACCCCTGAACTGCGAGCCCTGGGGCTCTGGCTGCTGACCTGTGGTGTTCGTGTGCACTTGAAAAGATTCTTCTTCTGCTGTAGGGAATGTTTTGGGAAGATGGGCAGCCCAGACCGCAGCTACGGTCATGGGATGGTGATGACTTCTAATGCTGTTGCGTGCTTGAAAAGCAGAAGCAAAGTGCAGGCAGGGAAGAAAACACTTGTCTTCATCATAAAGCTTATAATAAAGAGGAGAAAGAGAAGCAAAAAGCCCATCAGCTTTGTGGGACAGTGTACTGCTGTTGCATTTAGAGGAGAACAAAATGACAGTTTTGTCTTTGCTTGAAGTGGTAAGTGATTGGTACACTGCCCTCTGACCAAATGTCTGATTTATCTGGAAGGAACTTGTCCCTGCGGCCTCATTATCCATGGAAGCAGTTCTTTAGTTAGGATCACATACATTTAAGGGATGCTGTTACAGATCTTCTGTACTCAGCTGTGGCATAAATCTAATTTTGAAGATTATTTTCTCCTTTGAAGGGAGAGGAGTCCCAGTCACAGGGAATTGGTGGCCCTAGACTGGAGGATGTAGGTAATACTGCTTTTTCTAGGCAAATTTAAGTATAAAAAGCAGCTGTTGTGTTTTAATGGATCTTACTGAAAACTGTCATCTTGTGAGCCATCTCCTGGCTGGGTGGCAGGAGGCAGCACATGGGGCTGAGCTGGGAGCAGGGGCTGATGTGGATCCCCAGGCAGAGCTGGGTTGGGAAGATGAAACACTATTTATAGTGAGCTGAAGATGTTATTTTTCCATAAAGAAGAATCATGTTCATTTTGGTTCCCTTTTAAATGCAGGAAGCAATCATTTGCCAAACTGACAGAGACAAAATCAACAGGGGAAAATGAGATTGTTGGTTTTAATCCTTCTGGAGGCTCAGTGCTGGCGGTGGAAGGAGGGTGGGTCAGAAAGGAAATGGCTGGATTCTCCACAGTGTCCTTTTAAAGGTTGATTTGATAGACTGAACCTGAATGTTTTCTTACAAACAATTAAATAAGGCAATTTCAGAGCTTCTGCTGCCTAGAAATCTTACAAGCTGCCTATCTTGCCAGGCCAGAGACAACTGGATGTCAGGATACAACCTTGTACGCTATTTCAGTGTAGCTGTCTCAAGGGTTTGAACAAAGGTATGAGAACAGAATTGAAGCCTTCTGTTGTAAAGGTGCAGTATCCCTGGTGCATTAAACCTCACAGCACATAGGATGCGCTGAACTGGGATAAGCTGTTATTCTTGGTTTGACAAATGCTTTTTCCTACACCAGGCTGACCCTGTTATTCCTTTCTCAATGGCATTATATGTTTGAGCACAGTATGGGTATGAGAGATGCAAATTGCCTACTCAAAATAAACCAAACCAAAACAAGAGTGGCAAAAGCAGTGGGTAGACAAATGGCATGCCTTGGTGTTTAAAGGCAAAGTTGCTTTGAGAAGCAAGTTTAGAAACTCCTGTGCCACATGTTGGCTTTTGAAAGGAGTGAGCTGCTGAGATTTGAGCAGCAGCAGGCATGCCCTGCCCCACAGCCACAGGGGAGGAGATACTGCACCTTTAGTCACTGTATGCCCAGGGCCAGGTGTATTTGAGCAGAAAATGCAAACTTTGTTAAATTCTGAACTGTTTCTACTTGTGGGTATTTTTATCCCATTCTCTCTATTTCTAGACAGTGGAAGCTCTGCCTCTAACCGGGCTGGGGATTCTACTTGGGGCTCAGGACAGGTATGTTGTGAAACAAACCAAACCAATTCAAACAAACCAACAAACCCCCAAAACTCAGAAAAACTGAACCCAACCGCCAAACACAGTAAATCCCCTCCCAAACCCGAACCCAACCGGACTGCAGCTGCTGGCAGATGTGTGTGTCTGATGTGGCCTATCACCGCTCGCCTTGTAAATGCCTTGTTTTGTTTTGTTTTGTTTTGTTTTTCTTTTGTTTGCTTATCGCTAGAAACAGATTGAAGTTGTTAAGAAAGGGCCAAGGTGTGAGTGCTGCTGACATGTACAGGTGGAAGCTTTCCTCCCATGAACCCTGCAGCTCTACATGCACCACAGGTAGTTATAAGAAGCAGCCAAATTCTGCACAACTGCTGAAATCACCTGGTGTGTGAGTCACTTTTCTGTCTGTTAGGGATGGGAAGGACCTGGTGCTGTGAAGGGGATCTCGCAGTCTCTGGAGCTGGTTTGGCACAACCCCAGATCTGCTCGGCCTGGGTGCAAAGACTGTGGGGGCTGGGTGCTGGTGCCTGGCTTGTCCATTATCCTGCACAGCACCCTCCCTTGGGTGGGCTCCCAGTGCTGTCTTCACTTCCCAGCCCAGCAGGGATGCCCTGGGGCTCAGCAGGATCCCCAAACCCCTGCTGAGTCCCATCATGTTACCTCATTTTGTTTTCTTTCTCCCCTTTCTGAACCTTCAGCAGGGTTTGAAACCCTCCACTGCTTCCCTGCGTGGTGAAGTTCTGAAGATTGTTCAGCTCTGGCAGGAAACAAAATAGTGTTGGGCTTTTTGATTTTTGTTTCATTTCTCCCACTCCTCCTACCCTGGAGGCTTGAGTCTGCGAGGTCTCCTACCCTGGAGGTCTTGGCTGCGAGGGTATAAATCTGGAACAGCCGTGTAGATGCCAGGATGTCAGATCTGGGCCTGTATTCTTTTTGCATAAATTCCCCCTTTTTGCCCCCGAAGCCTTCAAGCCACCTGATTTCTCTTTACCCCTTGCTAAGCCCACCACTTGTGATGAAGCATATGTGGGGATCATGCATTGCTCCCCAGTGGCACAATCCCTGAAATAATCCAGATTTGTGCTGCTCTTGGAACTGAAAAGTAGGCAGAAAGGGAGAGAGAAGGGTTTGCAATTGAGGGCGATCTTTTAAAATAACAAATGTAAGGATTTTATTTTTTAAGCATTTGTTCTTGCCCAGCAGACAGACACATGCCCCCAGTGTGCTGGCAGCAGGAGCTTTCTAAACCATCCCCAGGATCCCATCAACCACGTGTCTGGGATGTTTTTGACTTCTTTGATCCCCTCTGAACAAATTTCCCCCTTGTCCAGGCCAGGCTGCCCTGGTTTTGCAGCTAGCAGAGAGAGGTTTTACTAAATTTCTTCTTTCTCATTGCCCTTTCTTAATGACACATCACAGGGAAGCAATACCATGTCAAGAGCTGTAGATCTTTTTTTAGTTTCATGTAAACCATATGTTCCTGAGAGCTGCAATTCTTGTTACCTGTAGCCAGAGCAGCCTCCTGGTCCCCAGCCAGGTCCCAGAATGGACTTCACAACATTTACTCTGGCATGGCAGGCTGTGGGGGAAAAGGTCTTGGTCTGACGACACTGGCTGCCTTCTCGGGGAGCAGGAGGTGCCTCCTTGCAGAGCCCTATCCTGGCCCACAGTGCTGGGTGCCCCAGAGGAGCACCTGGCTGCAAGTGGGGTGTAGTGCACATAGAGAGCAGGTGGATGGAGCGGGTTGGGGACTGCTTGCTGTCACCTCCACCCTTGAGCCAGACAGGGTGGGAGCTCCCCAGCAGACGCGTTGCCCCAAGCGTTTCCTATAAAACTGAGTTAGTCATGTATTAATCTTGGTGGCAAGCCCTGGCAGGGGCAGCCATGCCTGCCTGCAGAAGTGGCCAAGCTCAACTGCACTGCCCATGTTGGCTGGGTGACCGTAGAGGTCCTTTCCTCCCAGCAGCATCCATCCTGTGGGCCTGGAAGCCTGGCTTGCTGCTGGGAGGAAGTTTTGGAAAATGCAGCTCAAAACAAAAAGCAAAAAAAAAATATAATTTGGATGTCAAAGTCACCAAGCGTCCTCTGTTGTGTGTGTGTATTCTCTTTGAAACTAGGAGTGATGTCCACATATGCAATGTGTGTTCGCTATGATGGGATCGAAGTGGATGATACATACTGTGATGCCATGACCCGTCCCGAGCCCATCCATGAGTTCTGTGCTGGGAGAGAGTGCCAGCCAAGGTACCGCCTCAACAGGGCGCTCCTGGGGGGCTTCGTGTTTCCTCTGCCATGGATGCATTTGGGGAGGGGGTTGGTGTGGGTTTGGTAGTGGGGCAGTGGGGATGGCCTGCATCTGCCTGGCCTCCCGCTGGGCTGCTTCCCTCCTGAGTGCTTTAGCTCAAGCTGCCAGGTTAAAACTTCCATAAATCCTGGCAGAGTTTGCACATGGGTTCCCACCAAGGTTGGCTTCAAACACTGGGCAGCATCCTGCCTGGTCAGTGCCTGGAGGAGCATGTATGTGAATTGGGTGGAGGGGCTGGGCTTGCAATCTGTGCCTTTCAGCACCCTAAACATCGCTGAGGTTTGCTTGTATCAGGGCAAAAGCTGGTGCAGAGGAGAACCTTTGCTGGAAGTCCTGCAGAATGTTTCCTTTCTGATGTGGCTCTTTACCTGAAAAGCAGCCCTGCTGCGGGTCTATAACGTGAGCTGTGCTTGGGAGGTTTGCAGCATCTGCAACTATACATAGGACAGACCAATGCTTGCTGAAGCAAGGATGACTGCAGTGGTGTCAGACTATGGACAGGCCAGGGGGAGAAGTAAAACTGCAGGTGCATGCCCTGAAATGGTGTCATTTGTGAACACTGCAAAGCAAGACTACAGTGATTCCAGGGACCAGGAATTGCACCTGGAGAGGGCTTGCTTTTGCCTTGGGTAATTGTGAAGAAGGAGTGGAAAGCACGTGCCCTTAGCAGTTATGATCTTGCTGAAATCTAGGGTGGGCTGCCATTGAGGCAAGAAAAGTGTTAGGAGGTGGATGGTGCAACTGCTGGGAGCCCTTTAGGCACCACGAGGACCTTAACTTCTACTTGCATTAACTTTGTAATTTTTTAGTGCAAGCATTAGGGATCTTTTCATGCTTAGGTTATCCCACTGGTGTTTTATAAGGCTGCTCCTTATGGTTGTGCTGCTTCTGCTCCATGGGCTTGCACTGTAAGAGGGAAGAGCTTCTCTGTGATCACTGGTGATGGCAGCTTGGTGGTGGGTAAACCAAGGAGCTGCCGGGGCAGTGAGGCACATTCATTAGGCAGGTGGGATGCTTCACTGGCTGCCCATGCTTTCCCAGCAGAATGTCCTAGAAGAGTTTTGCCTCATCTGGATGGGCTTTGGTTTCATCTCCCTTCTGAATTTAGGTGGCACCTCTAAATGTGTGACACCTCCCTATGGCTGCTGCTTGTGTCCAGAGCCCTGTGCATGCAGTGGGGACATGTCTGTGCTGCTCAGTGGCAGCAGCAGTGGCCGTGAGTCCAGGGGGGCTGTGAATTCTAAGCCAGTTAAACTTAAATCTTCAGCTTATTCTTTAATTGAGAATTGCCAAAATGTTACTGTACTGTAAAATTCTTGACTTTTTATGTCTTTCTCCTTGGTTTACAAGCTGTTTCCCTCTTGTAACATTAGGACGGTTGTGGCAGGGGACAGTATGGGGCTGATAGTGTCTCAGAGCAGATCTCAGCTCTTGCAGCCCATTGCATCATGACATTAGCAGAGTTAGAGTGATGGTCATGCATGAATTTCTGTCCAACCAAGGCTCAGGCAGCTTTGTGTGAATTGCTGCGATTTGCAAGGTGATGGATGATCGTGTCCTCATTGTACTTCAGTGGATCAGGCAAAAAGGAAAGGGCAAACATGGGCTATAAACACGTCAAAGAAATGTGCTGCACACACAGGGTTTTGGCTGGGGAGCGTGCAGCCTGCGGTAACAGGCACCGGGCAGCAAGGGTACCAGCCTGTGCCCCACTGTGCCTGCTGGTTTTAGCATCTGCCCCTAAAAGCATGAGGTCAGGTCTGCTGGGTGAAACCACCAGCAAACACGTCCATCCCTGGCAGTGTTTAAGGCCAGGTTGGATAGGGCTTGGAGCAGCCTGCTCTAGTGGAAGGTGTTCCTGCCCGTGGCAGAGGCTTGGAGCAGGACAAGCTTCAAGGTCCCGTCAACCCAAACCAGGCTGTGATTCTGAGATATTTCTATGGTAACAGATCCCATCCCATGGAAAAGCCTCTTACACACTGGCAGCCTGACTACAGCTTGTTGCTACTGCAGCTACCTCTCTCCATCCGGGAGCAGCAGGGCTTCCTGTGGGATGCTCTGGCTGCGGACCAGCCTTTCTTGCCCCCGCAGGTGGGAGACGAGCAGCTGGAGCGAGTGCTCCCGCACTTGTGGGGAGGGATACCAGTTCCGCATTGTCCGCTGCTGGAAGATGATCTCTCCAGGATTCGACAGCTCCGTCTACAGTGACCTCTGTGAGTCCGCTGACATCGCGCGGCCGGATGAGCGCAAGGTCTGCAGGAACCCGGCCTGTGGCCCGCAGTGGGAGATGTCCGAGTGGTCCGAGGTAGGTCTGTGCAGGGCTGGCCTGGCAGCACTGGGCTGAGCGTGTGCCTGCGCTGCTCCATTCCTTTCCTCATTTAAGCTCCTTGGTGGCCAGCTGAGGCTCTGCCTCTCAGCACACTGGCTGCACTGCACCAGCGTGCATCAGGAAATCTTTTATTCCCTGAAATGAAGCCCTGAGTCCTCTCCAGCATGAGGAGGCCACTCATGAGGCCTTTGACTGCATATGAGGTAGTAGCATTGCCCACTGAGACAGGGAAGGACCCTGCTGCTCAGGTCCATCCACCTCTACTTCCTTGGCAGTCTCTTCAACCAGGGGAGATCCCACCTCACACGTGAATTATGTTCCTATAAACTTCCCTTCCTCACCTGCAATTTCCCTGTGACTTGTGGAGAGTTGAACCTTTTCATACTGTGCCTCAAGCAGATCCCTGAACAGCTAGAAGATGGTTTGGGGCGGTGCAGTGCTGCTCCTGTTTCAGCTTATTGTTTGCTTGGGAAAGCCTGTGAAAGGGTTTGTGTCCCTGAGTTCATCTCCAGGCATGGTCAGTGCTCTGGCATGTCACTTGCAAATGTAAACCAATGGAAACAAATTGATGCCTCTTCCTTGGGGAGCTGGGGCTGGTCTCCAAGCTGGGGTGGCTTGGGAGCAAGTCCCCTGACTGCCACGGCCCGTGGTGCAGGAGGGGAATGCAGCGCGGCTCACAGCGAATGCAGCGTGTGTAACTGTGCCCCGTGCTTTGCCAGTGGGAACCGGTGGGTTACAGAAATCTGTGTTCTTCTCCAGCCTGTGTCAGGGAGTGAGCACTTGAGACAGTCCTGGAGGAGTTTGTACTTAGCCAGCAGCAAAGCTAATCTCATTTGGATCCCATCTGAAGCTGGGTGCCAAATTGGCTGAGGAAATAGGCATTAAAAAAAAAAAAGCAAGCATACTTCCAGGACCTGAGGATTAACATATCGAGTGGTGTGTCTGAGTGCTGTGCTGTGACACTTCCCTGCTTTATGTTATGCACGAAGCAAATGTGTGCATGTGAGACTGTAGTAACTCAAATCCAGTTCTAAATAATGTCACTGGGCTGTGCGGTGCCAGGTTTATCTGCAGCACAAAAACCTCAGTTGTGCAGTTTGAGGAAAACACTCTCCAAAGAGGGGGGAAGAAGCAGGCTGCTCTGGGCAGGAGCTGGGGAGAGCTCACCCTGGCTGAGAGTGACAGCGAAAATCTTTTAGCTCTGACCAGGCGTTTTTGGTGCCTTGGGCAGATGCAGCCCTCCTGCACCTTGAGCTGAAGCTGCTGAGGGGTTTGGGGGAAGAGGGGTGACTTTGCTAGGGGCAGTCACAGAAAGTTGCCACTGCGTGCTTTTAGAGTTCATGTTCACAACGTAAAACCACGAACAAAGCCCAAACCCACGGCAGTGGCTCCCGGTCCCTGCGGTGATGGGACCCTGCTGATGCTGTTCCGTCCCCTCCCGGCAGTGCTCGGCGCGGTGCGGGGAGCGGAGCGTGGTGACGAGGGACATCCGCTGCTCGGAGGACGAGAAGCTGTGCGACGCCAGCACCCGGCCCCTGGCCGAGAAGAACTGCACGGGGCCGCCCTGCGACCGGCAGTGGACCGTATCCGACTGGGGACCGGTGAGACCCGGGGGTGGCCATCACTGCCACTGGCCCCGTGTGCAAGCTTGCTTGTGTCTCTGCTGCTGGGAGGTTTGGGTTGGGCTCGTTATCATTGGCAACTCCAGCTATGATGAACCTGCAGGCAGCCTGCACCCACTGCCAACCTCCAAGTAATTCCACTGTTTGGCTCTTCTGGTGCCCATGTCACCTCTGCCAGGACTTGCCCACCAGTGCTGTCACCCTGACTGACCACCTCAGCTCTGCCCGTGGCACCTGGGGTGATCCAGCTTTCCCATGGGTCCCACCACTTCCCAATAGGTCCTCCTGGAGCTCATCCCTTGTGGGAGATAGGGTGCAGGAGGTGTTAAACCCCGAAATACCTGTCCGAAAACCTTTGTGGGTGTCAAAGTCCTCTTGTCTGTCTGCTGCGCATTGTACCATGACAATGCTGATGCTCCATGCCCAGAAAATGAGCCTTTTCGTGGTTTTTGTTTTCTCCCCCCGCTCTTTTTCCTGCCTACACAGTTCTGCTACAGAGACCCCCTCCATCCCAAGCTATTTTTACCCAGGTTTTGATGCATTTGCATCAGCTAAAAATAAGCAGTTTCCATGGCAGCGGCAGCTCTGTGGAACACCGTGGGGCTCCCGTGGCCTCCACCGGTGCTCAGCGTGGCACTGCTTACCCTGGTGCAGTGCAGGGGAATATTTGTAGCCACTTGCCTTGATGTCTCCAAGACCCCCTCAGGGTTCCCTGCTCATGGTTTCCCCTCCTGCCTGGCTTGAGAGGTGCTGAGTTTCACTCAGCACAGGCATGATGGGACTGCAGGGTATGTGGCTGTGGTGGGGCTGCCCGGGAAAGGATGTGCTGTGCTTCCCTGCAGCTGTTTCAAGTTGAACCCAAATAATGCCCCCATGATTTGGGGAAAGTGGGAATTGGAAGGTGGCTGAGCCCTCTGGAGGCATCTCTGCCCTGTTGTGGAGATGGGGATGGAGCTTCACTGCTGAGTGCTGCCATGCCTGGTGTGGTTTCAGTGCAGCGGTGGCTGCGGGCAGGGCAGGATGATCCGGCACGTGTACTGCAAGACCAGCGATGGGCGCGTGGTGCCAGAGTCACAGTGCAACCTGGAGACAAAGCCGCTGGCCATCCACCCCTGCGGGGACAAGAACTGCCCCTCACACTGGCTGGCACAGGACTGGGAGCGGGTAAGTGCAGCGCTCCTGGGCTGGGGTGGCTGGAGCAGGGGCTTGGTTCTGGGGGTGATAGAGGGGGGATGCCCTGCAGTGGGTCTGGGGCGTGGGTTTCAGCAGGCCCTGCTTGCATCTGACAGTGCAACACCACGTGTGGCCGGGGTGTGAAGAAGAGGATTGTGCTCTGCCTGGAGATCATCAATGGCAAGATCAAGACCCGCAGCACCACCGACTGTGATGTGGCCAAAAAGCCTGTGGAGGAGACGACATGCTTCGAGCGGCCATGCTTTAAGTGGTACACGACCCCCTGGTCGGAGGTGAGTGGGGAGAGAGCCGAGGGCAGCTTGGGGCATCTGGGGAAGGGAGGTGTGGGAGAAATGCTCCTTCTTCAAGGTGCACTTGCCCAGAGTGCGTGGTGCCCCATCCCCTCATACCTAGGGTCACACTGCCTGCAATACCCCAAGGAGCTTGGTGAATCTCTGCAGGGCACAGCCCTCAGGGGAGCACCCAGGGGAATGCTTCTGCTGCACTGGCAGCTCTGGTACAATTGGGACTGGCTGTGCTCTGGGAGAACAGGAACAAGAGGAGGTGCTTGGGGTCAGCTTTGGCTTTTTTCTTGCTGTGAAAGTCTGTACCTGGGTCCCTACAAGCCCTCTCTAATGCAGCCTTCCTCTTCCTGAGGCTCTGGGCATCACATTTTGTTTAGTCTCACAAACCATCATTGCAGCCTGTGATCACCCAAAGCAGCCTTGCTGTAACCCCACCCCATGAGGTGCTCGAGGGGAAGTGGGCAGAGAGCACCAGCCCAGGTACAGCTCTGCAAACACAGGGTGCTGGAGCGGGATCTGGAGGTGCTTGAAGCCACCCTGGTGCCACGGAGCAGTGTATGGACTGGGCCAACTCATTCATGTCTGTTTGCAAAGAACAGCAGGAGGAGAGAGGGTCACAGTGCCAGGGGATGGGAGCACATTCATGTATCCCCAGGGAGAAGCTGCTGCAGGCAGCAAAGATGGAGTGGGGGGCCTGGACTGAGACATGGCTTTCAGCCAAGGCAATAGTTCAGCTCGCTGCCCTGCCATCTCCTGCGAGCACGCTCATTTAGCAGGTTCTGGATTAGCACAGGTCTGCACAGTCTTGGGGCCTTGCCTCAGCCTCTTTCTCTTTTCTCCAGTGCACAAAAACCTGTGGCATCGGTGTGAGGATGCGGGATGTGAAGTGCTACCAAGGGAAGGACATTGTTCGGGGCTGTGACCCACTGGTGAAGCCAGTGGGCAAGCAGACCTGTGACCTGCAGCCCTGCCCCACAGAGCCCCCAGGTGAGCCCCACTGCCAGCAACACCCCCTAGCCTCGATTTCCACTGCTTTCCCCCTAAGCAGGATTGGCCAGTGTCAGCTCCTACTGACCACCAATGTGATCATCATCCCGAGGCCCTCTTGCTCTGTGCCCAAGCAATGAGGCCCTTTCTGGAGGTAACTTTGTTAAATGAAGGGGAGAATTCAAAAGAAGCATGTGATGACCTCAGAATAAACGGGAGCTTTGGAACACTGACTCAGTGCTGTTTCTGTGTGATTCCAGCTAATGTCTGGGAACTTTCATTTGTGCTGTAATTTTAATGATTTTTGATCTTCAAATGTCCTGCAGGATTTGTAACTATTTCATTATTTGAGTCGTCTGCTGGCTTATACTCCCTGTGATGTTTAGTGAACACACGGTTCTAATCCTTTAATAGGATTCGGGAATAAAGACCATGTGGGAGAAAAGCATGAAAATGGGAGACAGGTTTGGGGTTAACTTTGAGCATGGCTCTGGCCCTGCTGAGTGCTCTTTGCTCCATGGGGCCAGGGATGTGGCATGGTGCCTATGAGGTGCCTTGTGGCCCCTGTGTAGCAAGCTGCCTTCATGTTTCATGTATCCTATGGACTCTAAGCTATATATATGTATATAACCATAAATCCTATGGATTTGAAGCAATATATTGTTCAAAAGGGAGCTGGGAGAGTGTTGAAGCAGTCTCTGGCCTCCTCCCTGTCTCCAGCAGCTCATTTACCCTAACTCCTGCTGTAACACAGCTGGATTACCATTCCCTTTCTCAAATAGCCTCTTTGGTGCAGAAAGTGCAAGTACATTTGGGTTACCCCATGTCCTGCCAGGTCCATGGCTTGAGGCAGCTCCCTGCCAGGCTGCCTTGATAGCTCCAGCAATGCCTGAGCAGCTCTGTTGCACAAGGAAGAGCTTTAGCCTCAGGGCTGGGATGAAATGAGGCTCCCCAAGCCAGGCTAGGCATGCTGGAATGGGTCAGCCTTCTGCTTTTGTGTACACTGACAATGGTATTTATGGACAAGCTCCATGGTGTCTTTCAGGTGATGCTCTGCCAGGGAGGTGGCAGTCATGGCCAGGATGATTCCTTCCACAGCCCCTGGTGCTTAGGGCAGGCTGTGTAGAGGAGGGAATTGTGCTCATTAGCTCACAATGGTTTATTTTCTCTTTTCTATATCGGTGCCTTTTGCCTTCTCTCCTCCAGATGACAGCTGCCAGGACCAGGCAGGAACCAACTGTGCTTTGGCCATCAAAGTCAACCTCTGCAGCCACTGGTACTACAGCAAAGCCTGCTGCCGCTCCTGCCGCACGCCCCACTCCTAGTGCCCAGCAGCACCGGGCTGCAGTTCTCACAGCAGGGGCTCCCTGTGCCATTTAGTAAGCAGAACACACCCCACAGGTGGGTGTTAAGGAGGCTTTTGGGTTGTTTGTCTTTCCCATTGATGCAGAACTACTCTCATATGGTCCCTCTCCTATGTAAGGACCAGTGCTGGCATGGCTTGGTTGCAAAGCTGTTACCTCTGTACATTGGTACCCCCATTATCAGAGCTGTACATAAAGTCGTGTATATTTGATTCCCCTGAACTGCAGACACATGCACGTGTTTCACAAGGTCTTGTCCTTTGATTTCTTTCCTCTGGGCAAGTTTGGGGTTGACAAGGGGAAGGGGTGAACTCTGTGAAGTCCAAGTTTCCCTTCACCAAGGGGGTTAGTGCCTCTCTCCTAATTTATCGTGAGCCCTGCACTCTCGTTAGCTACATTAATGGGTGGAAGCTGGTTGTTGTTTGCTAAATAAGCTCCAGCCCAAGCCCTTCTTCTGTAATATGTAGGTGTATACTTTTTCAGAGAATTTTATCTTATAATCAAATGTTAGTTCCATAGTCCTTCCAACCCTCCCCATCATGCTGACATATTGTATATAATATGGAAACATAACTGCACTTTATATCACAAAAAAGACGTGCTCTTTTTTAATATATTTGTTTACAGACAGTAAACTTTATCCGTATAATCATTAATTTGTACTCATATGTATATTTTAATAAAGTTGTCATATTTATGGTGGTATCTTGTTTTATTCTGCAGTTTGCAGTGAGTGTTTGTCTTATGTACTTGGGAACACTGGAGCTTGGGCTATGAACTTGCTCATTCGTAGTCCCGAATAATCTAAGTCAGAAGAATCATGGCTGTTTGGACAGGGATGCAAGGAAAGGTCCCAGCAGTGGGAGTCTATGGGACCATTGTTCTGGGGTTATGTGTGCAGCTTTAGGAGCTGCGACCCTGAAGCTTCTCAGGAGTCCACAAATGAAGAGGCCTGATGCTATGTCAGCAAAGAAAAGCCTTTCCTTGACCCACGTTTCTGCAGGGGTGACTTGAGGCCGAGCCAGAGCCTCTTCAGCATCCCCTGTACCAGTGTGTGCACTGTGGTTACCTCCATCAGGGAGATGCCTGCTCCTATGTGGAAGCTTTGGCAACAGCTCCCCTGTATTTGTAGATGCGGGGACAGAAAGGGCAGCCCCAAATCCCAGGACAAAAAGTCATTTATTTCCTTTTCTTCTCTCCCTCCCTCCCCCCTCCCCCCAAGAACAAAAGTGAGTATCATTAAGTTAGAAGAGCTTGGGGAAGTCTCCCTTTTCACACTCTNCTTTAGTGTTAATAAGGATTCCCTGTACAACAGATCACCAGGTAAAGTTTAGTGAAAGCCAACCAACCCTCTGCTTAGTTTCCAAGCTACAGAGGAAGGAAGCAGGGAACCAAGGAAGGAAGCAAGGATGAAAAGAAGGAAGGCAGGCTGGTGAGAGAAGTACAGTCACGAGAAATGCCAAGAGGAGGGCTCGATGCATGGAAACCCGGTGAGCACTGTACACAGGAGCAGGGCCCA
>NDXB01011688.1:14282-33585 GCA_002631895.1 Agapornis roseicollis | reverse complement strand
CCCCCCGAGAAAGTCGAAGATGCTCATTTGCAAAGACTGACTCCTACTTCAAAAGATTTGCTGTGGAATTCAAAACCCTCGTGGTTAAAAGTAAAATGTCCAGCTGGGTGCGTACAGGGCATGGGAACTGATGTGGCTGAAGCAGCAGCTTCTCCTTCCCATCACATCTTTAAAAAGGGGCTGGTGCAGAGCACAGCCAAGGCTATCCAGGTCCTTTTACAGCCAGCCTGTTCTCCACCATTGCCCCCAGGTCCAGCGCAGTGCTTTTAACCTGAATAATACACAATCCAGGAGAAAGAGGGTGTTCTGTCAGACAAACGGGGAGCAGCGTGAGGCTGGGGCGGGGAATCCAGACAGACAGGAGGAGCCAGAGCAGGAGCATCCCCACACTGCACAATCAGTGCAGGGGACATGGCTCCTCTCCGGTGGCTCTGGCCAGGGCTGTCCAGTTGTGGGAAAGGGCTGGGGGAAAGATGCAAAAAAGGGGCTTTGCCTAAATTGGAAGTGTTTTAACACATTCCTGGATGGACAGAGAGTGTCATGGCTTTTTTTNTAAAGTGGGATTGAAAAACATGTTGTGTCACCAAAGCTTAAATTATTTCCAGACTGAATTGCTTTTTTGCTTCTGCAAGATAAAAATCTCTCAATCTCTTTTTTTTTTTTTTTTTTTTTTTTTTTTTTTTTTTTTTTTTTTTTTTTTTTTTTTTTTTGTTTAAAAAAACCCCTACAAATGCATGCAAGAGAGTGGGCACATACATGGTCATGGTTTTCTTCCTCAACAGTCAGAAATCACATGTGGGGTTCATTATTTGAAGCAGGGATGCTGACTATTTGGAGATTTGGAGAGGCCAGCTGTGGGTGTATTCCTGCATCCGAAATTACATTGTGTGCTACTCCCATATCCAGGTAACAGAACAGGTTTGCAAACTACCCTCCCCAGCCCAGCTCCACCAGGGAGTCATGGGGCTGCCCCAGGGGTTCCAGGGGCAGTGCTGTGCTCCCAGTGGCCATCATAACCCCGAGGTGACTGCAACTCACACCTGGGAATCAGGGACCAACATGAGTGTGAGATGGGCTGGGCACAGGGCAGGGCTGTGCACACACACACACACAGAGGACTGCACTATGGAGCAGTGCAGGAGGGGTGACAGGGGAGTGGGCAATAGGAGCCCTGCTTTGCAATGGGACATGTGTCTGTGTATCCAAGTGTGTATGGGCACTAGAGCCAGGTGCTGTCAGCTGCAGAGTGTCCCCACGGCCCAGCAGCAGGTGCCTGCTGACTCGCAGCATGAGCCATTTTGCAGCCAGCCGTGTGCCCCATAGCTTGTTTGTCAGCACTTGGCATGCCAGCCAAATGGCAAGAGGGAGCGTTTAATCTATGTCCGATGGACAATATCAAAATCCTCTTTATAAAAAGAAAAAAGATGCAACACAGCACTAGAAAACCTTGTGTCCCAGCTGCAACGGTCCTTCCCTGTGCTCCCCTATTGGGTTTGGTTTCTTGCTATCCCTCTGTACCCCCTTTTAGCATGGCTCTGCCTACACAGTGCAGAAACAAGGTAATTTTTTCCCCTTTTCTTTCTTTTTCAAAACTCTCCCATGAATTGCGTGCTGCTGCTGTGATGGGCACTGTACTGCTGCAGCGATGGGCGCTGTGCTGCTGCAGCGATGGGTGCTGTGCTGCTGCTGTGATGGGCACTGTGCTGCTGCAGTGATGGGCACTGTGCTCCTGTGGTGATGGGCGCTGTGCTGCTGCTGCGATGGGTACTGTGCTGCTGCGGTGATGGGCACTGTACTGCTGCGGTGATGGGCACTGTGCTCCTGTGGTGATGGGCGCTGTGCTGCTGCTGCGATGGGTACTGTGCTGCTGCGGTGATGGGCACTGTACTGCTGCGGTGGTGGGCACTGTGCTGCTGCTGCAATGGTCACTGTGCTGCTGCTGCAATGGTCACTGTGCTGCTGCTGCAATGGGTGCTGTACTGCTGCTGCGATGGGTGCTGTACTGCTGTGGCGATGGGCACTGTGCTGCTGCGGCAATGGGCACTGTGCTGCTGCTGTGGGCCAGCAGGCAGCAGCTCCTCACACATCGGTGCTGATGCTGCGGCTGCGGGAGAAAGCCTCACGCATGGCCGAGAGCCGGTTGGGGTTGAGTGCCTGCAGGTTGGCCACGCTCACTGGCAGCTCCAGGTCCTCCTGGCTCACCGACGTGTAGCTCACGCGGTCACCGCCATTGTGCAGCTCCTCGGGGGGCTCCTGCAGCAGGAAGGTCGGGGGCTCATAGGGACCACAGCCTGGGCAGCCGGGCCGGCTCGGAGCTGGCTTCTTGCTGAAGGGGGACGAGGCGTAGAGGGAAGGGCCGTTGGTCAGCACTATGTTGCGGTTGCAGTGGAGTGGCGGCATGTGGGAGTGCACGGCAAAGTCGGGCTCTTCCTCATCCTCCTCGGACTCATCCTTCTTGCAGCAGTAGTACTGAAACAGGACAGCCTCGTGAGGCTGTGGCTCAGCTGCATCCCAACCTCCCACCCAACCACTGATGGGCACGACCTTGCAGGCAAGCCCCGGAGACACTGAGCTCCCACCCCACTGCAGCAGCCTTGGGGATATGTCCCCCAGCCTTACCTGGAGCCTACAGTAGCAGAGGACAGCGATGATACAAAGTAAAATGACAGTCGCTAATATTCCACCTGTGATGACCACGGTCCCGGCTGTCATCCGCACTCTTCTCCATTAACAGCCTGCAAAAGTGAGTGCAGGGGATGATGGGGTGTTGGGGGGATCGGGATGAGCCTGGCACTGCACGATGCACGGAGATGCAGCTCCCCAAACCCTCAGCTCAGGAGCCTGGCCACCAGGAGGGCTCTGTGGGAGGTGATGGACAGGATCAAGCCAGATCCTGGCACTTGGTGCCTGTGAAAGCCACCAGGGAGTCCCCATCTCCGCTAAATGCCACATTAGGGGTGCAGGAGCATAAAAAATGGTTTGTGTAGTGGGTGAGAAATTGAGTGCGCAGAAGTTCTGGGGTCACATTGGGCTATTCTGCATGCAGGACTTGGAAACTAAAACCTTCTGTCTAGTACCAGCAGCATACAGAGCACCCCCTCGGCTCCTGCCTGGTGGCAGTGAGCTTCAGTGATGGGAGAAGGAGCTTTGCTGTAAGTATTTCTGAGCTGTACACATTTTTCTCTGAGCCTATAATCCATTTTCCCCATGAAAACAATGTGGTATTTTAATTTGGAATAACTGGAGCTGCTAAGTGAGCCTTTAATGACAGCCGGGACAGGCCTCTCCCCTCCCGGGATGTGTCTGCTGGCTGCAGGAGGCACCAAGCTTCTCGCCTTCACCATGGCCAGGCCACGGTGTTGCGGGAGGCCTGTGGGACACCTCGGGATGATGTTTCTGACAGCCTCAGGCAAGCTGTTTAACCCCACCGCAGCAAAATGTGCAACTGGGACACAGTGTGCTGGGTATCACCGAGACACCACGGTTCAGCTCACCCCATATTTGTGTTTTAGGGTACCACCAACACCCTTCTCTCCTTGGAGTGTCCCTTAGAGGAATCCACATGTTGACAGAGTGGTAGTGGTGGAAGGTCCCTGCTTCTGACACTGCTGGTCTCCCCTAGAGGGCAGATGCTGGGCATGAGCCCTGCAGTGCCGGCACAGGTCTTGTTCTGAGCATCCCTGTCCCGGGGACTTGTGGAAGAACTTGAATTTCCTTTTCTCTCACAAAGAATAAGACCAAGCTCTTTGCCACAGGAAGGGTGCTTGGGAGCTGCTGGGGAGACCTGCCTGCACACACCTGCAGCGATGCAGACAGCAGCACTAACACCAGCATCTTTCCATAGCTAAAGCTCTGGCAGCACTTTGGTGCCACAGATATTGGGTTGGGAGCAGGAGAAGCAACAAATTAGGAGAAAAATCATACCCTGACCACCTACCTTACAAGTGCTTTAGCAAAGCTGGCCTCCAGCTCATGCTATTGGGTTAAAACAAAAAAACAGCCAACCCAGACCCAAATTACTTCAGCACCAAAGGAAAAGCAACCGTATCTGTCAAGGATTTAACTCGCTTCCAAAGAAAATAAATCTGTGGCATATTTTCAGGCGCTTAATGTCCTGCTAAAGCTGGGCAAGTGCTGAATGGATAAAGCAGTATCACATTTTATGTTGCTGCTGAGCAGCGCTGCAGGAGGGAAGGTAATTTATAAGGGTGTCTGAATGCCTTCAAGCAGCACAGCCACAGGGCAAGTGCTGGCCAAATCCTGCTCCATTCCTCAGGCAAAATGCTCTGAGGTGGCTCATGGGGGGAATGCAGTCAGGGGAAGGGTCTGTAAAACAGGGCACTGTCTGTTTAGAAACTTTGATTCCTGTTCAAAGAAGGAGGAAGGCTGCAGACCTCATATGCTGTGGGCACATGCACTGGCCCAGCAGAGCCGGCTGGAAATGCCTGTCTGTGAGCTGCTCCCGTTTGCAATCATTGTGTGGCCACGGAGCCCAGGGCAGGGCAGTGCAGGGCAGGTGCAGGACCTGGCCCTGGGGAGGCCAGACTCAGGCCTGCAGCCTCTTGTGCTCTCCATCACTGCCCAGCACCTTGTGCCCTGGCTCCCTCGCCCGGGGAACAAGCGAGGGCTGTGCAGAGCCAGTGCTCTCTGTTTCTGTCCAGCTGCAGCCAGGGGACATGACACTGCAGCCACGGCTCCTTACAGAGCAAGGCGTTTTGCTCTTTTATTCCCCCCAACAAACTTGTCTGGTTAAAGCTGTGTACCTGGGAACATTAAACTCTTCAACATGCAAAGGGCGAGGAAAGCAGAGCATGTGGAGGCCCATAAGCAGAACAATTCCTGTCTAGACCTCCTTTTTACATTTGTTCTTAATTTCACGCTCCACAGGCTCCCATATTCATATATTTAGTAATAAATATCCTGGTAGAAGGAAGTGCTTTGCAGCTCCTCTGTGGTCTTGAAGAAAGTATGCAGGAGCCCTGGTATGAGGAATGCAGGCACTGAGAGATGCGGTCCCACCAGACGGCCGCTTGGCTTCTTCCTCCCCCTCGGTAACGTTAGGAGCCCTCCTGCTACCGAAGATGAGTGAACGCCCCCGCCCGTCTGCCCCATCCGAATCCAGCCTCAAGCACATTCTCCATCACTGTCAGACGGCAGGGAAGGGGCTGCGGGGGGATGTTAACTCCGCACAGGCTGACTGCTGCCAGCCCCGGAAGCCTTTTCAGTAGGGAAGTCATCCCAGCACTGCAGGGTGACAGGAGGGTGCTTCTTGGGGTTACCGGGAACTGCTGCACTGGCCGGGGCACGCAGAAACTTGGTGCAATGCTTCCTCCTTCCCCAGCACCCCACCCTGCTTTAATTTCCCAGTGCACAAAGGACAGGTTGCGCTGCAAAAACCAGGGCATGGTTGCTTCAGGTTGCTCCTGAGTGAGCTGTTTGGCTTTGGACACAACCCTTGTATCAGCTGACTGCTTTTGCCAGGGCTTCTAGTGCTGCAGCTACAGCAGCACCATCCCTGCTGCCCTGCAGGGGCTGGGAAATGCCAGAGTGCAAGAAAACGGCCTTCCCTATTCCTCGCAGCCTGGAGGAGACACAAGCAGAGCTCACACCAGCTCCAGTCCCAGACTGGCAGTCTTTTTCATTGCTGACATCCCCTGTATGTCCCTGTATGGCTGAAGACATTCACTGTTCACTAGGAGCCATGACTGCATTAGCTTCCGCTCTCCCATTCACTTGGGCATGGCTATGAGGGACTGTTGGACCTTCCTAACATGCTACAACCCAACCCAGGGGACTGGAGAAAGCTTCTCAGGAGCAACAGAGAATGGGATAGCACAGGACAGCATTTGATAATGCAGAGAGGAAAAGGGGAGTAAGAAATCATCCAAAGTCACAACCTCTGTGGGTCTTGCCCTTGGTGGGCAATGTGGCCATTTCCCAGCTCATCCATGCACAGTGACTCATGATGCCAACACTTTTGACCAAGTCCCACTTCAGAAGAAAGGAAAAGCTTGGCAAAAAGCCAGGGAAACAGGAGAGCACACAAGTGATGCTCGATGTCTGAGGTGCCATTCCCCAACCTGCTGCTCCTGCTTTCTGCCTATAGCTGGGTGCACGCAGCACAGAGTAACAAGAAAACACACTATAATAAACTGGCGAGGGCAGAGCAGGCTGGATCAGAGTCCTTGATGCTGCAGTTTCCAGGTGAGCCTGGCTCGCACTTCCCTGTTTCCCCTCTGGTGCCACCACAAAACTGTCACAGCCCTGCCCAAGGGTAAACCCAAGAGAGCATCAGTAAAAGCCACTTCCCACCAGCAGCCACCAGCCTGGGAGGTAGGAAAGAAGCAAAAAAAAACTAGGATCCAAAACCAGTTTGGTGGCAAATACAGCCTTATTTCTGCATTTACCCCGTTCCTGTAATCCTACCCAGTCAATGAACAAGAGCCGGTGCTAGGAGCCGTCGGCAGCGTGCCAGTGAAGACATCACACTGCTGGAGCCAGCAGAGAGGGGAGCTGCCAGAAACACAGGCACAGGAAGTGGCTTTCCATATGAGAACCACTTTGAGCAGAAGGCCTGCATCACTTTCGTTTGCTTTCTCTCTCTTCCTCCTGACAGCAGCACTCGTGGCCTGAGGGCTGATACTCTGTAAACAGCCAGGCCTGGTGGTGGGGCTGGGGAAGGGCAGGGAAGGCCCCATGCCTGTGGACCCATCACTTCAACAAGAGCACCTTAGCACCCTCCAACACAAGGACAAGATGAGACCTGTCCCATCGATCCTTCCCTATCTCAGTACAAGTACTTCCTGTGTGGGAAGTGCCTGCTGTATCTCCAGGCACTCTGTACTCCAAGATTCTTTTGAGCATCCTATGAACACACTCAGCACACCCTCTTGCTGGTTTTAGAGCCCTGGCAGTGAGGGTTAACCCTGCAGGTACATCAGACTAGTGCAAGACACACATTGGGCTGATACAGGGCCATAACCCCTGTATTTGCATCAATCACATCTCATGGTAAACTCTAGCCAGGAACTGCTCCTCTGCTCATTCTCAGCTCAGCCCTTACAACCAGAAAGCTCCCCTGTGCTCTCAGAGCAGTGTGATGGCTAGGCTGCAATGGGGAATGCGGAAGCTCAAATGTCACAGTGACCTGCTCTATTTGTTATTATCATCCAATATAAATATTATATATCATTAAAGCACATAATTTTATAATCCAAACTGTTCAGTTAAATATCGCATGGCAGCCCAAAACCTCCTAGACAAGCCACTGCTTTCATGGTAAGTTGTATCAGCCATTTCCAGCTGGTGAGGACACACCCTGTACATACCCCTGCAGGCGTTCCTGCCAGTGATGGCACTGCCAGGGCAGTTCATCGGCAATGAAACTCAGCAAAGGAGGCCCAGGCTATTCGGGAGATCACACAGCAACTGCCACTCAGAGTTTTGGGTGTTCCGGAAGCTTAAAAACCCCAGAAGTTTCTTGGGACAATTAGGTATCCCCTCCCACCAATTGCCATTATTAGTTTTTGAAGCAGAGATTAGCTCTTAGTGAGCACACGTGAGCTGGCTGTTTCCAAAGAGCATCAATCTAGAGGATGCTGGCCCCAGCAGCACACGAGAGGGAGTCTGTGCTCTGCAGTGACGAGGCAATAATGTCATTTAATACAACCAAATCATGCCTAATGAAAAATAATATTTGCACAGCTCATCAAAGTGGCATTGAGGCTTCGCAGGCACAACTGCAGGCGTGAATTTCAATGACTTCAGATGCTGAACAGAGTACGGCAGTGCTGCTGGGAAGGGATGGGGAAAATGCTCATTGACCCGGACCGTGCTTCCCCTTCCAGTGCCCCTGGGGCCATCTGAAGGTGCTGCTATTTTGCCTCAGAGGTACTAGAGTAGGTGTCTGTGGACAGTTTCACATCACCTGGAATAAAGCAGAGTATGCTTATCCTGCTCTACTCTTCTGACTCACTGTAAAACTCTACAGCCACATCCTAAAAAGCATCACCAGGAGAGCTAGTGACATTGACAGGGATGCTAGTGATTTGGTGCTGCCCAGCAGTGCATCACTGAACACCAGTCTGCACTGTCATCTTCCCACGAGAGGTAAGCCCTAAACCCAGACTCACCTCAGGTCCAACCCACGCACAGTGAGCTGCTGCAGGGGCTGTCAGGATTTGAGAGCTGCTGTCAAACCACAGCAGACAGTTTTAACCTCCCCAGTCCCACCTTTCTGCTTCACATTCTGCTTAAGTACCAGGAATTATTTCCACACATCAGCTGGCAAGCAGGCCGTAATCCCAAACACACATAAGCAGCCTAAGCTCCTCCAAAAAAAGACAAAACCCAAAACAACCCAGAAAAGAAAAGAGAAAGACAGGCTCTGCATCACTTAATCACCTTCCGAATTACAGGTTAGCCAGCCTGAGATCCCAGCATCAGAGAGAGCAGGGTTTGGTATCAGCAGCGAGATAAGCTACTGCAATCACTGCAGAGTGGGAAATAAGCCAGTGTGGGGAGCACCCATCAGCCCAACCCAGGGACTGGAAATGTCCCCTGGCCAACCTGAAAAGCTGGAGTTAGCTTACTGAGAGCTAACAACAAATCCAAGTCCTGATCAGTACTTTTTCCTGCCCAATTCACCGAGCAGGCATCACTCCCTCTCCATTAGCATCCCTCGAGAGAGCTCAGTGCAGCCCCCAGCAAGACACCGTCTGCTGAAGCGCCCACAAAAAGATCAAAAAGCCTTAACTGTTACAAAACGCTGCTGAAATGATGCACCGAAGGCGGAAAAAAGGAATTTGCTCTCCTGAAAAAGCAACTCTTTCCAAAATAGCTCCATTCACCTGGATTTTAGAAATTCTCCAGGCCGAAAACCAGCCGCTGCTGCCCCAGGAGTCCAGCACAGCCAGAGGAGCCCTGAGGGACCTGGTGCCTTACCCCAGCAGCGCACAGCAGCTTTCCTGCTGTCCCATCTCCCAGCAGATACCTGGAGGGCAGGGTTTCACGGCTCAGACAGTGGTGGGGCACGAGGATGAGAAGAGATTCAGAGTCACCAGCTGAGTTCCTGGCAGATCCCAGCCCTGGCTGGGCACTGGAGCTGCCTCCTGGCCCCAGCTGTGGTGAGTCTGGCACTCCCAATCACAGAGGTCCTGGGACAAGTCTCTTAGGGGCCAGGGACATTGTGCAGGGTCTGGGCACCCTCTGATGGCCACACAAAGCAACAGAAGCAGCCACCATCTTGGTGGCCTCCTCAGCAGCGGCTGCTTTAGCTCCAGAGATCTGTTGGCCCTGGCCATGCAGCAGGGTCTGCATGGAGCCTCATTCCTATGGGAGACACTGCAGTGACTGGCCTGCGGGAGACGGACTGAGTCAGCCCCGCTGGGATTCAGTCCTGTGCTATTAGAAACACTACATGCTTTGAAGCTTTTGTCCGTGCCTTTTAGCCTCTGGCCCAGGCAGCCACAAAGCCACGCAGCTGTCTGCACAGCATCAGGAGCAGCAGCCCCGCTGTGCACCAGCCTTTGTGCAATATCTCAGCTAAAGCCCTGGGCCTTGAGCCCCAGCTCCCCTCTGGCTCTGGCAAACGAAGCAATACCCTGCTGAGAGGGAAAGCATTGCCGTGCCAATGCCCATTTTACAGGCAGGGATACAGAGCCCTGTGTTGGTGAAGGCTCTGCTTTTGAAGCTCGGCTGCTTGAAATCTATCAGGTATCAGACCAGGCACTGGATAAGCAGCCAGCTGGGGTCAGGTCCTCTCTCCTTCCATCCCCTACCCCAGAGGCTGGGAAGGATGAGTCCCAAACCTGACCCTGTGGTTCCTGTAGATGTCCTGAGATGCAGATGATCCATCAGCCAGGGGGCTGGGAGTAAGCAGTAAATCCAGCAGCCCTGCATTTCCAGAAGGTATGAACAGAGCCCTCAGGATGGGAAGAGCTTTAGCAGATTGAAGTCCCTGCAGCTGCACAACTCACTCTCATTGCTCAGGATTTCCTGAGATGGGAGCACCATCTCCTTGATGCTCATGAAGTGCAGCAACTTGACAGCTCCAGGGACCTCCTTCCATCCCACCGCACTAAGGTGCAGGAGGGGGACCAGCAACCCTCTGATACATGATGTTTCCTGAGATGCCCTGGGCTCTGCCTCTCCATGCAACTTGCCTATTCCTCATGAGCTACTCTGCCCTTGTGACAGAGTCCCTGCACCCTGTGTGAACTGGGTGACTCCTGGAAGCTGCCTCCACAGCCACCTGGCACCAGCATCTCCACTGGGGACCAGCAGGGATGTATGATGCTGCCTCAAGAAAAAAACATCACAAAAAGGGGAAGGGAGCTTCCATAGTTTCCATAGCTACAGCTTTACATCCCTCTGGCACAGACTCAGGTTCAACCCATGTAATGAGAAGCAAGCAGAGTGTTTTTCCCACTTCAGCCATACAAGGCAGCATGGTGCTTGAATAAAGAAGTGGGGAAAAAGAAAGCTCAGTGACTCTGGAAATAACAGCTAAATGTTAAGGACCAGGGTGTGAGGCTGCCACTAGCACTCTGCTCCCTGCCCAGCCTGCCCCATTGCTTGGATGGGGCACGGGTTGCATCTGTAGGAAAGGAGGGAAAGAGCCCTCACAGCCCCCCCGTTGTCTGCATGGTGAGTGAGGCACACACCTGCATGCCGCTTGATGTGGTCAGAGGCCAAAGTCACTTCACTGAAACTGCTGCCCACATGATGCTCACAGGGTTGGACTTCAGAGAGACAAGAGCCGGCACAAGCAGTGAATCTGTGCTGCAGACAATGGAGTCACTGCCCATAGGACCTGGGGACTTGGGGTTTGCCTTACTTCTTATCCATGCCTCATATAAAAATCACACACTTAGGGCTGGTGCCAGCACCATGCGTGGCTCATGCAGGACACATGCATTTGCAAACCACTCTGGTCATGAGCAAGAGCGCGAAGGGCTTCTTCATTGCTTGTGACCAGGAGTTTCCCTGCAGGCAGTAAAATCTCCTTATGTTATCCTTTTTAGTAAGGATTTATCATTGCTGCATCAGGGGAATTAATACAGACTGTCTGGGAGGGTAATTTTCAGAATCTTGGCAACTTACACTGAGCCAGTTCCAGTAAATTTTCCTTTTTCCCCACCTTAATTCTGTTACAGCTTTTCCTGGGAGACGAGAGCATGAAAGGTCAAACTAGGAGGTAAAAAACAAGCCTACAACAACAAAATGATGTCCAAAAAAGAAGAAGAGATGAAGTAATTTATGCTGCTCAGCTGAAAACCATCATAAGGCTAATAAGGAATCAGAAAAACCACACAAATTGTTCTACTCGGAAGCACTTCGGCTTAACAGAGCTACTGGGATCAGATGTTTGAAATCTTGACTGTTCCCAGAGACAGCATCTCTCAGAAATCAAAGCACACGTAATGGGTCTTTCCGCTCAGCATCAGCATCAGCACCAGGGCGACGCAAGCCCTGCCTTTGAAATTACTCCTTCCTGTGCGAGAGGCCCTTGGGAGCGATGCGGTAGCTCATGCTCCTGCACGCTCCCTTCTTGCCAGCCCCAGGAGCCAGAGCAGTGCTTCCACTGGCACCCAGCGGCACCAGGACCAGCGGCAGGAGCTCCCACCGCTGCCACACGTGTCAGGCTCTGCTCTCCCCAGCTCCTCGTGTCTGCAGCAAATCAGTGCCAGCAGCTTGCAGTTTCTGCCTTCCTTGCTTAAATGACGCCTGACTTAGAGCACTCATAGGACTAGAAAACATCAAGTGTCTCCTCTTTGAAAGCCAACCCTCGGACCAGTGTGTGATTCACCCCTGAGCATCTGAGCACTTCCTTGGGCTTGCTGAAGCATGGACAGGGCAGGGAACTAACAGCAGCTCTTCATGCAGTGGGATCGGCTGTGCTCCCTGCAGCCACTGATGTCAGATCACCAAACCCCCTGGCCATGCAGAAATGGCTCCATCCATCCTGGAAAGCAAGAGGAGGTCACACACCGCTCCACCCTATGAATCCCAGCTGAATTTCACCATTCTCTACTTGCACTGTGAGCTCACTTTGCCTTAATATGTTTGCTTAAACTTGCTGGAAATTGGGTATGTTGTACTGTTCAATACCACTTTTTGCCCCAGAGCTAACCTTGTAGTTGTAACCTGGGAGCTCATAACCAAAGCATCAAAACCTTTCACTGAACCTATGCTGATGTTCTGAGCTCTATGGACATCACTCCTGGACATCAGGTGCTGATGCTGTAGCACCACAAGGAGCACTTTGTTAACAGCCCACCTCAATGGCAAACCATACAGAAACCTGAAGTTTTAGTCTTACAAAACCCAGACCTGCAAATGTGCCCTGAGCCTGGGAGTACCCTTTGGCAGACCAGAGCCCATCAAAAACCAGGTGCCCTCCTCATGATAGAGCTCTGCCTGCAGGAGATGCCCCTCACAAGGTTGAACAGGCCACAGGTCTCCTCTGGGAACTGGGAATACATTCACTGCTGCCTAAAACACTGGCCTGTTTAATAAAACACCTTGCAGCCTGGCTGCCTCTGTGCCTGGGCCTGACAGCAAAGGGACTGGGAGTTCCTGCTGCGAGCAGGGGATGCTTCTGGTGAGTTGAATTAGGATATGGTGAAACGGCACAAGGTTGTGATGTGCAGGTTACAGGCAATGTCAGCAGTCCTACCAAACTAAGCATGTCTTTTCAGGTTCCTGCAAGTGTTCTCATCTGTGTTCATGTTTGGAAGTATTCCCTTTTTGAGCAAGACCCAAGCCCTGGCTATAGCAAGAGTGTGCCAGTGTTATGTATTTCTGAGCCTGGGCGACTCTAATCCTCTGAGGTCAACAGCACTGCCACAGCCCAGCAAAACTCATGCTTTATATTCACTATCAATCAAGCCAGACAGTGTTTCAAAGACCAACCTTTTGTCTGCCAATTCTAACATTCAACAACATAACACAAGATTTACAAAGGTACCCAGAAAGCAAGTAAGATCAGTGCTTGGTTTCTCAGAAACTGGTATCACAGTCTTGTGTTTTCTATAACCTATGCTGTTTTGTTTAAAAATACAACAAAAACAAAGATGTGATGCCAGAAACACAAGGAAAAATATGTGCAACCAAGAAAACCCCACTTTCTGTGGGCTGAATCTGCTCCCACGAGCTACTGTGAGAATTAGGAATAACTCTTGAGAAGACAGTAACTCTGAACTGCTGTGGATCAGAAGCAGCAAGCTGGGACTGTCTAATATTAATTGCACACACATTATGCTTGTCTTTCAAGGGTGACTCCTACTCATGGGATGTCACATCCAGCCCTGGCTGGAGGGATACCACCAGTGTTTCCCTGTGCAGGACAGTCAGAGCATCCCACTCATGAGCCAGAATTATTACCCCAGCCCCCCCTTTGTGTAATGTAACAATAAACTCACAGAATTCTCCTAATAGCAAACCCATATCAACATGTATTATCCTTCCCTCCCAACTCCACTCCCACTCTCACAGCACGGCTATTTTCCCCAGATCCCATCACTAATCTTCCCAGGGCTTAGCTACCCAGCAGGCAACACCAATCAAACCAAGACACCTCCTTTTCCTTCCACATGAGAGCCTTATAAATTGCATCCCTGTAAATCCCTGCTTGCGCTGGCTCACAGAGGAGACAGAGAGGTCCCCAACAACAAGGCCATGCATTTCCTTGGCCAGACACCATGGCCCTTGCTCAAAAGCAAGCCTTTGTCAGCCTCCACACTGCATTTTCTTCCCAGGCGGGAGTTTGACTCAAATTGACACAAAAGGCACTATGTCTCACTATGTAACTCATGTATATTGTGTAACTAAAGAGTGACAACCTGCACGGCATGGTTCTGTGCATTCAAGGGTGGGAAACCAGCAGGAGGAATGAGCACCGCTGCCTGCAGGGTAACGCAGGCAGGCCCCCATCAGAGAGAGCCTCCCAGCACTGCACAGGCTGTAATCCAGCTATGGAGGCAGGCAACTCATAAAGGAGAGACTTAATGGCTTGCCAGAGCTCAGGCAGGAAGATCCACACCAGGTCTTAAAACAAATCCACACCAAAACCAAAGAGAATACAGATGTAAACTGCATGGCAAAGCACAAGCAATATCCCTGCTTAAATGGGGAAGCAAACTCAGGTTCCAGGGCAGCAGCTCAGCAATGGGTTTGCACTGTCTCTGCCCATCACCTCAGAAATACTGATTTCTAGGGAAAAGAACAAACAATCCAGGGGAGCGAAGGTGGAATACTGGGAATAAAAATGAGCAAAGCTATTTGTAGACAAGTTCTTCTCACAGGAAACGTGAGGGGATGCTTTAGCAGTGCTGTGACTTGCAGACTGTAACAGCTGCTGGGGACTCATCTGGCACTTGCCTGTGAACTCCCTGTCTCCCGGCACATTCCTGCTTCACCACAAAGCCCCAGCATCCGTGGAGCCCATGCACCAGCTTTTGCAGCAAAGTCTGACATCTCCCTGTTGTGATTGGTGCCTGTTTGCAAGTCTGAACCTCAAACATTATGATCCACTTCAGTGGAAGTGACCTGAGCTGGAGAGAGGCCGGAGGGACAATGACTTCTGGATCATCAGGAGGCTGCGGTGGTCCCCAGAGGGTTTCCAAGCAGCCAGATCACCCTGCAACTTGGGTATTCACCTTCCCACAGGCAGCCGCTTTCCCTTCACTGATGCTGGTGTGCTTTCCCTTTGATCTCAAACAGCGCAAACCTCTCTGTGAGTAAAGAGACAGCCTGGCTTTGACTGATGCCAGCTCTGCAGGTATGTGCAGAACAGGCAGTGCTACATGAGACCACTCTTGTTCACATGGTCCAGCCTAGGTTTCCAGGCAGGTGAGGGACAAGCTAAAACTGAAACCTCAAAGGACTTCTCCTGCCAGTTTGCTAAGAGCTCCCTCCAGCAGAAAGGCAGCTGTGTGGCATGCCCACTGCTTGCAATGCCCCCAATATAATAAGCTTATGAGCTTCTGCAGCTCAGATCCTTTGATGAACTTGTACCAGGAGAAAAGCCATAGTGTGGTCTCAAACCCATACCTAAAGCTGGCAGCATGGAGGGCTTTGTCCCCCACCTCACAAGATCATCTCCTTTATCCCCTGCCCAAGAGAGGCCAACCAATGCAGTCTTGGAGAAGTCTAAGCTGGAGTTTGGCAGCAATTTACAAAAAAACCCTACAAGCTTTTTCACCCAAGCCAATTTTTCAGGCTGCAGCTTCTGCTGGTTATTGCAGCACCTAAGATTTCTGAAATGGGTATCTTGGAAAGGAAGGAAGAAGAAGACTGTGCTGCAGAACAGGAGCAGTGGCTGACCCATGGGACAGCAGGGCAGGAGCACTGCCACAGGAACCGGAGGGAAAAGGCAGGCTGGGTTGTGCATGTCCTGAGCATCCCTGAGCCCTGCTGAACACCTCTGAGCATCCCTGAGCTGGCACCTACTGCCGGGGCTCTCGGCAGCGCTGACACAGCCTCACAGCAGCACTGGGTGAGGCAGAGGAGGGCTGGAGCCAGTCCTGTTGTGGGCAGAGTGCTCCAGCTGGCTCCAGGATTCCATGGGCTCCCTCTGATCTCCCCCACCTCAAACAGACAAAACCAGTGACTCGATCTCCTCCCCATCACAGCCCTCCGAGGGGCATGAACCCAGCAGTGAGAACTGATTGTGTTTGCCTGGGGCTGAAGTAAGAGCTGGGAGCAATTTCTGCCAGGAGTGGGTGCAGATGTAAGGCCAGTGTGAGTGGCAGCGAAGTCACATCACTTCCCTCCTGCCACATCTGAGCAGTATCCAGCACCTGACTGAGGGAAGGGGATGATGCTGGCACTCTGCTTGATGAAAATTCACTTGCCCTCCTTTCCCTTGAGTGTAAAGGGGCTGCTGGCTGGGCTGGGCTGGGCCTTCATGAACATAGGTGTGGGCTGCAGAGTGTCTCCTACAGAGGCCTTAAGTGCTGCAGCCTCCCTCTCCCTGCAGAGCTGCTCAGCAGCACCTGCTCTATCCACTGCTCACACTCATTTTCTTTTCAGAGCCTTGGGGAGGACTCCTTCTCTCCCCTCCCTGCTGATGTGAACCCTGCTGTCCTATTATGCTGATCTCAGGCTGGTTTTTACTTTTGAACTGCTGGTGGTCCCCTCTAAGTCCCACGCCTGTGCTCCCCACAGCCAGGCACACATTTCCCTGGCTTGATCCATCCAGTACTGAAGTAAAAAGAAAATCTCCTGATTTCAGGTAGGATCCAGTCACTGGCCTGGCAAGGGTGGGCTGAGACTTGCTTTTGGGTTTCTGCTAGCTTTCCTCTAAAATGTCCTTTAGAAAAAGGCAATTAGCACAGTGCCATTAAGGCTTTACCCATTGAACAGCCAGACAACTTGCCAGGAGTCTTTTGAAATGACCTTTAAACAATAGACCCTGTCTTGTTTCCTGCATGTTTCTGAACACAAACAGTAATGCATCCAGATGTCACCCGTGTCTACCATAGGCCTGACTATTTCTGGAAACACACCACAGGCAAATTGCTTGGCTGATGTCAGATGCTGTTGTAGGGAGAAAGTGACAAGTTTCCATCTCTTTGACCACAGCTCAGAGATGGTTCCAGGGTGGCAGAGCTGCCTGTGCCTCCACCTCAGCCCCTCCAGTGGCTCCTGCACTGGATTGGGCAGAGCTCCCATGCTGCTATGCTGGCTGAGTGCTGCTGCCTGTGGCATGTGTCCTGCAGGTCAGCGGTGGGGAGAGAAGCACTGGAGGCACAGAGGAGAGGCTGAGGTGCCTCATGGCCAGGCAGACTGGAGGAAGATGTCTCAGTGCCATTTATTCTGCATGGAGACAAACACCAGCTCTGACCCAACACAGGCGCTTGTTTCAATGGGCAGGATAAATCTCTGCCCAAAGTGGGTGAATAGAACTGCTCCAGCCCCTGTCTCATCGCTTGTCTCCACTCTGTGGCCTGCCCAGAAGAGCATCAGGGAGATGCCCAGCAGCAGCATCCCAGGCTGCAGCTCACACCACTGCCCTCCAACTGTACTGAGAAATCTGCACTCTGGGCCATGTAGGATGGGGCACAATCACTGACGTGTGACTTATGCCTAAAGCAGCTCGGCTCCTGTCCCCCCTTTTGCACTGCCTCTGAAACAGGCACCTTGAGAACTGCACGGTCCATGGGAGCCAGGTCCTCCCTCTGGTGCCCTGAACTGCTGTTAATGGGTCATGGCTGTTATTAAGCTTTCCAGGGACAGAAGTGTCCAAGGAGTTTCAAAATGTTATTATGACTTTCAATTTTATTCTTCAACCTTTCCAGCTGACCTCTGTTCAGGGCTGTTCTCGTGGGAATCACAGGTTCCTGAGGTCCCAGCATTGTCCAGGTTGGCCTCAGCTGTGATCTGAAAGGTGTGAAGAGAGTCAGAATCCATCATCCAGCCTATTTGTCATCCCTCTGCAATCTGTGGGGCTAGGATATGTGCCTTTTTCTCAGGCCAAGGGTGAACACACTCTGCCTACTGTAATAAATTAGATCAAGAGGACAGAAGAAGACAACAATGTCATGGGAAGAAGTGTAAATTAGAATGAGAACAAGTGGCAAGCTCAGCCCTGACACCTGCCACCTCTCCTCATCCCTTCCCTGCTCTTCTTCAATGTTATAAGCTGCATGACAAGCTCTGGCTGCAGGAGGCCTACCAGCAACAAACACCTCTTCACTGGCCATGTCCTTATCCATATCCATGACAACATGACAGCCAGGTACCAGAACACAGCAAGCAAGAAATTACCAAGTCATCTCCATTTCTTACACCAGCAGTAATGCAGCCAGGCACTGCACAGCCACATGGAAAGGTCTGAGTTAGGCAAAACCCTCCCTAACCCATGTACTGGGCACTGAGGATGTGTCCTGATGTGCCCAAAGATCACCGTATAGACTTCTTCAGTCTGCGAGGATGCAGTTGAGCTCTCTGGGCTGCACTAAATGCTTGAGGGAATTAAAGTCCTTTGTCTTTTTGAATCTGGTGCCCAGAAGAACTTTGAAAGGCTTCTAAAGGGGTGGTCAGAGTCAGTGGGTGTCAATCAGCCTTAGACACGGGAATGCCTTTAGAAAAAGCTGGGTCAACATGCCACTGACAGTGAAAGGGTCCACTGTTACTTGGTCACTTCTGAACATGTTCTTCTTAGATTACAAAGCCCATGAGACCAAACCTTCAGGCTTGACTCTTGTGTCACCTACATGAGGGGTTAGGGACTGCTGCAGTTGCAATGGAAAAGCCTCAGGAGACATGACAGTAGAAGGATCCAGGCTTTGCTGGAAAACAGACTGAAACACAGTGGAGAGCCACCCTGTAACCATGGGGCTTGCAACATGCTGCAACTCTTGTGCTCAGGTAGGCACAGGTATTTAAGAGCTACCTGTATTTTTACTGCTATTTCCTTCCTTTAACCTCACATTCCCCTATCCTTCCTAAGTGAGGACCAATGTACTGAGGGATGATAAATCGTCAGTCACTTTGCAGGGGATTTTGTTGAAGTTCTTTGTATCTACTGAGCACAAGCACCATTCCTGTCATCATCCTGCACAGAAATCCTGATGCGCAGAGGAAGGAGGCTCACTTCTAATTACAGCTGCACGATCTTTAAGGTGTTTGAAGTCTCCTTTCACCACCTGACAGCCCTAATGCATCTTCCTGCTCAGTTCAGACAAGACAAAACCAACCGCAGAAGACTCCAAACAACCTTCCATTGTTGACACACCATCGCAAGGGGCAGGAGCCTAAATACAGGTGTGGGGGGCAGCTCAGGCACCCACAGGGTCACACACAATTTGTGCAAACTGTTTTCCCTTAGTGGTATTACAATTTAGATGCTTACTCAGTGAAGACAAACCCAGTGACCAAAACCCCATCACATTGAGTTTGTTTGCTCAGTCGAGGTCACCCAGGAGCACTGTCTGCACTCTAAACACTGGGATATCCACCCGGGTTCCTAAAATGACAGACACCCATCACGAAACGCTAAAGCTCGTGATTTTACCTCCTAGGTCTTATACTGATTTCACTGCTCATTTTAGGATAGGAGACAATCTGTTGAACCTCAGAGTGCAGTCTTCTCTTACCTTTAATTTATTCTGCCAGAAAACTGTCTACCTTAATGACTATGAGCACACCCCCACTGCCTTCCAGGTCTGGTGATCTGGTATGTCAAATATAAATAATCCTGTCTGAAACCAGCCAATATGAGGAAATGAAAAGCCATCTTCCCTGGGGGATTTCTCTCTCCCTCCAACAGCCCTCCCCCCCCCCCCCCCCCCCCCCC
>NDXB01011688.1:0-14242 GCA_002631895.1 Agapornis roseicollis | reverse complement strand
CTCTCCCCGGGGATTTTTCTCCCCCCCCCACCACCCCCCCCCCCCCCCCCGCCCCCAGCCTGCAGACTATCTTCAGTGTCCTGAACAATGTCCATGTGCCTCGGAAAGCGCAGACCTGGACAGCTGCTCTATTAATGAAATAGTGATAAAACCCAGCCCACAGATAACTGTGCTGTTGCCTTCCTCACATTCAACCTGGAGTCCTCTCCACTACCATTGCTTCACTGTGTGTGAGAGAGCTGGGTGGTTTGATGCCTGGGGCAGATGGTGGTCTCTACAAACTACTCTGGATGGAATGGGGAGTTCCCATGTCCTTTGGAGCCAGGATACAAGACAGAAACAAACCTTTGTCCTAATGAGATGCCCAGACAGGCTACCAAGAATGTTTACTTTCAGCCCCATGCTGACGGTGCAAAGGATAAGCTGTCCCTGGGGTAGAGAAGGATTTAACTCAGGCATGCCAGGGGATGGGGACAGCTTTCCCACCCCATCCCTGAGAGATGTTTTCATGACCTCCTTCATAGGCATGGCTTGGAAACTAAAGATGTTGTAGGGCGAGGGAAAACCAAGCCTGGAGCTCTCTGGTATTTCTCACCCTGGTCTAAGGCAGGGGGAATTGACCAGTCTCCCTGAGACCGGCTATCGGGGAGCAGATGCTGTGCAGTTCTCCATTCCCTGTTCGCTGTGACCCCGCTTCAAATCCCTTCCCAGCTCCAGCTCTCGCAGCCAGGGCTGTCCCTGCTTTCCCCCTTGCCGGCATCCCCGCGGGTTCCGCCGGTTCCCGCGGAGCAGCCATCCCGCCGCTGCCGAGCGGCGGCTCAGGATGCGCCGAGAGGGTGGTGGGAGAGAAGCAAAAAGGGCAGAAGCGCCGCAAAGGGGCCCGGTGTGGCGAGAACCGGGAACAAGGAGCCCGGGGACCGGCAGTGCCCGTGCGTGTGCGTGTGCGGTGCCGGAGCCCCCNTTAATAGGGGAACCGGGAACAAGGAGCCCGGGGACCGGCAGTGCCCGTGCGTGTGCGTGTGCGGTGCCGGAGCCCCCGCGCCGCTGCCCTTTCTCTCTCGCTTACCTTCAACGGGGGAATTGTGCCGGATCTCGCAGGTGAGGACCGCGGCTCCCGAAGCCTCTCCTCGGAGAGCGCCAGCGCCAACAAGGGGCAGTTGGAAATGATTAGGAAATTATGGAGACGAACCCGCGCGGCGCGGAGCGGAACCGGCAGCAGCTACGTTCGGCACATGGCCGGGCCCCGCAGCCGTGGCTCCGCGGGGGAGCTCCCCCCTCCCCGCCCCGCGCCCCAGCGCTGCCGGGGCCGCCAATGACGGCGGCAGGAGCGGAGCGGCCCCCCCGAGCCCCGCACCGCCCGCAGCAACCCCGCACCCCCACCAAGGATGCTGGGATGCGAGCCTGACCGCGGGGTCATCGCGGGTGGAAGAGCGGAATAGACGGGGTGACCCCCCCATGGAACCGGGTCACCCCCATGGAGCTGGGGGACACTTCATGGAACTGGGGGATTCCCCCTCACAGAGCTGGGAACACCTCAGTTTGGCCGAGGGAACTTTCATCCCCAGCACAGGGAAACCACCCCACCTCCCATAGGGAGAAAATAGGAGAAAACCAAGGAAAACCCCACAGCATTCCTCATTCAGCCCCACAAGGGTCGTGGGACACTTTATGTGTGCTGTGACTTTGTCCCATGCATGTTTCTCGGGAGCTGTGTTGAGCGTTTTGCCATCTGGTTTCTGTACAAACCACCACTGAGATCTCTTCCCAAACCTGTGCCTGTACCAGCACAACCTCACTACTGCAGAAGTCCTCATCCAGAACTTCCTCCAAACCCACCGTTACTGTACAGGACATGCTGGGCACTTGCAGTGGTGATTCACAAGACTCAAGTCCTTTGTGTCACGTCCCAGAACTGAAAAAAACAGTCCTTGGTAACAGCAGAACTTGGGACCAACCCCGGTGATTGGAGCTGGCATCACCCCTTAGCAGGTTGGCAGCCTGCACAGGCACTGGCACCGAACCTGTCCCAGCCATGCAGGGAGGTTATCCCCATCCCCAGGCTGCTGTGACAGGCAACCAAAACCTGTCCCAGCTCTCTCTGCATCCCTGAGTGCAGCAGCCACCCTGAGCAAAGCAGTGCCTTCGTTTCCTGGGCATGGGGGATGCTCAGGGTGTCCGTAGGGCCCATTGCACAGGCTGCCATCAGCCTTGGCTGCTGTCACCCACGTCATCTGCAAGACATCAACCTCCTCGGGCCACAGGGACTCTTCTGCAGGCCACTGCCCTGGCCAGCCCCCCAGTGATGGCACAGGGAGGATGAGCATGTGCATCCTGGAGTGCCTCTGGCTGTGGGGACGCGTGACTCTTGTCCCACAGTGTTTATTCCCTGACTCGCATTTCCAGTTGCAGAGTTATCCCTATGAGCTAACTTAATTTTTCTCTTTGGCAGTTTTAGCCCATTGATACTTGTCCTGTCCTTGTTGACTGATGAGAATAATTAGTCTCTGGTCCTTTTATAGCACATCTGCTCTTTTTAAGATGGTATCGCTTATAGCACTCTTTTAATCTATAGAGAGGGAAACAGTTGCATTTAATTAATTGCTCCCTAAATAAACTAATTACTGCCAGTAATTTCAGCACACTTTGCATGCAGTTCAAATTCCTGTGCAGAGATCTAAAAAGCAAGTCATGCAGCCTAATGACAAGAAATGAAAGCAAAGGGGCAAAATACAGTTTATCTTTAGAGAGTCTACTTAAGACTATTATTGTTTAATTATTACAGACTGCATCAGTTAGTACTGAGCTGGCTATGTCATGGCTCCAGTTCAGTTTCCTTCAAGGTTGTTTGGACTATGTGCAAAAGATACTGCAAAACTATACCAGGAAAAAACCCCCACAATTATAGCTTTTTATTACTGCTATGGGTCAAATGTCATTGTCTGGCAATTTATCACTGTATCTCTGCTCAGAAATATGAATGATGGAGGTTCTTTGCTTGGGCCATTCTTTCCAGTTCCTATGCCTGGACTCTTGCAGTGCAATAAACAGCCTCCTCCCTTCCCAGTGAAGATGTCAAAGCAATTCTGCATTCATCTGAGCCCAGGACAGAAGCAAGGAAAAACAATGTTAGAACAAGGGCTTTGTGAATGCTTGGGCTGCCTTGTACAAGTATAGGGCTTGTTTTCTGGACCCTAGCATGAGCTCTACTTACTCCAAGAGCAGTCCTGTGAAGATCAGTTACTGTGACCTTGCTCTGTGTCCCTCCTGCACCCACGGGCCCCTGTGGCTTACCGCTCTGCTTCAGGCAGGTTCGGAGCTCAAGGTGCCCTGGGGCCAGGGCTGCCAAGGGCTACTCTGAGATTTCTGTCCTTGAAGGCAGCAACCTCAGAGTGTCAAGGGATGCATCTGCTTAAAAGAATTAAGGAAGCAGCCACAGCGAGAAACTGCTTCGGAAGGAAGTGCTTTAACCTGAACAGACGAATTGTCCAGTGCTACAAGCCAGCGTCCTCCACACTCACAGCGTTCACACCCCGGCCCACGACTGGCACCGCACGCCCAGGCTGGCGGGTGGCGGCAGCCCCAGCCATGGCAGCGTGGGCAGAGGTGCCCCAAGGCTGCATTGGGGAATGGCTCCCCTGGCACATCCCATCGGCTCAAGCCTCTGCACCGGATGTGACAACCAGAATGTGATCCTGCGGAGCCACTGCACGGGGTAGCAGTGCCCAGGGAGGACTTAGAGGCAGGAGGGAGTTTAAGGATGCTCATCACAGACTCCCCCAGCCCCCTTTCCTCAGTCCTCACTGCAGAGGCAGGAATATCAGGGGGCTGCTGGACTGAAGGAGCTTGGGAGGAGCTGGGGGAATAATCCTTCCATGGGCATCTGGGCCATGGTGGGAGCATGCAGAGCCTTCTGTAACAGTCTGGGAGAGCCAAAGAGACTGCATCTCCTGGAAACACCTTCCCCCTCAGCTTATTGATCCCTTTAAGGCGGTCAAGAGGCTTACAGGGCAAGCACTCCCTGTAGGGAAGTCATGTTGGGTTTTCTGAAGGGAATCGTGTTTATCCACTATTTTGACCTTTTATTCAACCTTCTGCTTTACTTGTCTATTACAAACTTCAAACTTGCAGGGCCTGCAGCCTTTGTCATTCACTGCATCAACCCTTTTGCTAAGCTGATAAAGCCGCATCTTCAAACTCCTCAGGCTCTTTTGGCCCCACGTCTCCTCCTGGATCAGCTCCTCTTGATGCTGATCCTGGCTTGCTGTGTAATCTTCAGAAAGCAGCTTACTACCAGAAAGCAATGGCTCAAGGAAAAGCAACAAGAAAGGCTGTCATCAAAGAGCAGAGCCCCAAGCAGAAGGACTCAGCACCAACCCACCCCCTGAGCACTCACATGGCAGCCAGCCCTGCCCTGGACCCATGCCCACAGTGCATTCCAGCTCCTTCTGCTGTTGTTTCTTACCAAATTGAAGAACTCTTCCCCCCAGCTCTGGAGACAAGAGAGGTCACCTCGACAAAAGCAAGAGGGGTCCTGCAAAATGAGGGATAGCAGGTCATGCGGGAGGGCAAAGCCGGCTCTCCTGCGTCTGAAAAGCAAGAAATGGATTTGGTGTGGTTTTAAGTGATGCAGCAGATCTTTCCTTACTGAGCTTGGTATATTCTCCACCTTATGTCAGATAGCAAAGCATGGGAAGACATCTGCTTGGACTCAGAAGGAGAGCAATAGGAGAGGAAACAAGCAATAGATGGTCATCCATGGAGGAGGGCATCTGAGAGGCCAGGGAGGAACTGAAACAGACGTGGGCTGGGAACATCACTGGCTGGTGAGCATGGAGAATGGGAGGAGGAAGCTACTGATGGAGACTGGGAGATTGGGGGTAGCACCTGCTGGGAAGAGAAGAGTCATTGCCATAATAGGATTGGAGCAAGGTTGTCATGCCCCTCTTGCAGAACATGACTCGAGTTTATCCTGCATGTCTTTTGCAAGGACATGTGGATCTGTGTTACAGTGCGTGGAGATGGTTACTGCAAAGCCACTTTATTTATGGTGGTTTTATTGGCAGGGGAGTGGGAGTACAATACAATTTTAGCCACTCTGATGTCTCTATCTCCCTTACATCCCACCTCCATTCCTAGAGCAGCTTTTTCTTCAAATTTCATGATTCCTTGAACTGTACAAGGGACTTTCTGTACCTGGTACAGGATCAGTTGGATGGTCTTGCTGAGCAGGGTCACATATGGCCAGTTTTGGGAGAGCTGATGACTGTAGGTCTTTACCACCATTCCCAGTCCTGGCCCCCAGCAGCTGTGGGCATCAGGATCTCTTTGCATATAGCAGGAATGGGGTAGGGCCAAGATCTGCTCAGCTGGGAGGAACTTGAGCATGAAGAACGATGCACTTCTCAGTGTGTGCTGCAGGATCCGGTGCTCAAGACGGGCAGGGGCCAGATGTGGGGCATTTCAGACAGACCCTGCTAGAGATCAGAGGAGTCCCAAGGGCTGTCAAGTCCTAGACCACCACTCCACTGTGCTCCACTAGCGCAGGGCTCTCCCACCGGCGCTACCTGCCAGATCAGACAGCCCTTCACAAACACCCAGAGAACGCTGCTGTCTCTTCCTGTCCTTTTCAGATATTTTGGGTATTGTGGCAACCTCTCCTGTTTATATAACAAAGCCACAGCCCTGTGTTTGTGGCACCATATCCATGGTAACCCTAATATAGCATGCACAGGCAACTACATTGCATTAGGTGGCTCAGCTGCGGCAGCACCAGGGAGGGAGTTTCTCTGGGCTGCTGAGCTGTGTGAGCAGCCTGGTGCAAGGGGCCTGGCAATGGTGCTCTCCTATCAATAACTTTGGCCTTCCTCCTGCTCTTCCATCCCCAGCTCACCATGACAAGGTGCTAGGCACAACCACCCCAACCATCTGCACTGTGGCCCAAGGCACAGGTGACACGGAGACATTAAATATTTGCCCATGCCTCTGTTGGGCAAATGGAAAGTCAGATTTTCACCCTCTTGGTGCACAATGAAGCCAAGGAGCAGCCTGCAGACCCCTTCTGATTTCTGATGGGAACAGGACTGAGCAAAAGTATCCTTTTAAAAGGATAATAAACAATTCTCCTGCCCCTGGGATGTTATCAAAGAATTCCTGTGAGCCACAGGGCTGGCCCAGCCTCTACAGCTCTGGGGTGAAGGGTGGATTTGGCAGGGCAGGGGGCTCTGTACTACTGCCTGTCCACGGGAGCATCTCCTCTACATGCTAGCCCTCTCTTCTCCCTCCTCATATCATGTCAAGTCCAGCCTGAGCCAGACACTGCCTAATGTCATCAGTGCTGAGGCAGATTCGATCCTGGCACTGGCTGGCTGCGGACAGGGCTTCGAACAGCAGAGCCCTGGGGCAGGAGAGCTGCATGCAGACAGCAGCATCCCTTCCCTTCCTTCCCTCCATGCCCTCACCCAAATTGAATTTCCATTTATGTTAGCAAGGCAATGGATTATAGCTTGGAGGGGTGCTGCCTGCTTTAATCTCTAATTTGGTGCATCAGTTGTGTTTAAACCCACTTACCTGTAAGTCAGTGTCTGTTCCAGGCAGGCAGCCCTCACCTCCTGCCGAGGGAGGCAACTGCTTCCAGAGCCCCCTGTGCATACACCAGGCACTGCTGCTCCCTGGCTCTGGAAAGCAGGACTCATCTCTCTTTAGGGCTGGCTTTGAACCCAGGGTCCTGTGGCAGTGAAAGGCCACAGCAGTTTCAGCACGTCACCAGGAGGGTCTGGATGTGCAGCTTTGCAGAGGATGGGGCCAGCAGCACATGAAGGTATTAACACTGGTGCTGGGGTTCATGTGCCTGAGGACTCAGTGATGACTGTCCATTAGAAACAGCCCTTCTTCAGGGCTTGCGGCATGTGCCAGGTATTCCCTGTGTGTTACTGCACTTTTAGCTCTTTTCTGTGGGGTTTTTGGCACACTCTAGGGTTGTGGAGGACATCTGAGTCTGTCTCCAGCACAGGATGCTCCTGTGCTACCTCCAGCCATGCTGGCATTAGCTAGGGCAAAAGGAGAGGGGCCGGACCAATGGCTCCCATCCCACTGCCTCCAGTGCTGCCCCGGCAGTGGGATGCAGCTCTGCACCAGCCCTGGGAAGCCAGAGTCAGGAAACTGGCATGTCTACATCTCATTGAAGTCTTAAAATAAGCACCAGGAGCAATGAGTGGAAAGCTGGATCCTTGCTCCACACCCGGATTTGTGAGCACTGACTGGGGAGAAACTGAAGGGGGACAGAGATATACATAATTTTTTCCTCTTTAAATAAATTCCCACTGCTTATCTGCAAAGTTCAGCTGTTTTCAAGCTGACCTGCTCATGTTATGCTGTTCTGCTGCAAATCCCTTCTGTACAGGAATGCTCAGGAGCTCCACTCACACACGCCAGCACCCTGGGGTTCCATCTCTAATAGATGGAGGCAGAACACATTAGCAGAGGACCCCCCCACATCCCCCAGTGAGGATCACTTGCCTTCCTGCCATGCTGGCAGCTCAGCTTCTTTCCCTTTACAATGAGGAAACAAAGCCAAGAGAGAAGCGGGCGAATCTGTGCTTGGAGGTCAGAATGGGACAAGGCAAAAATCTGTTCTCAGGGCTTTGTAACTCAGACAGACACCTGCCTGAGCAGGCAGGGCTGCAGGACAAGGCACCTCCATCTGATGCCTTCACACCATGATTCTGGAGCACAGCACGTCCAGGGATGAGCTCAAGAGCCTCAGGAAGTGAGGGGGACGCTGCCTCCTCGCTCAGGAGATGGGTGGAGGTGCAGACCCAGCTCCTCGCTGTGAGCCCTGGGCACGGCGGGGCTCAGTTCACACCTCCCCTGAAGGTGGTCCCAGGAGCCTTCCCAGCAGCTATAATGACCTCCTGCACGTTGTGCTACCTGGACATGGGCTTTGAGAGGTGACACAGCAGCATGAGGGCTGGTGTGGGGCTGTGCTGTGTGCAGGGGTCACTGCACCCGTGGGGCAAGGGATGTGGTGAGGGACGTGCTCACTGGGGAGAGTGCAGCTCCTGGTTCTCTCTGCTTTGGCCTTTTGCTTGATAAAGCTAATAACAGACCAAAAGGTCTTCCCAACAGGTCACTTGACAAGGAGAGACACTCCGGATCAGTTGCTGCATTCCTGAGTAATGGTTGTGTCTTAGGACAGTAAAACCTCATTGAAATTAACATGGAGATGCACTTACTGATGATTCTTTAAAACGCCCAGGAACTGAGCTAGATCTATTTCCCCTCATTACATAGGGCTTGGAAACATGGACTGCCCCCGTGACATTGCTGCAAGGACCACAAGTGAAACCCAAGATGCAGAGGGGACTGGAGAGGACTCCACATGGAAGGCATCTGAGAGCATCACTTGTCACGTGAGCGGCATTAATAAAACAAGACCACAAACTCAGACACTAAAGCAAGGCGAGTATGTGCATCAAGGAGCTAGAGGCAGTTCATTACCATCCCAATTAATGTAGAAAGGCTAATAACCAAAAGAGAATACATCAGCCCTTAAACAAGAAGGGGGAGGGGGAAGAGACAAAAGGCTCCTTTAAACTGCCAAAGTCCCATCTGCTACAGAAGCAAAGAAATAACAAACATTTAACCTTTCTGAAGGTGCAGGTAGGTTGGACCTTGAGAGGAGTTGGAGGGAAATGAGCGTTTTCTCTGGCATTTAGCTCTGCAGGGAAAATATTCCAAACACTGTCAATATTAGTTGATGCCTGGGAGCTCAGAAAAGGTCCTGAGTGCAATCACGGCTACTTTTGCTAATTACATTGTTAGAAAGCAGAAGAGCAAATCTCAAAGCCTGCAGCATCTCCCATTTGCCTTCCTATTCCTGAGATACTCAACATCATGGGATAATTATCTAAGTAATCAGTGCAGGACAGGTACTCTCTCCTTGTCCCATCCTAGAGTAATCTGAGAGGAGAAGCACATCCTAAGGAGCTGCCTGGGGCAGCACTGATGAGCTCTTGTTTCTCCCAGGTGCTCTGAGGGGTGAAATCTGGGCATGGCAAAGCCCTGTGGTGAGGAGACAGGGGAGAAGAGCAGGAGCTGTCAGGGCAGGAGGCTGAGAAGGGCAGAGCTCAGTGCCCATGACAGTTTCTAACCAAAATTGTCTTTTTTCCACCTGGAAAAGTAAACTGAGTTCCTGAGGAGCCCTCCAGAGGCAATACATCCCCATGGGGTATTGTGGTGGGGTCTGACTCCCTCCAGTCTGGCCACCTTTCCAGTGATAAGTGATCCCAGGCTGGGATCTGTGCTGGGATGCTCCTGGGGCTATCCCAGAGCTCTTGCCCTGCAGAGTGCAGGCAGGGCTGGCTGCTGAGCTGGGCAGGAGGCAGCACAGGCAGGGCAGAGATGTCAGCGCAGGGCTCAGTGAGAGCAACCTGCGAGTAAACAGCCCTTTCCATCCACTAAGGAAGATTTAAGAGTGAATAACATCAGCCCAGTCAAATTCAATTGCTATTGATAATGTCCATGTGCAATTAGAGCCAATTAAGGGGAAGCAGCAAATGACAAGTGTTTGGCCAGGAGGTGGGGGGTCAATAGAACAGTCCAATTTCCCAACAACCAAATGCAATTAAGGTCTCTCACTTACCCGGCTTGCCCAGGAGGGCCAGCACATAAACGGGCAAAGCCAGGCACGCGGGTGCTGTCCTGCCCAGCATGCAGACCTCCGGGAGCAAGCCCTGCTCCTGTCCCAGCTTCAAGCTGCGGGAAGTGGCATCCATGTACTTCACCATGATCGCGGTGTTCCTGGTCATCTTGGTGGTGGCCCTGCAGGGCTCGGCACCCCGTGGGGGTGATTTTCCCTATAAGGTGACCCTGGATCCCCAGGGGCTGTTGGAGCTTTCCTGGAACATCAGCTATCCCAAGCAAGCTGTGCATTTCCAGCTCCTTGTCAGGAACCTGCAGTTTGGGCTCCTCTTCGGAATGTCAGACAGGGGCGAGTTCGAGAACGCGGACCTGGCTGTGCTCTGGAGCGATGGGCACAACTCCTACTTTGGGGTGAGTTGCTGTGTGTTTGCACAACTGCTTTGGGGCTGCCTCCCCATGGGTGAATCTGGCTTGTGGTTTGGAAGCAGGGCTGGTCCAGGGCATGGCACATGCTGGACCACTGCTGCTGCTCTGGTGGAAGGGATCCTGAAGGGGCTGGAGGTTTCTATGTCAGAGGAACCCACAGATCAGGTCTGCACTATGGGCTTGGCATAGGTTCTTAAATCTAAAGAGAAAGAATAAAGACAGCAACACACCAGCAAGGCAGAGTGGAGCCAGAGCCTGTGTTTCTCTGCTGTGCTTAGGTCGAAGAGCTACCGGTGGCTGTGCAGACCAGCTCACACACGCACACAGGGTCCATCAGCACCCTGGTTTGCTCATGGGCTGTGGTCAGTCACAGTAAAAGCTAACCACAGCTCCCATTAATGACACTGAGCCAGTGCAGGAGTCACCAGTGAGAGGCTGCTCCTGCCACAGCCACAGGGATGGGCAGGACACGGAAAACCTCTCCGGTGCCTGCAGCAACGTTACCAGGAACCCCATGTACAAACACGTGTGGGCACCCTGCAAACACCTGGTGCAGGCCGGGGACACGGGGCTCATTTTGCTGTTTGATGCGACAGTGCTGCTGCAGCCCCCGTCCTTTCTGGCACTGGTGGCTTGTCCAGGGTCATGTTTGCTCTGTCTTCCCACTGGGGTGGCAGTTGCAGGCACAACCCCTGCTCTCCCGCAGGTCCCAGTCCCCAGAGCACCACATAAAGATTCATTGCAACCGCGCCTGGCTGCAGAAAGCAGTTCACATTTTTCCGCATGTAAAGCTTTCCAGTAAGTTAAATTTTACCTCTCTGCTTACTTCAAATTAACCATAAACACATTCTTTCACCATCAGCCGCAGTGTGAGCTGCAGCGTAATGAAAGGATGAAAAGAAGGGCTTATTATCTGTACTGTTTTCCTGCTAATTACCAGCATTCCGGTTGTGTGGTGGCTCAAATGCTACAGTATTTCACAGAATCAGGTTAAAAAAACCATAAAGGATCATTTTTAATCTGCTTTCATATGCTCATTGAATGACAAACACCACTGCATTAAGCACTGGGCAGCATTTGGGCTTTCTCTTTTGGTTGGTGAACAGTATCAGCATCCTGCAAGGAGGTTTCTATAAGTCTTTCTAGTCCAGGTTTTCTCTCTCCAAACAGCCTTTCTTCTGGACATGTATGTCAGCTTTTAAAAAGATCCAAATTTGCTTAACCCCCCTATGCACTATGAGATCAATTTGCACACCGTATTCCCACAAAGACAAATGTCATGCTAGCTTCATGTAGCTGATTTCACTCTCCCCCTCTAAGGACAATATGTTCTCGAAATATCACTCTGCACTTCTGGCTGAAATGGAGCCAAGATGCTTTATTCTTTTTTTCTCTGTTTTTTCCCCAAGATAAGAGAACTGGTCCCACTTGTGTACGTACAGTGAGGTACTTCCTAGGTGCTTTCTCTCTGTAAACCAAAGATATCTATGGGTGATGCAAAAGAACAAGACAACAGCATTGTTCAAATCCAAATTATTGCATGATTTCATATTCCAAACCTTCAAATCCGTGAGCACAGGAGTAACGTAGTGCTCTGCTTCTCCATGTGGCTTTGTCACCGTCGTCACAGGGAGCAGTTCTGGGGAGCCCATGCTGGGCTGCTGGGAGCATCTGGCCACAACAAATGAAGGAGTTTGACGTGGCAGTTTCTGGGGTGACACTACAGCCCCGCAAGGGTCTGGGTCTGAACTGAGAGCACTTTGTGGCAGGGGTCTCGCAGAGCACATCAACCCCTGAAGGTCCCTCCCCAGCCAAGCGCACTCAAACCGCAGCACGGACCGATGTAACACCTCCCCGTGTCCCTCTGCGCTTTCCCCCAGGTGCATCTCAACTTGGGAAGGTCTTTCTGCAGCCTGTCACTGCTGGGTCACCTGTTTCACAGGGCTCCTGTGGCAGGGGCCATGGGCTGTTGGACCAGGGCTGGGGGCAACCAATACAGAGGCTCCCTCCACCCTGGGATGTGGAGGGGGAGCAGGACGCACAATGCAGTGCAGCTGGTGGTCAGCGCCTGGTTCCCGCTGAGCGGGTGCTCTTCCTCCCACAGGATGCCTGGAGCGATGCCCAGGGGCAGCTCCACATGGACTCGCAGCAGGACTACCAGCTCCTCGGGGCCTGGAGGGCTCCTGAGGGATTCTACCTCCTCTTCAGAAGAGCCTTCAGCACCTGTGACCCCAAGGACTATCTCATAGAGGTATGGCATCACCCTGGGCAGAGCTCCGAACCCAACGTGCATGGTTGTACCTGAGCAGTGCTTTGTTTCGGGGACAGCATCAGGTGTTTGTGCTGTCTAGGGCAGAAGGGAAGCATGCTACAGATGTCAGTCGTGGGACATGAGTAATGTTTGGCAAGATCTATTTACAACCCCTTATAAACTTCTATAAAGTGTAGATTTTAGCTCATTTGCATCATCCCCTCCTGTTAAGCATGTGTTAGGTCTATATAAATACCCTCCTGCATCACTCTGGTTTGCAGTCTGGAGCCAAATGTTTGGAGTGTTACAAAAAGGTGTTGGTGGTGTTCAATGGGAGGCAAAGAGGGGCATGGCAGGAGCTGGAGGCAAGCAGAACTGCTGCGGTGAACTTATGTGTGGCTCAGGGTCTGCATTCACCACTCACCTGTGAGATGGGATATGGAAAACCTTCCCAGCGGAGATGTCAAAGAGCTTCAGGGTCTCAGCCATGGACCCAGTTGCAGGCAGGAATTGGTGCAAGGCTCATTGCAAATGAAAGCCTTTGGTGGGCAGAATATTTTAAAGCCAGCGTGGGCACAGAGCACCCTCGACTTTCTGTTGCTGGTTTTCAGAAGCTTGTCATGTGGCGAGAAACGTCTACCGCCTGCCAAAACAGAGAGCCCTGGAAGGGAAAAACCTGCTGTGCGAACTGGGAAAAGACTTGCAGGTCTCTGCTCTCTGGTCCTTTAAGGAAAAATTATGCTCTTTTTTCTTTCTTTCTGATCTCATGTCCGGAGCTCACTGGATTCAGCAGCAACTTGCTTGCTTGCTGTAGGCTTTCAGCAGAGCTTCTTGTGGTACCCCCCAACAGAAGCTGGAGAAAGGGAGGATTTGAGGGAGAAGTTTTGTTTCTGCTGTTCCTTCCCAGGTTGCTGCCTGGGGGTGAGGCTGGGGCTGCAGGGTGGGATGAGCCCTGGCACGGCTGTCCCAGCCTCCAGCCCAGGGGCTCTGAAAGAGCAGAGAGGAGATGTTACCTTTGCTGATGCCACCCAAGGGAAACTTCAGACTCTCCTAGCTGGTAGGAAGCCCTCTGTGATCATGTCAGCCAAAGGAATGCCCTGTAATCTACAGTCTTAGGACAGCAAAGTGAACTACTGGTGAAGTCAGGTGTCAAAATATGTCAAAAGGCACATTCCTGGATTCATGACACCAGTGCTGGTGCTGATAGTCCATGCAGTTCATGATCCTACATGAAAAAGTGCCTGATACACTTTGCTGTCTCTTCAGGATGGCACCGTGCACCTCATCTATGGGATCCTGGAGAAACCGGTCCTTTCCCTCCAAGCCATCAACATCTCTGCCATCCACAGGGGACTGCAGAGGGTGCAGCTGCTAAAGCCCAACATCACCATCCCTGAGCTGCCCAGTGACATGAAGACCATGGAGATAACAGTCCCTGACATTGTCATTCCCAGCCAGGAGACAACCTACTGGTGTTACATGGCAGAGCTCCCACATGGCTTCCCCAAGCACCACATTATCATGGTAAGAGGCAGGAGAAGGGGGTTGCCTTCCCTGGTCCAGATCAGCCATCGTGTTCACATTCAGCTACACTGCGAAGTTCACCTCTTCCCCACCCTTTCACAGGGAGGCTTTCAGACCCAGACATGCCCCCAGCATGGTACCAAACCGTTTCCCAGAGCCATCCCACCAGCCAGAAGCATCCTTACATCTCCTGGAGAACCCAGAATGGGTGATAGGTTGGTAACTTTCCACCTGGCAGAGTGAGCAAGTACCAGAGCAGGCTCAACACAGCTCCCTTACAAAGTTGATCCCTGCAGGAGAAAGAGCTGTAGCTATCAGGGCAGACTTGTAGCAGGACCATGGCACACAGGGAGCCGTGCAGGCAGGATCGTGGCACACAGGGAGCCGTGCAGGCAGGATCGT
>NDXB01011687.1:0-17405 GCA_002631895.1 Agapornis roseicollis | reverse complement strand
GAAAAAAAAACCCCCCCTCCCCCCCCCCCCCCCCCCCAAAAAAAAAACCCCAACCCAACAAAACCCAAACTACAAAACAAAGAAAAACTGAGGAAAAGTATGCAGAATTTGTACCATTTGCATGTTCTAAACATTCACCAGTGGTTTGGCAGCTTATTGAGAACTCTTCTCGAGAACCAACCAATCGTAATGATTCTTGTTCAAATTTTGGTCGGAAAGCGTTGAACTGTGTTCCTAATTGTATGGACATACTCAGTTTCGCCATGCGTTTTTGGAGGCACGTTTGACGCTTCACTAGTGTGACTCAGTCCTGATGTTACCAGGACACTTTGTAGATGGGTTTTTTCCATATAATTTAAAATTCTTTCCTTTTTTAACAGTTTGCCAACAGGATCATTGTTTTATTTTGCAAACAACCAGTGCTTAAGAAAATTATTTACCCCACTTCAGAAAGGAGGAAGGAGTTCAACTATTTGTCCTTTCTATAGCAAGCACTTCAGGGTTGAGAGGAAAAAGTCTTCTGTAGTAGCTGAGTAGCTGCTGTGAGTTTTCTTGCTGTGTTTGTATTGGATTCTCATTGCCAGCTGTAAGACAGCATGCGATTATATTAGTAACAAAGGTGAAATAGCTGAATCACATGCTTATGTTATAGAGTTTTCTATCAATCAATTAGGGGATTACTAAATAGCAAAGTGAGACCATGCGAAAATGATTCTCATTGCAGTAAATTCTCATTTCTATTTCATTGCTTTCTTTGTTGAAGTTTGAAAGAACTGAATTGCGTCTTTTATTGAAGAGCTGTGTGGACATATATCTCTCAGCATTGTTTTAACTTTTCTTTCTACTTTTAAGGCAGCTACCTAAACATTATATTAATAAAAGAATTCCAGAAAAAATATCATATTATGAAAAATTGGTGTTTTTCTTACTGCTTGTGGAATTGGTCTGAAACTGAATCCTTCCTCTGTCCCCTGCGCTTAAGAAAGAGGCTGCTCAAGGGACAGCTTAGTATTATTAATAACTGATTTATGACTTATGTTCTGCTCTTTTGTTATGAATTTATTGACTGAAAGATACGTATGTAGTCTTCAATGATTAGTTAGCAAATATTCTTCTGTAGGATATTTAAATGCAAGCCCTGCTGTAGAGGAGTCCTAGGTTCCATGTGGTAGATGTATTCGGTAATATTCTGTGCACCGGCTGATGTGTGGGTCACCCTGCTGAAAACACATGTGGGTCATTCTGGACATCAAGTTGAACGTGAGCTGGCTGTGTGTCCCTGTGACAGAGCATCCTGGGCTGCATTAGGCAAAATGTCAGCAGTTTGAGGACAGTGATCCTTTCCCTCTACTCCTCCTTCAACTCTTCTACAGCTGGAGTGTCCAGTTCTGAGCTCCCCAGTGCAAGAGACACATTGACATACTGCAGCGACTACAGTGAAGGGCCCTGAAAAGGGTTAAAGGACTGAAGCATCTTTCCTATAAGGAAAGGCTGAGAGGGCTGAGGCTGCTCAGCCTGCAGAAAAGAAGCCTTGGAGAGGATCTTGTCAATGTATATAAATACCTGAAGGGAGCACGCAAAGAAGATGGAACCAGGTTCTTCTTAGTGATGCCCAGTGACAGGACCACAGGCTATGGGCAGAAACTGAAACACAGGAGGTTCCCTCTGGGCATCAGGAAACACTTTTTCACTGTATGGGTGACCAAGCACTGGCGCAGGTTGCCCAGAGAGGATGTTGTCTCCCTCCTTGGAGGTATTTAAAAACTGGCTTGGACATGTTGTGGCTCTTGGTGTCTCTGCTTGAGCAGGAAGATTGAACAAAGTGACCTCCAGAGGACCCTGTCAGTCTCAGCCATCCTGTGATGCTGTTAGTGTCAGATATCACCTTTCAACTTTTTATTTCCTGAACCTTTTGTGATGCTGAATGGGAATACAGCTCTTGATTCTAGTCTTGGGCCTTCATATGTTAGCAGGGAAAAAAAACTAAGGGGATGATTATTAGCATGATGAGGGCCTAGGGCCTGGAAAATACTTGTTGAGTTAGAATTGGAGTTCAATGTGTTTAGATCAGGCAGGACTTAATTACTTTGTAAAAACACCTTCCTGCAAACATTTAACTGCAAACAGCACCTCAAGAAGGAAGAGCTAGAAACTGAAGGCAAAAATACTAGAAATGAAGCAGGCAGTTGTAATAATAACTGAGAAAAGCAGTGGTTTTCCTCTTGCAGTGTCACTTAAATCAAAACTGAATGCCTTCCTAGATGAGCAAGTAAATGAAACTTGATGTGCTTAAGACAGAAGTAAAGCAATGAAATCTAATGAGGTCAGTTTAAATCTAAGTGTTCCTTTCAGGTTTCAACTTTCTAAATAGAAACTTTCTGGAATGTATAGGAGTTAAATTGTTTTCTGTGGCTGCACTCTTACAAAGTAGGTTCTTCACTGGTGCTCTGCTCTCTCGTAATTATTTAATCTGTAATAAAAGAGCAGTCTCTTGTACCCACGTTCACTGCACTTTTAACTGCAAAATCATTCACTTGACCTATTTTCTTTTTTTCGTTGTGTTATCCTTTTTTATTGTTGGAGGAATAGTCCTGGCTGTTAAATGGACACTGTTATAGTCTATATAAAGTCCTAATTGAACTCAGCTGCAATTAGCATTTTTCACTTGTAGCCTGGCATTGCAGGGAAATAAGCTGATTCAAATTCCTCTGCTTGGTTTCAATTCTCTAGATCAGGAAAAATCATTTATGAATTTCAGTTTTTACAGAAAACTACAGCTCCTTTGTCATAGAACCATGGAATCATAGCAATCAAACCATCTCTTTAATACTAAGAAAAACGAGTTGCGTGGTGGTTTCAGGGTGCTGTTTGTCTGAAGGTATTGTCGCCATAGGACAGGTAGGGAAACCAGTGTGTTTATTTAGGATACTTGCAGAAGCCCAAGGCGAGGGGTACTGCTTTTACTAAAGCTGGCGATAAAACAGCCAGAGGAAGTAATACATGCAAGGATACATTACAACTTTTTATTTCACTTGTGAGTAATTGATAAACCTGGTTACTTTATAGAAATTAATGTATGTGAATTGCGTATCATTCTTTAAAACGTAATTAAGTTGAAATGGTATCAAAGACTCTATTTAATGTGTTTCAGGTCTGAGGTGAGAGAAATCAAACATGCTATGTGTCAATAAATATGCCAGATCTAAGTAATGATTAAATTGTGCATCAGTGTTTTGATGCACAATAAAATAATAAATATAATAAATAATTACTATTTATTATTAATAATAAATTATTAATAATTTATAGATAATATAACAATAATAAAACAAATGCATCATATATCGTACGATAATGTATAAATAATAAAACAAATGCATCGTATAATAATAAAACATATTAATAAAACAATAATAAAAGAAATAAAACAACTGCATCGTATATCATTTAGTTGTTAATGTAAGAATGAGATTATGAAATATTTTTTCAACTTTGATAATTAAAATGAAGTGGCATCCTTTTATGAGTTCTTTTGCATAGAGATCCTCACTCTGGATTTCTGCATGCGCCTCCTCATGAACCTTGGAAGTCACTGAAATGTGGATTTAGGGAAAGCTTAGACATTCTCATTAGCATTTCTTCTTGTGCATCAAATGGCTCTTTTCAAATGATATTAGTAGTATTTTCCCTGTTAAGAAGTGGAGGTAGATTGCAGGTGTCTGATTAACTAATAAGAGACTCTTCCGAATGCTGTGATTGCAGAAAACTAGTGTTACTCTTGTTGAAGTGTATACATCAAGCCTTACTTATTGCTGTTTGATTAGCTCCAAACTCGTTTTCATGGTTACTTCATTTTCCTAGTATAGAAATTTCCCCTTGAAAGCTTCTATTTTTCCCTAGTTGATTTTATAAAAGTTAAAGAAGAGGTGGGGTGATTTTCCTCCTGTCTTATGCCTAGTATTTATTTTCAGGTTCATCTTCATTGTATCTTTGAGTTTCTGTAATTGTCATTATTTCTGTGTCTTTCTAGTCCTAAGGGAAGATTTTTGTTGTATCAACGCAGTTACTAAAATGATTGACTATAAGAATGCTGAAAGCAGAAACACAGGAATATTCTGTTGCTGCAGCACATAAAGTGTGTGAAATTAGAGGTGAATTTTCTGTTTTCTAGCTAATGGAGTAAGGCAGGCCTTCTAAAATCTGCAACTTCGATTGCCTGAGTTTAACTTATAATAATAGTTCAAGAACATGCTAATACCCCCAAATTCTGTTCAATATGCTTGCCTGAATAAGACAGGAAAAACATTTTTCGTCTGGAATGAAAATTAGTGGAGGATCCAGGTAAGGAAAAATGAACTTATTTGTTTAGAAAGTAATGTTGTATTAAGTGAATTCAAGTCACTCAGGTTCAGTGAAATTAGAATGAGACCCAAATGTTTGCTTATGTGGGACTGTACAGTTCTGAGTGCAAGCACCAATGTAGGCAGGTGTGTAAGCAACCTAGACATTTACATTTCAGTGTCTCCTGAGGTCCAGAAGGAGGCACATCCAGAGAATGTGTTCTCACACATGGTTATCCAGAGTTGTGTGGGTCTGTGGAGGAGACTCTGTGGAAACTTGCTTTGATGGTAAGTAGCCCTGTTTGCATTGCGTACAAAGTGAACACGCACATGAAATTGAATTCAGCTCCGTTACGTTCCAGTCTGCAGTGCTGTCTTAGTATCCACAGTTTGGAAATAGCTCTTTCAATTGTATTGTGTATGCTTATTCTGAGCAAGCGTAAACCAAAATCCCAGGACAGTGTGCACAGGGATTTCAATACCAGAAATAGTCAAATTATACAATTGCTGAGTGTCCTTATTCTTGGCTTTGGATGTTTTAATAACAATGGAAGAGCAAGGACAGAGCAGGCTGTGGAGGTAACAAGAGGGTGGTTTCTGTGGCTATTGACTGCAATATTTTATAACACTTTGATTGGTAAGCTGTGCTTCTATTCATTTGGGAGAGCAGGGACGCAGAAAATGCTTTTACAAACATATGTGGCTATACTCTGAGACAGCTGTTGAGAGATAAGTAATGGTTCTCTTTGAAATAAGATAATCTAAAAGTTGCACATTTGCACACACAAGCTGCTTGACATTTCTGTAATCAAAACTTGGTTTTGTTTTACTTTAAAGTAAGAGAAGTCTACTACATTTCTCAGGTGTTCTCTGCAAACTGTTTTTTCCACAGAATTTATATGTAACACTGAGGTTCATAATGAATGGTTTCTCTTTTTTTTATTAAAATATCAGTTTATCTTTGATTTTTGATAAGCGATCTGAGAAACCACTGTTCATCTCAGCACTTTAAAACCAGAAACAAACCCACATATATAACGTGCTATATAGCAAGTATGGGCTTTAAACTCTAAGTTTGGAATCAATTGTAAAATGGATGTAATGCTTTAGTAGTACAATACTACAATTTATTTTGCCACGAGTGAAACATGTTTAGACAAGTAAATATCTGTTCACCTAGCCAATAGGTATGTACATACTTAAAATGAATGCTATGTCATAGATTGCTCTTTGGCGTGTGCATAGATCTGAAATGGAAATGTCCTTGTTGTTTCATTTAAATTTATTAATATTTTATTCCCTTATTATATTTAACTTCTGAACTGATGCTTTTAAAGACAGCCTGATTAATTATATTCTTATATGGTTAAAGCTAAGTACTTATATGATTTTACTAAGTACACTAGTAAAAGCTGAGTTATGTAGGTAAATATTCTACTACATATTGCTGTATTCTTAAGACTATGTGAGTATATGTATATATATAAATGCACACATTTTTATTTGTGTTCTGTGTTGGCAAGGGACAAAATTTGTATTTCCTTCTTCTACTTTAATGTCTCTCATGGGGTGAATGAAATAGTTTTTAATCCTTCGTTTGAATTCTTTTAAGGTTCCTAGACAGCAGGATTGCAATTGTTACCTGGTCTGTTTTTACCTCTCCTTTTGTATGGTATCAAACCCACACATATGCATTATCGAAGCTAAAAGTCACAAAAATTATTATAATTTACTTTTCTTCAGAGTTTCTGTGAGAGATTTTAACATCTCCAAGTAATTATGATTAAGGGAAGATACTTCTGCAGCCAAGTTTGGAAGTTACCCAGGTTGTTGTATATTCACTCTTAAAACCAAATGTACAAATTTGAATGTTCTTTCAGTACATTTCTTTTGCCATATGTTCTAAATTGATATAATTTTAAACTATACAGGAGGTGCTGCATGTTGCAGGAGTGGAAATGCAGTTAACAGCTGCTGTTTCGTTTTTGACTGTTCTGCAAGAGGAGTTGGTGTCCATTCATACATACTCCCACTCCTTCCTACACATCATTCTCCAAAACCTGGAGCACAGAGATGCAGGTCAGGGCTGTGCAGCTATACTGATGTCTGATCACTTCTGCATGTTTTGTTTCCTTAGTGACCATACAATCCTGTGTAAAGCAGCGAGTGCAATCACTGTCACTTTGTACGTAGACGTGCATGAATGCAGAGATTTTGACTGCTAACATCCTGATACTTAAATCTAATTCTGATTGAAGCAAACAAAAATCCTTTGTCTGGAGAACTAAAACCCAGTTGGTACAGTGCCCAGGCTTCTACTGAAGTACCAGGGTTTTGTAGCTGAGAAAAGGGAGGGAGGATGTTCGAAGTTTCTTTTGTGATGATTAGTTTTACTTAACATCTTTGACACTCTTTTGAGAATAGAAAGGAAAAAAAGGCCTCTTAGAAAACTAGAAAGTTTCAGTGGGCATCAGAAAAGAATGTGCTTCTAAATGAGGGAAATAATGTTTTCAAAGCAAAGAGAATAACTAGTTTTGGACAAGAATCTAAAAGATGTAAGAAATGGAGGCAGAATTTGCTTCTCGCATATCCTACTTCTTAGTTTGAAGTCTTAAGTATGTAATCTGGTGGCTTTTAGATACATAGCTCCTTGAAGAGATGCGTGCATAAATAACTAAGTTTGGAAAACTGAGGTGTGTTTTGTTTTACTCGTTACATGCACAACATAACATACAACCCATTTCGTTGTAACAGGTGTCAGCAATGCATGGCTAGAAACTCTTCTTGCTGTAATAGAAGCTTTACCAAAAGAGACTGCCAGACACGAGGTAATCATCCTTTCAAGCTTATGCTAGCTATAAATTAATAGCATTTTGTAAGATTGTATTTCCCTGCAGATTTCATTCTTGAGTTAAACCTAAAAAGCACCTTTGAGGTGGATTGGTTCAGGGAAGAGGCAAAAGGAGTCACAAATGAGTCACAAGATGAGCTAGGCTATTTTTTGTCATCTTTCTGTGAGCATTTGAACTCTGGCAACTTAAGTTGGCTCTTCCATAGGACTGTAGAATCATAGAATGGTTTGGGTTGGAAGGGACCTTAAATATCATCTAGCTCCAACCCCCCTGTGCCTTCATTAAGATTGGTGGAAGTTCCCTGCCTGTGAAAACAGTAATGCTTGTGGAGAGAACTGTAAGAGAAGAATGTGCTAAAAGGTGAGACAGGAAGGTGGTATGAAAAACTTTAATGTTCTGCAGCAAATAACACTTTTTACTGTAACACTTCCACTTCACTTATTATTCTCAGTAACATGTTTTCATGCATCCAGTTTTAGATGACGGGTTAGTATCTCACTCTGTGTCTTCATGAAGAAACTGCATTTTGTTTGCTGCTGGACTAAAATGCTGTTTTCTGTTAAATGGAACTGAATGCTAAAGATCTATTACATTGTTTGTTATACACCAAACACCTTGTGCCCTGGAAACACTCTCAACTTTTCACTGTGCAGCTCAAGAAAGAGGAAGGAAATCTGTTGCTAATTCAGAATATCATTTCCCTTTACTCTGATACCAGTTTTGCTTTAAGTATTCATATTTCATTGTTAAATTTAAAAGCTTTGCAGTAGGCATATTTTACTGTGTTTCTAATTTAAAACAATGTGGAGATTTAAATATCTGATTGTGTAGTATAAAAATATTCCTTAAAATTAGTGTCTAATTGAAATTCAGTACTGCTTAGACAATAAACTTCTAAAGGGTAAAAGGTTAGGTGGAAAATAAGCGAAAGAATCATTATTCTAGTCACCTCCACAATCTAAATGTAATACAGTTTTACTGATGCCATTTAAGGATGGTGGAGGTTCTCCCCCGATTTGTCTCTAGGACAAGATTTGCTTTGGGAAGACCACAGCTGATAAAAGTGTCGAATCAGGAGCCTAAATCTGAAAAGAGGCCTTTCATGTTACTTGAAGAATCTTTTCATGTGGCAGGGGGTTGGAGCTAGATGATCTTTAAGGCCCCTTCCATCCCAAACCATTATGTGGTTTTGTACCAGAAAACATGGAATATTCTAGAGGGCTTTTTTTTCAGTTCTGCTTGGGTTTTGTTTGTCTGGTTTTGGGTTTGTTTTCTTTTTCATAAGTAAAAACCGTAGGACTATCATAGACTCCAAGGATGTAAGGAAAGGTGTATGTTTCAGACCAGAGGTCAGCCTCACCCAGCATCCTGTCTCTGGCAATGGCCACTTCATGGGAGAGACTGTGTCTAGGTCAGTGATTGAAGTTAGTATTAATGCATACGGTGTGTTTGCTGTCATAGTTCAAAGACCAAACAAGTAATACACAGTTCTTAGATAACTAATGGCATGTTTCTTTACGCAGTATTAAAGGCAGAAGCATATTTTATGTACTAATTCTAGCTTGAGTGATCTGTTTATCCTTAGAGTGGTAAGATTCTCTCACCTAAGAATTTCAGCTGGTATTTTAGAATATTGGTGGACTTTCCTGCCCTGTATATTATCCTTTTCTGAAGCTCTGCAGAGGAGACTGAGCGAGGAACTGTGGCAGACAACGAGACACATTTCTGTAGTGTGCCTCTTAGCCTGGCACCTGGTTTCCTGTGATTATTTCTGCACAATAAATAATGTATCTAAAGGCCTTTCTTAGCTTGTTTCTGGCGCCGTAGAGGTGATCCAACAATTGATGGCAGAGCTTCCATAACGATGCATTTTTTTCTGCATCTGTATGGAAAGGAAACCTCTTCCCTACAAATTCCCAAAGTATGCATGATTGAGAGGGATCATTGCCTCAAAATGTTACATCAAAGGAGGTGTTTCCTGGGAAACCTTGCAGAAAGAACCTCAGAGAGGCTTCCTTTACCTTTCGGTGCCTGCTTTCCTTTTCTCTTGTGCAGGAATATCTTTATCAACTTTTGTGGAAATTACCAGCTAAAACCTATAAATATCCATATCCAACACAGCTTCAAAATAAAGACACAAGTAGGCAGATGTAGAACTGTGTCTGTGATGTGAGTCATAAAGGGCTATTTGGGCCAAGATTTGGGTTTAATATGCTATAATTAGCACTGAATAATAAATATGGGTTTCCATTAGTACTATTAAGACATAGTACATAGACATCATTACTGTTAGTGCTGATTAATTCCATGAAAGGGGTAGATGACACTTGGGATATGTTTTTCTAGATGATTTTTCTTAAAGAGGAATACTTTATTTACTGCTCACATTTATTCTGTTCATATTTCTTCTTTTCTCTTTCCTATAGATCCTGAATCCACTTGTTTCCAAAGCACAGCTTTCTCAAACACTTCAGTCCCGCTTAGTTAGTTGTAAAATCATGGGAAAATTAGCTAACAAATTTGAAGCTCATGTGTAAGTAGATTGTACACATATTTTAATTCCACAGTATATACCAGTATTTCGTGGTTAGTGGGCAAAGCATTACTGCAAGAAAAGTAGACTTTACTCCAAAAATTAATGCTTTCTTTTTACAGACCCCTTTATCTGGATATTAATTACTGATAAAAGATGTTCACTATGTCCGTAGCCTATTCGGACTTGGTGATGTTTCTCAGTTATAATTTCAGTTTTTATGGCCTTCCAGAGGTTCAAACGGGTTCATTTTTGTGCCATTCTTCCATTCTGCTTTTCTTACTAGTAAAGAGTTAATTTCTCTGAACTTTACAGGGACAGACAGCATCACCTTAGACTTTCTTGTCATAAAGAGAAGAATCCTGTTCCTAACTTTTGATTTGTAGAACCAAATTGAACATGTAGAGCCTTTTCTTTTATTTCTATCCCTACTTATATGGAGATGTATCAGGATCTGCTGTGTTCATCTGATATTATCCCGTTCTTAGATTCAGTGTCTGTGGGTTTTGACAGTGGTGCAGAAGAGGGAAGCAATGATGAAAGTAAATCTGCCCAAAGTAGTTGGTATGGTATATTCCTTGGATAGTTTATCCAGCCTTACAATAGTGGGGCCATTGCACCAAATGTGTTTTCTATCCAGGTAGCTGGCCACATGTGATTTTGAATTACAAAAGAAATCCACTGAGGGCTACGAAATGCACAGAAATTACATGTAGCTGAGGATTTCCTCTCTAATAATGATTTTGATTTGCCTTAAAATGCAAAAATTTGGCATAACAAAAAAGGTGATCAACAGGACCATATTACAAGACATTTAGGAATATATTTCTTTAAATTATGATTTATTTTCTTCAATAAAAGAACACAAAGGAGCCAAAAGGAAGCTGTCTACATCTTCATTTGCTTCGTAGAATACACTTCTTGGACATACAAAAGTTAATGAGCATGATAAAGTAGCATGTTTTGATAATATTATCAAAACCTTCAAACCTTTATCTTCAAAGTTGGTAGGATTCTGGCAGAATTGCTTTTAACTGATGTTACATTCTTATGAAAATCAAGGGACTTTCAGATTACTTGGAATCTTATGGGAAATTTTAATAGTGTTAGCCATTATAAGTTCAAATAATCATACCTTCTTTTGCTGGGTTTCTTTACTATGATTCCTTGCTGTTAGAAGCAGGAAACCCTCCATTTCAGTGAACAGGTAGCAGCACCATTTCTGTACAGAAGCTGCATGTTAAGAAGACAGCTGAGAATTTTCTGGGATGTAGAGATTCTCTGGTAAAATGGTCTGCGTGCATGCAGTTCAGAGGGCTGAAAAGAGACCAGGATCCACAGGTTTGGAATGTCACAGACGGAGTAGGATAAATGATGTACTGTTGTTCCCCTAGCAGGAGGGGTCTTGCTTGGTATAGTCTCAGGAGACATACTTGACCTCTGAAGTAGGCAAGGCGTAAAATCTATGAGTGTATCTTCATGTTCTTCTTCAGAATGGCATAATTTTTCTTCTTTAAACTTATGCTAAAATTCAAAACTTTTCTTTTGTATTTCAGGTGACTCCCAAGTTATTTTTTAGAGTATTGAAAGAATCCCAACCTTGGAACAGAACATCAGTTTTTCTAGCCTCTGTTCCAACAGCTGGTCAAAACCAAGTCTTGTTTTGGAAGTAGTCCCTGCTTCAGACAATTCCTACAAAGCCAGATTCCCAAGACCTCGTACAGTGTTTAAAACTTGAGGCCAAATTTTGTTGTAAGAAGTAAATTAACTTTTACTGAAATGAGGGGAGGCTGAGCAAGCTGGCGTGAAAGTATCTCGTATGTCTCTTCATATTTCTGTTGAGTTTTGCAACAACATAAGGGTTTGGATAGGGATATTTTATCAGTACTCATGAAAGCATCTTGGGCAGCGAAAGGAAACACAATGGCTGATTCTGCTGAGTTTTGGTATCTGGTCTTACTTAAATAGATTCAAAATAGTTATTTTGTATCTGCCATTGAATACTTGGGTCTACTTCTGCACAAAGGCATTGCAGCACTGAAGCTTTTAACCTTAAACTCTTCTTTTATTTTTCCCCCCAAATATCTCCTCGGTGATACATGTGTACCAAAGATGACGTATTAGATACTAATTGGGATTTACACTTCCATTTATATCATAGTTTGTATTCTTGCAGTGGCTGTTCAGAGAGTGTACTGAAGATGGTTATTAAATGAGGACAGCATCTCTAAGCCTACCTACTATTTTTGTAGTTTAAAAAAAAGGAAAAAGATGGAATATGAACAAATTACAATGACTGTTTCTTTATAGAAATGTGTCTGATGTCCAGATCATTTTCTTTAGAAATAATATATGGGTAAAATTTGAGTACTACAGAGAGAAATGTATATATTCTTGTCCTGAAAATTAATAAAAAATATTCACATTTTTAGTATTAAAAGAGACATTCTTCCATTGGTAAAATCACTGTGCCAGGATGCGGAATATGAAGTTAGAACTTGCATGTGTCGGCAACTGGAACATATAGCTCAAGGAATAGGGTGAGTATAATTTGCATAACAGCTTCTAAATGCAAAATCTTTCTCTAAAACATTTAATGGTAACCTAGAAAGCCCTTTTAAGATTTCTGACTTAATCCATGTGTACTGAGTAAGGAATTTGGAGTGTCCAGATGTTTTCTGAGGAATTGGTGGTTGGTGCTTGGCTCTTTCCCATTTTCACATTTTTGTTTCTCTGTGATAGGAAAATTGCTGAACTATACAAACAGCTTTCTTTTTTTTTTTGTAAATAATGAGTTCGCCTGAACTCCTTGAGATCATCTCAGTTATCCNAGGAATTGGTGGTTGGTGCTTGGCTCTTTCCCATTTTCACATTTTTGTTTCTCTGTGATAGGAAAATTGCTGAACTATACAAACAGCTTTCTTTTTTTTTTGTAAATAATGAGTTCGCCTGAACTCCTTGAGATCATCTCAGTTATCCATTGGTGGCACTGTGTTTACCTAAAACTGGAAGGGCAAGATTATGGCAAGTATTAGCAGCTTCTAATAATTACTGTGCAGTTATTTGTGAAAAAATGCTACCTGTGTTTAGTAAGTGACTTTCAGTTCAGTATCAACTTTTACTCTAAGATGAAAGAATTTCAATATTGCACATAGAATCATAGAATAGTTTGGGTTGGAAAGGACCTTAAGATCATCCAGTTCCAACTCCCCTGCCATAAGCAGGGACACCTCACACTAAACCATGGTACCTAAGGCTTCATCCAACCTGGCCTTGAACACTGCCAGGGATGGAGCACTCACAGCTTCCTTGGCCAACCCATTCCAGTGCCTCACAACCCTCACAGGAATGAATTTCTTCCTTAGATCCAATCTAAGCCTCCCCTGTTTCAGTTTGAACCCGTTCCCCCTTGTCCTGTCACTGCAGTCCCTAATGAAGAGCCCCTCGGAATAGAACAAGTGTGGAACTTTTAGTAAGTAGTACGTGTTAACTACCCACACAGGAGTGGTCTTTGCATGCACAAATGCACTAAAATTCCAGATCTCCACCTATTATTGTGTCAGGAATTAAAAAAGCAGTAACTTCTCTTCCAGACTTAAAGAAATGATCAAGCAAAGTTCCCTGCCCTGTGCTACACAGTGGGAACACAATAGATCTTAAAAGTCCCTCTAGCTTTTTAAAAGGTGAATTTATGGCAAATACAAGGATGAGGCTGAAACTGAAATGTAATTTGGAAGATACAGTAAATATGCACTTTAGCAGGTTGGTGCTGGTGCTTATGGAAAAGATGCTTTCCTGTGGCTGGGGAATGATTTTTAATTCTTTTGTTTAATGGATTATTTTGTGATTTAAATTCTGAGTTACTGGAAAAAAAAAAACCCAGCAAGCAAACAAAAAACCCAAACCAAATAAACCCAAAACACCAGAAATTTTTGAAGCAATGTGATTTACCTCTCAGCCATGGAATACTGCAAAGTTGTAGGTTCAGGCAGTGTTGTAGCTTACTCAGATGTAGGGAATGAATATTCATGCCAGGAACTAAACGTTACTGCCATATACTTAATTAAGCTTTGGTTTGGCAAGCTCGTGCAGGATAGTAATTTCTAGATTCCTAGATAAACGTGTCTTTATTGCATGCAAAATAATTGTGCTATAGGCATCCCTTCTGCAAGGTCTTTGCCCTGAGAAAGGTCAGAGGATGTGAATAATGTGATAGCACAATATTGCTCAATAAAGTTACTCATCTGATTTTGTGCTTTTATAACAAGCATAGGTTAACGTAGTAAATCATCTTAACATTTTCCGTACTGAATGGCTTTGAATTTAAAAGAACTTGTGATTGTAGAAGTTAAAGGTAGTATTTGTCAAAATTGTTGATGTGTGAAACTGGAAATTTAACATTCATTTTACTAAATTGAATTACTGAATAATTAGAGCTTACATTTCTTTTTACTGAATACATGCATCTTTATATATCTTGAAGTTTACTTCTGTTTAATGGGAGATTAAAGGTGAGTGAAAGAAAGGGTTCTGCTTATCTTCAGGGAGTGAGCTTTTTTCCCCATAACTACCAAGATTTGAAGGGAGGAATAGTTCTAACTGTCATATAAGCTTGGAGATTTTTGATGCCACCAAACCAGAAATTCCCAGAAACACATTTGCAAAGCATTGATTCCCTTCTCCCCATTTGTTGTCATGTCTGTCCTCATTTCCTCCCACAGCTCAATTTCTGTGTGTGAAAAAAAGGATGTAGTTGTACCCTTCTCTCTCCTGCCTGGGCCGTATGTTCTTCTCTGTCTCAACCACCTTCCTTCTTTCCTTTTTTTGTTATTGTGCAATCCACTTAGATTTTTCTTTTTTGGTGTCTTATTTGAGATACCATCTGCATTTCCTTGGGAATAGGTGGAAATACTGGATATGTCTTCCCAGTCCTAGTAGGGCTGCAAAAGAGTTCTTTCTAACCTCCTAAAGCAATCAAGAGCTGGTTATAGCTGGGATATGGGAAATTATGCTGGTTGGTAGCTTCTACAGCAGCTATACTTTTGTTCCAAGGAGCAGATCTGTTTCGAACTTAATATGCCAGTCACCTCTCTCATTAAACTCTGATTTCTAAGTCAGAGTTTATGGGACAATAATCTGCTGCCAGTGTATAGATTCAGGTTGCCAGGACCACCACACACAGCAGCAGCTCCAGTAATTACCAAGGCAAAACCAGACAAGCAGAACCCTTTCCTTACTCCTTTCAAGGCCAGGTTGTACAAAGCCTTGTGTGGAATGGTTTAGTGTGAGGTGTCCCTGCCTATGACAGGCGAGTTGGAACCAGATGATCTCAAGGTCCTTTCCAACCCTAACTATTCTATGATTCGATATTAAAACAAGCCTAAGAGCTAGTGTTTGGACTAGTTTGGGATCCACGTTTTTGCTGAGCAGTAGTTGCTTACCCTCTGTAAAGAAGGCTCATCCTTGAAGTGTAAGATTTCCAGACACTTCAATCCAGCATGATAGTCAATATTTTTTGGCTTTGGATGATCGCATTGAGCAGTTTCAGCCTATTTGATCAGAATTATTTCAATGACAGTGAAGGAGCTGTATTCCTTAGATTTTTTATTTCTTTCCAGACTGCATTTTCTCTGATTTGTTTTGAGCTAGTTTGAACGCGTTTTTAGTGATGAAGTTTTGCATTTTAAATGTGCGTGTTTCTTTGGTTGACAAAGAGAAAGCTCCTGAGATTGCCTGGAGGTTTTTATTTAATTCTTTTTTCTTTACGTTTTTGTTAATTTTTCATTCTTGACTGCCCCCAAAATACCTTATTTACTGTTTCAGGGTAGAATGCTGTAGCAATAGTTTCCTTGTAAGTTTTCTCTTGACTGCTTGCCTCACTTTGCAGGGCAGAACTAACAAAAACTGTTGTGCTTCCTGAGTTAGTAGAACTGGCAAGAGATGAGGGCAGCAGTGTACGCCTTGCAGCTTTTGAGACCTTAGTGAATCTGCTTGATATGTTTGATGCAGGTAAGAATTTGATAGAGGCTTACTAGCCCAGTTCTTAATGCTTTAATGCATCTTACAAATGTATTTAAGTGTTGCGTTTGCATTTTTCAGGCATTTCTCATTTTATTGTGTTTATTGTTTCATCCTTTGTTTATTTCATGTCTTGCAGTGCTTTATACATTGTAAGTTTTAAGGAAGGTGATCCAGTTGTCCATGAAATCCATTATCTTATTCCGAGTTTCTACTGTAATATAACTACACGGAATAAGTGAAATTACTGTATAATTGATAGGAATATTGGGTTGTTAGTACTTAGCCCATGGTATCAACACACAATACAAAATGTTAGCTCAACAGATGCCATTGCTTGGAGTTAACTCGTTTGCTGGGTTTCTTTGCTATTAACTAGTGTTTGCCTTCTAACTGAAGCAAAACTAAAACTAATTATGGACCGCAGCCTGCAGTGTGCACAACTGATCAGTTTAAGAGGTACTAAGTGTCAGCAGTTCCTATTCAAATGCCTTTAAAGTTGTGGCTATGTGGTACTGAAAGCTTTCTTCTTTGCAATGAGGTAGTGAGCGTATCTTATAAAGCCTTTTTTTTTCAATTTGAAATAGGGAATGTAAATGCTTGTATTTTTCTCAGTGCTCTGTATCTTTCCTGTGATCAATGTGCTTACTTCATGCTTCTCCAGGTCTGGGGGTGAGTGTCTGTATCTTCGTGCGAGGAAGGAGAAAGTCTTTGTTGTATCAAGTTCTTTTGGCATAGTGGTGGGTTACCTGCATGCATGGCTCTCAGGTTCTCATCATAAGCTGAGTTCAGCATTGGCTGGGACAAACTTTAAGGAGAGCTATTGTGACTGCTCCAGTATGGGAGCATTCTAGGTAACCACTGTGCCTTGTGCTCCAATCAATTCAACCGAATTCAACCGCTCTGTGCAGACTTTCAGGGGGATGCAGAAGGCAATAGCAGGCAGCTTTTCTGGCTCAGTTTCAGTTGTGTTTTCTGCTGGGTTTTTTTTACAACTGGAAATGTACAAAGCAGCAAAGTCCATGATAGGTCATTGCTATAGTGTATGTGGAAAAATATTTTATATTGTTGCTCTCTGCTCATGGTTTGCCGCTGTGCCTTTTATACTGTTGTTTTCCAGATTCTTCGGTTGTTTATCTTCATTGCTAACTCTGTCTTTTGCACCACATTTCCCACTCCCACTCCCATCGTACTGACTCTATTACTCCTTCCAGATACATAAACGAGGGAAAAATACTTACTGTACAGGAACTTGGTGATGGACTGCTAAAAACCATGACTGCATATAAACCGTATGGAGAAGTACATAAAGAAATGAGATAGTTTTGGGGAGAATACAATAAGTGAAGCCTTAGCAGTTGCTGTTAATAGTATGATAGTAGGTTAATTTTTAAATTATTGAGCCTTTTCATTGATGCTATCAAGTTTGTGCTTCTCTTTGCACCTCAGTCTTCACTCCTCCTCCTGCATTCCCCAATTGCTGTAACTGCAGCTTTTAGCCATTGAGAAAAGCTTTGGGAAAGCAATCAGGGATTCTTTATTTGCAGGTTTCTAATGGATGTGTTCCCAGAATTTAGTTTTGTGCAGTTTTTGGTTTCGTGGCTGTTGTAGTTTAAACCCAGCCAGGCAGCACATTCACTCACTCAACCCCCCCCCCCCCCC
>NDXB01011686.1:44144-59025 GCA_002631895.1 Agapornis roseicollis | reverse complement strand
CAGGGGAGGGCAAGCCAGGGGGGTTGAATGAGTGAACGAGCTGCGTGGGTTTAAACCATGACACTGAGGGAGGGGGACTGTAGAAGGAGGGAAGCGACCATCTCCAGGCTGTAACAAAATGCCTGTATAAGCTGATGCCAGGTGAGATTTTTAAGAATGAAGACCATAGTACTGATTGATACTACCTCACTCTTCAATTTATCCATGGGATTCTGCCATCTCTTGTCTTCACTGTGATTTCTGGTCTTCTAGACTGTGTTTGCTCAGATCCTAGTGCAGAATTATGGCTTCCATGGACTTACTTTTCTTTAAGCAGTGACATCCTTTCCTACAATGGAACACCTCTTCCAAAACTTAACCTTATTGCATTGTACCACACTACGCACTTCTTGGTAAGGCCCGAGCATTAATACCATTTTCTGAAAGATGCATATCACTTCTCATTTCACAGTACTAAAACATTTAAGTTGCAGACACCTCCAAGGGAAGAAAAGGTACCCAGCTGACAACAAAAAAAAACTTAGAATCCTCTTATAATCACCTTTATTAAGGATCCAAGACTAAAAAAAAAAAATATTGTGTTTGATATCTTTGCAGTAATAACAACAGGCTGAGATATTTACCTTTGACCGTGACCTGAGCGCTGCAAGATGCCTGTCCTATGTTGTTTTCAGCCAGACAGGTATAAATGCCATCATCTTCTGGTAGGGCATCTTGGACAGTCAATTTTGCAACTCCATCTTCAAAAGTGGAATGGGCATACTGAATTGGCTGGTCTGAAGACAGAAAGGAAGAGAACTGTCTTAATACATTAAACCTAAATTTCAAAAGACTTCAGTGAAATCTGGGTGCCTAGCCCCAGCTAGTATACCAAAGTGCAGAGTCAAATCCCACCCTCTGGTGCATGGCCACTGCTCTCTAGTGACTACAAACAGCAGCATTCCAAGCACAAAATGATCATCAGAAAAATTTTGCCATTAGGTTCACTGGGCTCTAGCTTGAGTAGCAGCAAGAGGAGAAAGTTTTATCCTTGTATTTTGAATAGCTTCCCTTTCAGGTGGATAAGAAATGTCTAGTGTGTTTGTTTCAGAAATTGTATCCATCTTGTACTTGGCCTGAAACTAGATACTAACATTATTGCCTAGATGTGCAAAACCTGTTGGGCATGGAGAAGCACTTGAATTTGTCTATTAAATACTACTTAGTGGAATACATTCCAAGACAGACCACAAAATCCACAATGGAGTCAAAAGGCTGATAGCCTGATTTACACAAGCAGTCAATCTACACTACAGTACTTACAGTCTCGTAGCAGACAGATATACAATGATTGATGGTGACATGACTACTAAAGAAGTTCATTTTAAGAAACTGGTTCCTTGAACTGCTTTGGAACAGGCTTAAAGGCTAGTGTAGGTGATTAAAGTTGCCTTGCTGTTCTTTCAGGAACTGTCTTCAATCTCAACTTTACTTTCTGAAATGCTTCTTCAATCTGTTTTCTCAATGTTAAATAGTTTCCACTACTGACTCATCACTGGTTGCTCTCCCAGTGTATGCAGTGCTTAAGAAGGCCTGCTATCTGTATATAAACACCATGCTGAAAAAAAAGAAATTAAGGTCATCTAAAAGAAGAAGGCGAAAGTGCAGAGAAATTGTGTAGGACTAAATCAAAGACATCTGCCACTTGGGAAGCCTTGGTCAAAAGAAAAGATCAAAACTTTATTTCATTTACAAAATCATTTTAAAGAATTAAGACAAAAGCTCTATGGTTTCTAAGAACCAGCTTTGCATTATGACTAGGATAAATTAAATGATGGGACCAATTTTTCTCGTATCCCAGATTTTCAACACTGGGAAACTCAAAAGGCAGTCACTATCTATGAACTATCTATATGCATACAAAGTTTCATTCTGAAATACAAATGTGACAAAATCAGCATTATCCAATATATTAAAAAATACAATAGATGTTATTTTTCCTTTATTTAAAGCTCATCTGTTTGTTAAAATAGCAAATTTTCTACTACATGAAAAACTGGACTGACTAATTGAGTGTCTGCAAGTGTCCAATTTCATGACAAACTTTCCACCTTCTTCACAGGTCACATATTCTTATTATTGGTGCCTTTGAGCTCCCTTTCACCCAGTTACTCACAGACTGTTGTAACTGTTAGGTGTAATCATGTATTTTTTAGTTGTGGGAATTAGCTTACATGTAGAGATAAAGCAGACAAAACTTTCTGTAAGAGGACATGGGGCAATGGACTGCTTTCCTGGTCTAATTGTATAGAACCTGAGAGGATCCTGTCTGGAATTCTGACATTGAAATTACTGATCACAGCCTAACGATGCTGTGATGATAACCATATCAGAAATATACTCAGAATAAAAGCCATATCATCAAAACCAGAATGATGCCTTTTTATTTCTTTTTTAAATAAGAAAATGAATAGGCTAAGTGTTCTGTGTGGAAAAAGAAAATATGATCTCCTTCACATTTCCACAAATTTTGTCAAGGCATCCTATTTTTCCCTCCAGCTCCCAATAAAACTGTGATTGTTCTTTTACTAACCGTATAGTGAATCCACAGAATAGCCTTTTCATAAGACCTCAGAAAAGAAATACAAATATATCAGCCCTGAGAAATAACCTGCAGTAAGATTCTAAGTTATGCCCCTTATACTTTTATTTTGATCTAATAAAAACAACTCTCACGGTAGTGAAATGTTCCCTTCTCCAGAGGCAGAACAGTCAAATGCCCATGACGGCTTGGCAGCAGGAACAATAACAAAAAATACCTTTCTGCTGCTATGTTATTCCAGAAGAAAAGAGACTTTCCCCTGGCCCATTTATTAAAAGCTCTCTGGGCAGATCAGAAAGCTATCCTAAAACCAAACACAATTCAGAGAATCGTTATGTTAAAGTCATGGTCATACTCTTTTTACACTCAGCAGAAAGAGGTACAATTCAACTCAGGAAAAAAAGAAAACCCCCACACAAAGAAAGCAATATGAAAAGAAAGATATTTAAAATACAGTCATATATGCCTTATTCCTGCAATTTAAAGAGAAGATACCAAAAAAACAATTGAAGAAGCCAAAGTAAGCTGGCGTTAAATGTTGAAGTATTGCCACAGAGAGCACGTATAAGGCTTTGGTAAGACCAGAACTAAAATATAAGAAGTTTACTTTAGAGGAATTTGCTGGTAAATATGTGAAAATTCAGAAAGAAAGTTAAAATAAAGGACTGATTGAGAGCAACAGGACAAACAAATCGTCTTGGAAAAGCTGGAAAAAAGCTTTAAATCATTAAAACAGACAAAAAGTGTAAGAAAGAAACTGAACATGGTAGAGCTGCAAAGAGCAAGCGTTCAAATAAAATTCATAGTTCAATTAGGTAGCTGTTATTTGTGCAGTGTCTTTGAATATGAATAAAACTACTCATCCTCACAGATGCTATTTTCTGTCTTGGTTGACCTGAAAGAGAGGTCGATCTATATAATGGCTTGGAAGATGTTTTAAATTTACATGCAGTTACAGCTGGTAAAAATGCTTGGCATTTAAAGTAGTACTTGTTTGTCACATTGTACAAGATATTACTGCAAGTCTTTTAGTTTTCAGACAGTGTGGATCCTCAGAGATTGTGGGAAGGCAGACTGGACAAGATACTGTTTGGTAGCAAGTGCTGGCTAGCCAAGGAGTGAGACTGATCTGCTTTTTGACTGGTTTGTTTTTTTTTTGTTTGTTTGTTTCTCAAACCAGCCTTCTGTTCATGTTACATATGATTTGATAACTTGGTCTTTACATTTGTTATTTCACTGGGAAATAGATACTTTTCTCACTATTCCTTAAAAATAATAATTCTAATTTGTTATCATTGTCATGCTTGGAAGACAATTTACATTTGACATTCTCTTTTGAACTTTACATATCCAGTCCAATATGATTTTTATTTCTGTGCAGTTTTACAAAACTGCTGTGTTTTGAACAGTAGTGTGAATGCTCACAGCAAATTGGCTTTTTCTATGCCATAGCTTATCAGTTGTTAACTTAAAAAGCTTTGTGTTTCAAACACAGACTACACGTTGTGATACACCTTTTTAAAACAAAATTTCTCTGCCTGCCTCAAATTATATACTGTGAATATACTGCTTTCTTCATACGGCCAGTTGATGAAAGACTTACTCTATCACGTAATTTTGCCAAAAGCGTTGTTATGTCTACTTGGAGTAATATTTCAGGACCAGAAACAAAACTTTCTCTTTTATTTGGCAATGGATATAAATATGGTAAGCTTGTAGTATCTAGCTAGCTGGTAGATGGGAAGGAAATGTTTGCATTTGAAAGAATAATACAATAGCTAGTTTGATCCTTAGGTAAAATAATAACCCTAGGAGTGTATTTGGAATTATCAGCATTAAATAACTGTTTATAACCCATTCAAGTTTGTATCAAAATGGTATATAAACAGTTATGTACCACAATTAGATGCAAGACAGAAAAACATTAAAGTGGTATGTTTTAGGAGTTTGAAATAAAAACAGTGTGTTTATTTCTTTAGAGTAGTGTATGATGTCCCTAATCTTTATAGTTTCTTATGCTTCTGTTAAACTCATCACTGCCTTTTGATGTAAGAGTTGATTTAAGAGTTAATGCACTGCCTTTCACATATGGAACCTTAATGACTGGAAATTCAGCTTATCTGAAACAAAAAACCCCAAAACAAAAACAAACCCAAAAAAAATCCCAACCAAAACCAACCCAACAAACAAACCACCTGCTTTTACCTCTTTGTGATATTGATCCAACTACAATTATAAGTTTAGATACAGTATAAACATGGCTATACCTGAATAGGGGCAGACTTATTTGAGACTAATGAGAAGAAAGGTCAATGCAGAACAAACATTCTGAAAAAAGGTAGGGGGCACAGTGCTTACTTGAGGCCTACATGCTGCTTATTGATCTCTGTATCTGTGCCTGATGAACTCTAATACAGTCATTTGAGACAGACAACAGCATTCAGTAACTAAGGGAACCCTCTTCCAGAGCATCCTCTGCTCACAGAGGATATCTGCATTGGAACATGCAGATAAAATGACTGACCCTATGGGTCAGACTTGCTCCTTCTGGGCAGCAAGACACAATTCTTGCATAGCAAAATAATCATTCTGCTCATGTCTGCAAAGGAGAAACTGCAGAGTAGCCTTCAGAGAGAAAAACAAATTACTTCCAATGGGAGAGTGTCAGAGCCTTTACTCACATGTTTCATGTTGTAAATAAATCAGTGGCCTTTCTATTCTAGACATGGGACTACTGGGAAGGGGAACAGACCAGGCTGTGGGAACATACCAGTCTCAAGGTCACAGTTCATTTGCCCTGGCACCTTTTTCAATTATTCCATTTACTCTGAATAGCTAAAGAAAATCAGAGATCATGTACAAATAATTAATTTCAAAGCAATCCTGAAAGAAACATCTTTATGGCAAAGCATGCTATTGTTTTCAAATCACAGACACACAAAGACAGATAGCCTGGGAGAGTCCATGAAAATATCACTTGCACTTCACCAGTAACAGACGTGATCACAGGTTAAGCTGAATATATCTGCCTAGTGTTTAAAAAATATGGCTTTAAATAGTAACAGTCCTCAGTCAAAGCGTGTAGTCCATGGGTCTCTGAAATAATTTGGAATCTAAGCAGAATGCTGATAGTTGGACCAGCTGTGATACTGAGAAGGGACTGCTAAGGAAACCTGCATGTTCAGTTGTGTAAAACAGGAGAGGGTAGCACATTATGCAGCTTGATAAAACATGTTTTACTTATCTTTTTTTTTTTCTTTTATTTTTGTAAGCTTTGAGCAAGTTTTAGAATATTTAAGAAACTTATTTCTTATTACCAGAAAAGCTGTGATTTTAAGATCTTGGGGACATAGCTGCTAATACCAATGACCTGCCCAGCTAACGGAAGTTTGGAATCAGATACGAATTTCCTTCCTGCCATAAAAAGTGATATACTGCACTTATTTTTCTTAAAACTTTTTATCCTTACAGGATATTGATGCCAACCCGTTACTCTTAAAGCCGAAGCTGGCGCCAAAGGACTCGGGGTAGCACAGGATTCAGCATACAGTAGCAGCACAGGCTTTGCTGCAGCGGGGTGGAGAGCTGCCCTTAACAAAACCCCGGAGACCCAGCCTCCTACAGTCTCGTCACCAGAGTCCCCTGCTGGACCTCCTGGAAAACTGCAGCAAGACAGGAAGCTGCTCAAGAAAACCACTTTTCGTTCAAATTATTTGCATATAAACTGAGTTTCTTCCAATATTCTCGTGCATTATACTAGTGTGATTTAGAGTGCTTTTTGCAGTATTCACAGCCTTGCTATGTGCCGATAAGAGTGACATTTCAGACTCTGGATGTAAGTTAAGTGTGTGCATGCAAGTATTGCAGACCAGGGGATTCCTTACCATTGAGAAGCCATGTGATCTGAGGCACAGGTATGCCTGCTACACAGCACTGCAGCACAAAGTCTTGCCCTTCACTCACAGTGCATCCTTTCAAGACATTGGAAAAGCATGGAGCAAACTCTTGAACTTTAGGACCTTTAAAACCAAAATGAAAACAGTTCTTTTAACCCAAATTGACAAAATTATCTTTACCACTTAATGACTATTTGTAGGTATGCTTAGTTGACTTGATTGGGCTAACCATGGTGAAGTGGTTTGTTGGGGAATAGAAACCATTCTAAGCAATAGACTGGGTTAGCAAATTAGAAATCTTTCTAAGCAGTAGAAGGGGTTCTTCTGTAATCTACAAGGAAGGCATTGCCAGCCATCAGCATGTATCTTAAGTAGTCATCTTCTACACCTGAATCCACCATTTGCAGCCAATCACTGGAAGTGTATGCAACATATTACCAGAGAGCTTAGTGCAAAGAACAGAAAGGATAATTCCTCTCTCCTCTTGTCTGTCTTCTCGCAGTCCCTCTCCCAAAATTCCCTTGGCTGGCAGTGAAATAGGGTGGCTTAAAGATGCAGTTTACAGGTCTCTCATGAGACAGAGAGAAAACATCTTGGGTATTATGGTTTAACCTCGGGCACAGCAAATAGAAAAACACTGCAAAAACATGACCATAGTTCCAGAACAAAACCTAAAGCCAGGTGTAAAGATTAGAACTGAAGACAAGATCTGCTAAGAGGCAAACAAATCCTTCAACCAGACCAATAAGACAGTGACTTCAAGCTGCAAGTAATTTGTCTCTGGGAGGTTGTCAAATTTAGCAGAATGCAATTCTCATTCCTTCACTTTTCTTCTTTCCCTCTTTACTGCAAGGATTGGTTTGTGCTTGCAAAATGTTTCAGATACGCAGTGTCCTATAGAAATGCTAAGCAACAAAACTCCCAAAGAACTAAATGCAGAAAACTAACAATCAGAACTTTGGCAACATGTATTAAATACAAGCATTAATAGAAAACCTCAGTGGAGAACAAGCCTCCCTGTGTACAAAGCATTCCATGAGATGGTTTTATCTATAAAACCAACAAAACCAAATGGTCAGAAGGGAAACTGGTGCAGAAAATGGCTTGCCAGCTATTACACACCGCATTATACACAGAGCTAAGAATCCGAATTAACCTGCATTGAGAAGTCATAATAGAAATTATGTAGTCACAACCACCTGACAGCTTAGAAAAGCCCAGACACAGTTTTCAAAGTGCAGATGGGCTTACAGAGACTTTACTTACTTCTGACAGTTAACAACCAGCTGGTGGAAGTCTGGCCTTTGGGGCTGAAAGCTGTACAACTGTACGAGCCACTGTCCCCCAAACAGGCTTTTTTTAGCCATAGGCAATGAATTCCATCTTCTTCATATATTTGAACATTTTGTCCAGCTTTAATAGCTTCACCCTCTTTGAACCACTCCACATCTGGTTTTGGTTTCCCTGAAACTAGACAATCAGGTATTTGAATTTTTAGGAACAGGTATTCCCCTTAGTGTAATTCCATTGTTTGCTTTAGTATAAATTAGGTATGATTTACACATACATAATTATATAATCTTAATGAGCAAATGAGACACAGAACTTTCTTTAAAAAAATGGTTTGATATTCCCAATTTTCCAAAACCTCTAGGCCAGTCCATCTTTTAAAATAACAATTATTTGATAACTTGAAAAAACCCGAGCACATCTATCTGAAAGTAGTTCCTCTGAAAGTCACAAATAGATGTGATGAAATATTAGAGCAGAAAGAAATTTTTCCCTATTCCTTCTTAACCTGCTAAATCAGTTTCTCTGACCACCTATAAGAACTTTACAATCCATCGTACCCGCCACAGAGGCTGTTCACTCTGTGACTATTCAGCCTAGAGAAGAGAAAGCTGAAGGAGGATCTCATCAGTGTGTATAAATATCTGAAGGCAGGGTGTAAAGAAGATGGAACCAGGCTCTTTTCAGTGTCCACTAATAGGACTATAGGCACTGAATACAAACTGCAGACAGGAGATTCTGTCTAAACATAAACACTTTTTTACTCTGAAGGTTATTAAGCAGTGGCACAGGCTGCCCAGAGAGGTTGTGGAGTTTCCCTCCCTTGAGATATCAAAAACCACCTTGATATAAACTTACTTTAGGTGATATTGCCCTAAAACTACCTCCTAGAAAGAGTGGCATTGATTACATCTGGGGAAATGCCAGATGAAAGAAGGGATGGACACTGTGGCATGGAACAATTTGAAAATTTCATTGAGAAGAGTATTGTGGAATTAGCACAAGGCTCTGATTTTATTTCCAAAATGCTTTAAGAGGACAACTTGCAATGAAGGAGGAATTTCTTCCCCACCTCCACATAGAGAATAGGAACCTGACTAATCCCACAGCTCTGATAGCTTTCACCCCTTTACCTCTGCTCTTGAATTTAATCTCCTGGCCTTCTGATGCTTCCAGGCTTTGTGGACGAATCACAAACTGAGGGGGTGTTCCCAGAGGCTCCCTCTTCTCCTCCATTACAGCTTTCCAAGCTCCAGATCTGTTTTCTGCTTCTCTACTCCTTGGACTGACTTGCCCTGTCAGAGACGGAGTTTGTTGAGTTGATATCAGGGGCTGCATAGCCCTTTTCCTGTCTTCACCCTGTCTGATGAAAGTGGCCTGGGGTTCTGCCTTTGGTTCTGGTTGCAGTTTGACAGCCTGTAGTGTGATGGTGCTTGAAGTTTTCTGCAAGACCTGAGATCCGTTTCTTCTTTCTTTAGGCTCTTGAGAAGATACTGCATTGGCTTCTTGATGCTGTCCCTGTCCCTGCCTACTGTCTTTGGTTTCTCTAGCAGTGTAAAAGGTCTCTTTCTTTGCTGCCACCCTGTCTTTGGTTTCAACCATGAGTTCAGTGCTGCTGGATTTCAGCTCTTTAGCAATCCCATTGCTAGTTGCCTGTTTGAATTCTGAATTTTCAACAGCTTTAACAGCAAGTGTTGTTGGTTTTGATGGCATGCTGGAGGAAAATAATAAGTTTATGGGTATGACACTGTATAAAGACTAATTAAAATATCAGCAATGACATAAATGCATAAGCCCTTAGCAAGAAAGTGAACTAATTAGCTGTTAGTTTGCAGAGATTAAGAACACAGGTGAAAGAGGTGAAGTGAAAAACTTCATAAAATGTGATCAACACTTAGATACTCTCTCAGCTGAGGAGTTTCCTGGATACAAATCCACTGCTCAGATTTGAATATGTTTTGTGAGTCAGACACTAACCTTGCATACACTACTTTAGATAGGTAGCAACTAATCAAGACCCTGTAATAACTATGATGTAACACTACTTCATGCTTTAATAAATTGAGGCCATGTATAATTATAGCTCAAAATGCCACATAAAAAAGTTACCTACAAGGAAATTAAAATCTAAATTGTGCAGTTATCCTGGGTTCAGCAGTAGCAGTCATTTTTCTCCTTCTTAGTAGCTGGTGCAGTGCTGTGGTTTTTACTTTCAGACTGGGAACAANTGTTTTGTGAGTCAGACACTAACCTTGCATACACTACTTTAGATAGGTAGCAACTAATCAAGACCCTGTAATAACTATGATGTAACACTACTTCATGCTTTAATAAATTGAGGCCATGTATAATTATAGCTCAAAATGCCACATAAAAAAGTTACCTACAAGGAAATTAAAATCTAAATTGTGCAGTTATCCTGGGTTCAGCAGTAGCAGTCATTTTTCTCCTTCTTAGTAGCTGGTGCAGTGCTGTGGTTTTTACTTTCAGACTGGGAACAACACTGATAACACTGATGGTTTCAGTTGTTGCTCAGTAATGTTTACTCTGACCAAGGACTTTCTGAGTCTCATGCTCTGCCAGGGAGGAGGGGAAACTGAGAAGAAGCAGAGACAGGACACCCAATCCAAAGTAGCTAAAGAGGTATTCCATGTCATGCCCAGTATGTAAACTGAAGGGAGCTACCCGGGATGGCTAGATCACTGCTCAGGTCTGTCTGGGTATCAATTGGTGGGTGGTGAGCGGTTGTATTTTCTTCTCTTGTTATTTCCCCCATTATTAGTGGTAGCAGCAGTGATTTGTGTTATACCTCAGTTACTGGACTGTTCTTATCTCAACCCATGGGAGTTACATTCTTTTGATTCTCCTCCCCATCCCTCTGGGAGTAGAGGGAGGGAGATGGGGGGAAGTGAGTGAGCAGCTGCATGGTTCTGAGTTACTGGCTGGAGTTAAACCATGACAGTTCTTTGTGGTACCCAGTGTTGGGCATGGAGAGTTGAGATAACAACAGATCTAACTGGAGTATGTCTAATCATATTTATCACAAGCATTCATTATTTCAGATTAATAGTCACTTGTCACAATGCTGATTTATTGGCTTTCAAAGTTGTTGCACTTGATCTCAAAGTTTCAGCATGTCATACCTTACTTACATCTGGTATTTGCTGTTTTAGTGTTTATTGGTTGGAGGGCTTGAGCTAAGGTTCTTGTTTCACTGTACTTTATGGTAATTATTCTAATACAATAGACTCATTGATCATGAAAGTGGTCTGGCTTGTATTCCCAGTGTGGTCATCACTTCTATACTTTGGGAAGTATATAATAGAACTGTTTAGCAATTACACGTCTTTTTTTCCCTCCTCGGGTGGTCAACCTATGAAGAAGACATTCCCTTACCTTCCCAGCCCCCCCTGACTATTTACAGCAACATTTGAGAGTTCTGAAGGTTTTGAATAGCCTTTGAATACCCTTGAGACCTGCCTGCTGATTGTGATAGGGATCACCATGTTGGCACACATACAGAGTGTGTTTTAGCCATGATAATTTCATCTGATCTCAAAAGAGTAATGTTTGGGTCTTGTCAAGGGTTAGACAATGATACAGGAGGACCAAGAGATTTTCCCCAAGGCTGGAAAGTCATGAGTGGCAGAGTGTGTGGGATAGTATGGACAAGTATCTAAGCCAATGGGCTCCTCCAGTGCTTTGGAACTTCATCACTGGACGAGTGCAAAACCCAGAAAAATTAGTAAAACACTTAAATAAGGTGTCTTGTCAGTCTGGCTATACCAGAGAGGGACAAATCATGGCAATGTGCTGGGGCTTGGCCTATGCTTACAGAAACCTGTTCAACACTATCCAGCACCTTCTAAGGGAAAAAGATGTCTTTGCACCTGATGGCAAAGCAACAGACAACGCAGCTACTTCAAGTACACCAGCTACACCAGCCCTACCGACAACTGCAGCAGCGAAACCATGACAGCAGCAAATTTACTCTTTTTAATTATGGTGTCTTGTAATTTAGGTGATTTCACAAGAGGGCTGATCAGAAAACTAGACTAAAAACCAGAGGAGGAAGAGTGTGTGTTCTCAAAAAAANGGTAACAAGAAATGTCAAAAAAATACATATAAGAACTGGTAGGTATTCAGAGTTGTGCTTAATCCTGGTATGGAAAATGCCTGTAAACAAAATTTCTATTAGGGTGTGTTATAAAAAAAAAAAAAAAAAAAAAAGATTCAATTCACTGGACATAACATCAGCTACGGTTTTATTAGGAAGAGTTTCTTGGAATTATGATGGATCTGCTGCTCTGTACTTTAGGGGCACAGGAATAACTGATTAATTGTGGATTTTAATCTAAGTTTCCCTGTTTCCCTCATTGAAGTTGACTATCCTGACCATTAAGCTATTACCTGTAGAGCACTGTGTCTGTCTCACATTTCCAAAGCATTACTGCAAGGCAGAACTGGAACATATTTGAAAAATGGGAAGTAATTTCTAGCCCAGCTCTGTTTTGCAGTATTTAGTCCCATTAACATTCTCTCAGGAGATTCAGGGCATCTTCAGCCCCAGTTAAATGCACTAGAGAAATAATGCCTGGGGGATTTGCAGCTACAATTGTAAGATTTTTACATTTTAAAAAATGCATCATTTTTTTTAAATTTTGTTTGTATATTCAGACACCAGCAAAGACCATGGCCATACCACATGTTTCTTAGGATAACAAAGAACAATCAGCTCACTACTGACAAAGTGCTTGCCATTTTTTGACTGCAAAAATTAACTTCGACCAATTTGTGCAGAATATGATTTTTCCTCACATAGTTTTCATTCAGATTGTCTAACTGTTTGGTTACATGGGAACAGTGAACATAAGCCATCTGAATTTTGTTTTCCTGAACCAGACCAGAATTCTGTGTTGCCACCAATTCTACCAGCTAATTTTGTAGGAGTCTATCAAGACAGCTGAATTTGGCAGTAAGAAAGTCTCATTCCAAGTAAACATTTTGTAACTTTCAAATACAGGCTGACCCCAAAATATTTATCACTGTGAGGAAGACTCATGCAGTAAATGTCAAAATTAGTGCACTGCAATTAAGTATTCTGAGAAAGTATTCCTGTTAAAACATACCATGGTGGCTGAGTATATGTGTCAGTCTTATCTGGACCTGAAATAAAAAAAGAAGCAAAACCAGGTAACTTATATATACAATACTGCACAGAATTCCACAAATTTGAAAGATTTTAAGCAAAGAATACACTTAAGAACATTCACTCTTCATATTTTCAACACACTGAATTTGTGATTGACTATCACATCTGAAATTTGGTATGGACAACAGGAAGCTGCTCAGCTGAAGCCCAAAGAGGTCTATGTCTTGGTCCATTCTGAGACTTTCCTGAGTCAAATTCACAAGTCCTTTGAGAACTAAAAGTTCTGTGAGCCTCAGAGGCTCCTTGCTGGGGAAGAGAAGTAAGGAAGAGATTCCAACTTGGAGGCAGCTCATCAAATCTTAGGAAAACTCCACAGAGCTTGTAGAAGTGGAGAAAAACAAACCATTAGTACTACACCTGAGCATGCCCACACTGAAACATCAGCTGTCCTCTGGCTAAAACACAAAAGCAAATTAACAGCAGTAAAATTTCCCAAAATCAGAGCTCACCTATAAACTCTTACCAACTCATTTGCTGCATAGAAAGTACTGTCATCTTTAACATGAATAACACAAAAGCTAAAGTATCACATTTCTTCATTTTGCAACACCACTAGAATATGTGGGAAGATGGCTCAGCTACACTAATTTGCCAATGTACATCATCAGCTGCATCAATATAACTCAGTATGTATTTGCCCATAGTCAGTCATTTAGTTCATATGTATGTAATTCTCTATGCATTCTCCAAAAGCTTGATGGTATTTGTTTCTCTTGGGGTCAGCATGAAATAAATAGTTGGGGAGAAAAATACCACTCCAGACCAAGTATCAACCACATCTCTCCATTTTTCCCTAGTTAACACTACAGAATGCAGCTTATTTCCTCTTGGTCAGATCAAAGTTGCATCTAAACTGCTGTCAACTGTGAGACTAGAAACTACCATAGAAAGACATGTAATAATGAATTTGCAAGATAACAAATCTTGCAAGTCATTGAGAAATACTCCATTAAAATGCTTCCACAGTCTCTGCCTCCAGGAAAAGACAAAAACATTGATGGATGATACCCTGATTTCCACTGTGTTTTGCAAGCAAAAATCCACATCTAAATGCTTGGACTTGCCACACCATCCAGAGTGACCAAAAGAATCTGTTTATACACACACAAAAGTTGCCATGAGAGAGGGAAATGACCCACTGACCTCACTTCAATAAACTTGTCAATAAAGAGTAACAGAAATTCTTTATGTAAAAAATAAAGCTGAGATTGAATAAATGCAAAAAGAGGAAACTGAATAACTACTGATTGCAGACAAGACAATACCATGCTACCTTGTCAATTAAAAGAATAGTTTCCTCCTCCCTTTCCACTTTCCACTATGGGAAGTTGGGGGAAAAAATGTAGCTTTGGATCATGAGTACCTATATATGAGGTTGCATGGATTTTAAATAAAAGGCAGTAATTCTGAGCCACTTGATTGTCTACTAGCATCTTACAGCAACTCCTATGACCTGATTAATTGATAATGAAAGAATTAGGTATTATACATTGTGGCTAGGTAGACTGGAATCATCCGATTAGTCAAGCACATTGCAAGAGAGTGCCCTTTTTACTGACCTGTACTAATCTAAGAAAGAATGCCCGCATTCTTTCAGCATCTGAAGCAAGCATATACTTTGTGACCCCAGTTCTGCACCATCTCTCAAGGCAGATGTACCCATTGCACAACAGAAAGCTCACCACTTCAGAGAGAGCAAATAAGGATCAAGTTTCATGTAAAAAAAAAGGCTTATTGAACAAAATGGCCCTTTCTGTAAAACAGGAGTAGAATAGGCAACCTGTAGAAGCTCCCTCTAAAATCGCTTCATCAGATTGGAATTTACATATAAGAAGTACAGCTTTAAGTGGTAAAGGCTAGTTGTGGTTCTGAAGATCTCAAATGTAAATTCTCTTTTTTTTT